>CM039122.1:11035062-11338647 GCA_022036555.1 Microstegium vimineum | reverse complement strand
AAGAGTTTGTGTGGGCCAAGTAACGCAACTCAAGAAAGCGAGCCCAATGAATGAATTGATTGGGCTAAACCATTGTAGGTTTGCTTTTTTGTTCTAGCTCTGTTCAGCCCAATGTATTCTCTCTACCGTGAATGAATACATACTATGTTCTGTAATTTTCTTTTTTTATATACTACTAGCAAATTTGCCCGTGCGTTACAACAGGGAAAAAGAAAAATTAATTTTAACAACCATAAATAGAAAAAAAATCGTAGCATAATTGCGGATCCACAAGTGTAGTAGAAGCAAATCTCAAACGCACTCGACAGAGGAACATGATTAGTAGACACAATCTAGGCGGATAGAAAAACAGACAAACAATAAAATGTGTACAAAATAATTTAGGAGAAAATAGGTGCACGAAAAATAGCAAATGAGTTTGGCTGAAATTTTAGTTTTTATTGTCAGACTATATTATTGCTAGTAGGGTTGTGGTTGTAACGGAAAAAAATATTATTATTTCATATGAAACTTGTATTAAAGATAAGAAAATTGTTTATTTGTCTATATATCTATACCTATCGTGAAACCTTGGATTCAATATTATCTGACCTTTTACTATTCAACTCCCATGAGCTTACCAATAACCCCCTAGATTTTACTCATTTTCTATTAGCGCTCCCTTATCTATTCCTCACGCACGAACACTCAATCCGCGCGAGCGGCCGCGGCTCGTCGAGCCGGCAGCCTGCTCGCGGGAGAGCACCGAGCAGCTGGGACTCTATCCTTCGTGGATGAGAATATCTATGTGACGGAGGTGTGGCCCAGGGAGCACCATGACATGGCTAGCGAGTAGGGCAGCAGCCACAAGCGACGACCATGGTCGTGCAGTTCACCGCCGTGGCGACGGTGGACGCGATGAAGGCTCGGGGAGGTAGAGAAGATTACCACGGACTCGGCTACGGCACTGGAGGGGACAGTCGTGGCTCAAGGAAGGCTGGCCATGCACAAGGGACGGCCAGTGCACCGAGACTGGCAAGGCGGCGTCACGTCATCTCCGGCCGAGGCAGAAAGCGCGTCGAGGTCGTGAGGCTAAGGGAGGGCCATGACATAATTTAATTTGAACGAGCAGATTGAGTAACCGGGCTTACCCCAAATCGTGCTCTGTTTCAACGGGGAGATCGACCCGCGGCGACGCAAAGCCAAAATTCTGGCCACGCCGAATCAGTCAGGACTGGATTGGGAACAGGGAGTTAGATCATAGCCATGTTTGTTTATGGACTCGAGGAATTGGAGGATGAGACAGAGAACATGGCGAATTTGAAAGCAGGAGGAACGAGCTCGGCACAGTGGCGATAATGGCGTTCGGTCTTTGTGTATGCTGACGCAATGCCAAGTCGCCCAACTAAGTGCGAAAGGAATTCTTGTCGAACAGGAATTTTGTAACATACCCTGGATTTGATTTTTTTTTTGACATGTGGAGTTTTCATTAAATCCAATTTTGATCTGATCCAACTCCCTCGGCCAACACGTTGGCGCCAGATACTCGAGAGAAGACGACGGTAGGGGTAATCCGCGAGTGCGAGCGCGCGCCGCCGGGTCCCCGGGCAGGGCGCGGGAGAGGCGCGCCGTGTGGCCGCTCACCACGCTGCTCACGCTCGCCTTCGCCCGGAAGGTGGCCGTCGTGATGCCTTCGCCCGCGAGTGGCTGTTACGAGCGGCGTCCTGCATCGGAGACGGCGACAGCCCAGGCGTCTGGCGAGCCGTGCAGCGCGTGCTTGCATGCGGCTCACTCGACTGGCGGCGCGGCGCGGCGCATGCGCCCATGGCCAGCACGCTGCGGACCAGGCCTAGCCAGGCCGTGCGGAGACAGCGGCGCGCGCAGAGGCGCACATGGTGGCGGCGTAGGCACATCTCCGACCGCCGGTTATGCGAGCGGCACAGAGCCCGGGACGAGGCTGCGCTGACTGCCCCATCTGAGCGACTGCGCTGCACGCGATACAGGAGAAGCGGCTCCGCGCGTGGACGGGAGGAGCATGTTCTGTCCGTCGACTATCATCGTTCGCCCGAGCACTGGTTCCCCTCTGCCTACGACGATAGCTCACGCATATGCTCCCCTCCTAGTCCTTGCTCGTTTTCGTCCGCGCCTAGCAATACGTCGCCTCCTGCCCTCCTCCACGACTATGATTTGTTGTTTTCTTCCATTCTAATTGATACGTATATATAGGATATGCTTAATTAGGTCTAATGCTCTCCTATTTGATTGATCTGGAAAGGAAGAGTAGTAGAGGATATGGACACGCATATGCTTTCCTATTTGATTTTAGTATATGATCGGGAAATTAAGAAAGAGTAGTAGAGGAGATATGGACATAGATACTGTATTAATTTGGTTAGGAATTGGAAAGGCAGCTTGCTTGCAGATTTGGTTGGTGTGGGAGAACATACCAAAAAATTTCCGAACAAGTTCTATTCTAATTCGTATGAGTACGGATTATATATATAAGTTTGGACACAAGAAACTTTCCATGATCCGGTAGTTAGTGATTCGATAGTTAAAGGAAGACACATCTAAAAAGAATAGATGGACGAAAAAAAAGGATAGAAATCATAACTCTTTATTAATAGATATAGATATATAGGAAAACATATTCGTACGTTGTACCGAGATGCAGTATACTCGTACCAATGGAAAATGTACCTATGTGTAGCAATGGGACATAGGCCCTCCGTTCCAATTTATAATTCGTTTGACTTTTTTGACCCCAAGTTTGACCACTCGTCTTATTCAACAAATTTATATAAACATAGTCAAATTTAAGTCATTTATGTAGACTATTTATTAAATAAGTAAACCACAGTAAAAAATAATATTTTGCATAAAAATTTGAATAAGACGAGTGATCAAACTTTGAGTTGAAAAAGTCAAACAAATTATAAATTGAAACAGAGGGAGTAGTATTATCGCGTGGTCATCTAAAGATATTTATCTTAACTTTTGTTTGACTAGGTAAGTGCCCGTGCGTTGCGACGGGAGCAAAAGAAACATATAGAATTACATGATTTATTGTGCAGAGCTAATGTAAAATAGTATTTATGTCACAATAAAATGTATAAAATAAAATAGTTCTACTTAATCATAAACTTTATCTGACCATATAATTATTCACCATGATTCATAGTTTCTTGAACAACAACAAAAAAAAAGGAATGAACCAACCATCATTGCAGTCTCATTGGCAAATTACAGATAAATAATCAGTGCCACTTTGTAAAATAGAGGCAGCCGCCTGATCCATATACGGTTTCATTCAAAGAAAGTACGAATTGCAGAACCCTGTATGAGGGAGACAAGGAATCAAATAATAATTGGCAACAAGTTCATGCTTCGATAATGGAGGAAGAATTTGATTCAGTTTTGAAAAACAGTAACTACCAAGGAATCAAAGAATGGCATGTACACTATGAGGTCAGACAGGTTATTTTAGTGAAGAGCAGTAGGGTATCATCCATATTTTTCATGTGTGTAGGTAATGGATCCTAAAATATTCCCCACTGATCAAATAAATCTCTAAATGGTTTATTTTTTATTAGTTGGTGTAGCTGATAATAGCAACTACAATTGGTTCATGAGAGCTTTAACCTTCCAATTGTTGAATTCTTGTGCTTTCTTTAACCCTTACAAGAACAATTTCTTTTGACGGTCTCATAGCTGTGTGAAGTTAAATTTGTTCCTATGTTCACCTGGTATGTCAATAGTGTTTCATAAAATTATAAATCAGTCCAGGAATGGCTCGTGTGCCTACAGATTCAGAGTTTGGTTAACCATAGGCCAATTGGTAACAAAGCTATACAAGTCTAGGAATGGCCTGCTGTCTAAATTTGGGTCAGCATTCATGAATTAAATCTGAAATGTATTCTAATTGTTCATGTTTTGTGAAAACTCATGAAGCTCCAGCTAGTCTCCGTTTAAATCAATATTGCAAAGATCACTGATTTGGAATACATTGAAAAAAATCTAAGCTCGACAATGAAATCTATTTAAGCATGAGAAGCTCAGTAAATCCAAAGTCAAGCAAGACACAAAATTTTACATTAATATATTTAGATCACACAACTATAACAATTTTACATTAAAATGATATTTAATGTGCTCATATGAGATGGTCCTAAAATGATTAATGCCATGTACCGGTAGATGATATCAAAAGTCTAAATTCCCTCATAATAAAGTGACATTTTATAATATGAGCACCCTGGTATACATGAGACGTTCCAAAAAAGCACCCTGGTAGATGATATCAAAAGTCTAAATTTCCTCATAATAAGTGATACAATGAGATTTTAATTTATCATATAAGACAAATTCCATACCAACATACATCCACATGTTTGCATCTCTGATAGAGCTCCACCCCCACCACTCATGTACATCCCCATCTTTGTGTTGCTGTCGCCTTGCCATTGAGATTGAAATCTGGGCCTACTTAAGATGGAGGCAAAATAATGCATTAGAAATTTCAATTGTTACCTTTCTAACATTATGAAAATACGAGAAATAGCCCCATATACATGATTTTATTTCAACATATCCAAACTGGTAGCAAGCAAAAACATTTACAATGGGTACATGGTTTATTTCAACATATCCAAACTGGTAGCAAGCAAAAACATTTACAATGGGTACATGGCACAATATACAAGTCAATTATATAGCGAGTCCATTACCAAATTAGGCATTAAAAAAATCAGTTCTCAACTAACATATATCGAGCGGTGTTTATAATGTGGTTGAAACACTATAGTGGCTCATTGGATGATCTCCCAGTGCCAACCGTGGTATAGGGTCAAGGCAGTGCACGGCTATTTCTATTTTCTAAAATTGTCTTTCTATCAAAATATAAGTGGTTTCATAGTGTGATTTTAATTTGACAGGTAAAGTCATTGCCCCATGTTTCATTAATGGAGTTTGTTGGTTTACTAATCTTCTCTTTGTCTCAGCCTGGTGCCTTAGCAACACATCAGTTAGTCTTTGTATACATGAACTAAACAAGAATAAATGTAACCCCAAATTTCCCAGCAGCCTGGTACGGCGTTAGCATCACATCCGTTAGTCTTCATATACATGAAATAAACAAAAATAAATCTAACCCCAAATGTCCCTGCTAGTTAATAAATTAATCTTGTATGAACCAAATCTAGTTGGAATTTGAGTGCCATAACCACATACCTCACTATGGAATTTGCAAGCAGGCGTAAATCCAGTTACAATTGCAATCTTTCTGAATACCTAGCACTGGACACGGTGAGGGCAGATGGCATGACATGGTCACCACCTGCAGCCACAGTTGATCATAATGTTGTGCCTGAACAAAAAATTACCATCTCAACAGTCACTACCTATTTGGACGACACCGCCAGTGTCGGCATAGCTGGTCAAAAAATTTCCATTTTGACAAGCTTTGCATTATATTGGCTGCTGGTTGCAATCAGTGACAAACGTCTGAAACAACTAAAAGCCAATGATCTCCCATTTTGGCAAGTTGTGCATTGGAAGTAGCTATTAGTTAAACTAAAAATTTAGAATGGCAGCCCACATTGCAGCAAATAAAGTGTTTCATTATATCTTCTTTGGCTTTTTTACTTTGCATCTACAAAGGGTTCAGCAAAAGCAGGTTGAAAAGCTCAACCAAAGGGGGCCTAAGTCAACAATAGAGAGGAACACATGCATCAATTTTCAGAAGAGGTAAACAAATTTACTAATCCAATTCATTCCTAGAAACATAGACCAAGGCAAGATAACAAGAATGTTAACAAAAGTTTTGT
This sequence comes from Microstegium vimineum, assembly GCA_022036555.1. Taxonomy (NCBI): domain Eukaryota; kingdom Viridiplantae; phylum Streptophyta; class Magnoliopsida; order Poales; family Poaceae; genus Microstegium; species Microstegium vimineum. The sequence continues at coordinate 11,332,843 of CM039122.1, read as the reverse complement.
GAGCTTCTCACTGATGCACAACTCCTATTACCAAAAACAAATGTTTTCTTATCACAAATAGCAATTGGTAATCATCTAGAATTGATATGCTAAACAAATATTTTAGTTACTATATTGCATTTGGCAAGAATATATGACTGATGCACCAAACGACAGTGTGTATAAATTTTTGGTGATCAGTAAGCACTGAAATAGTGTACAATTTTTTGACATTTGGACCTTCAGTACATACCAAGAGTCCAAGCTGACATTTTTTTTGGTGCTTCATACACATCAACTATTTGGGCGAATTTAGCTCTGAACTTATGGGAATCAGATAATTTAACATGTATTTTTACATTTGTTTCAGCACTGCAGAAGAAAACAAGATAAAGTCTAAGTCATCATCCTCACAGTTTTAAAAATAAAAATGTAAGCCATTCATTTAGAAGATTCACTATCGTGCCAATATGAGCACCTGACTATTGAATAGAAATATAGCAAATCATTGAGAACAGGTCTATTGACAACGAACTAACTGCTGATAAAATATTCTCACAGTTTTTCCGGATCAGCTTGCTAAGAATAACACCATCCACAAAGAGGTTACCCCTCACGTACAAAAAAGTAACTCTCATACCAAAATTAGATATGCAGTAAGCCTTTTTTAATGTTAATGCCATGCTACAAAATAGAACCTAAATGCCTTAGTGGCTAAGAAAAATGGGGTGGCTACAACGTCATGCCAATTCATTGAAAAAAAAACATTTATCACTGCCTCGTTGCATATAATGAGATAGGGCCACAAGCTTTTCATGAGACATGGGAACAAACACAACGGTAAATTTAATAAACAAATTATTATTTTAATGTAATATCAAGTTGAAAACCACAAGCCATTTGGCCTTAGCATCATGGAAACATTAACATGTTACTTCATCTAGGACGGTAAACTGAATGAACGTATACATATCCGAGATGCACCTGCTGGTATGCCTTGCCCTGCTGTGCTACCTCCTTGTATTATCGATCTTCATGCTAATTCCTGCTTCAATATGCTATACTCCTTGGAAATAGAAGCCCTGTGAGTACTTTTATCAATTCAAGATAGCTTTCATCTAATTTGATCTGTACCTGCAAAACCAAGACAAATGAAGGAATAGTTGATCTTGGAGCACAACCACAGAAGGGACAGTGCAAAACTAAACTGAATGTAAAATTGGAGCACGACATCATATCTAACTAACACCCCAAAAAAGTAGAAGTCATCCATGCAAAGAGCACTCATATTTGAGTGACCAAGCACAGGTACTTCCCAAGTATTTGGGGACCTTTATTCAGAAAGCAGGGCTCTCACAATAACATGGCCAAAGCTAAGAATCTGACCAAAACTACACATAATATTATTGGCTAGACATGACTGGTATTTATGTTGGAAATTTTGAACTACTACCACTATCTTTGCCACAACAGGAAGGTGAATGGGTGGTTCAGGTTTGCCAATGCAGCCCTGCAAGGTAAGGCTACTATTTTTGAACATGTGCATTAAGTGAATCATCAGAGAAGCATTATTAGCACAACCAGAATATTATAGAACACTGTAATGAAATACTCTAAAAGCGGAATGACTACACTATGACAGATCAGTACAACAGCCTAATACATGCATGCCAATATAGGAGGAAGCATAGAAATTTACCCATGATCGATTGTGAATGAGCCACAGATAATTAGCAGTACTAAACATCAATAAATTCAAGGACGCCAGAAGCTGTTCTCGCCGAGGAAAACATCGGTGAGCATCGTCTTAGACTGCAGCGAGGCCCTCCACACCCTGCCACCAAAATTAATTAATCAATCAACAATTAACGTCGATGGATGTATCGCCTCATTCGTGACATCATTGGTGGTGGGCTTGATGGCGAGGCCCTCCACACCCTGCCACCAAAGTTAAAATATTCGTTCAGAGCCAAACTTACTGCGCAGAGCTTCTTGGTGGACTTGATGGCGAGCTTGAGGTTCTCGAGCGTCTCATGGTGGTACGCGGCGTCCCCCCACGAGAAATCGAACAACGCGACTGCAGTTGCAGGGGGGGGGGGGGGGGGGGGGGGGGGGGGGGGGGGGGGGGGCGAGGAGAGGAAACCAAACCAAACCAACAAATCAGCTCGAGCGCAAGCTTTGGGACAGCAGTATTGAGACAGACAGACACAGTCAGAGACGGGGAGGGAGGGAGTGAACATTTACCGGATATGCCGGCCTTGAGGCAGGCAGAGATGGTGTCGACCGAGCGCGACTTGGGGTCGAGCGTGTCGATGATCTTGGTCATCGCCGGGAAGAAGCTCTGCTCCACACCACACAGGGATCCGCCCACCACTGATCGGGAGAAAAAAAAAGTCAGATAATTTTCAGTCGAGGTAGTAGGGTTCGTCGACCGATCCCGCCCGAATCACAGCAACGAAATGAATCTAAACACGACGGCGGGCGGAAGGAGATGGGATCGCGGTGCTGCTTACAGGCTTGGAGGAAGCGGTAGTGTCGAGGCGCCACAGGCGACAGCGGCCAGGTGCGCCGCCGGATGGACGTCCGTCGGGCGGCGGCGTCCAGGCGTCGGGCGGGGATTGAACCTAGTTGTTGCTGCTCGGTCGCGGTGCTGCGGCCGACGGCGATGGCGTCGCGCCCTAGGGTCGCCGGGCGGGGTCGTCGGGCGTGGAGGCGGCGGGTCGCCGGGCGCGGGGTCATCGGTCGTGGAGGCGGCGTGTCGCCGGGCGGGGTCTGCAGGGGGTGCGTGGGAGTCGTGCGTGCGTGGGGCCGGGCGAGAGGGAAGCGGGCGTGCGTGCGGTTTGCGGGGTTACGGATCGGATGAAAGTTTTCGTCCGCCGGTGGACGATAACAATCCGTATGTTTTAGCCGTAGAGATTTAAATATGAAATGAAATGTATGGGTAACCGCCGTGGGCCACCGAACGTCTGCCGAACATGATCAACCCGCTCGTCCTCTCCGTCTCTTTGCCTTTCCCTGCTGTGTCGCGCTCTAGCCTCCGGCGCTCCCCCCACAGCCATGCCAACCTCGGCTGCCGCCCTTGCTCATATTCGTTGGAGAGATGCCCGCCCCACCTTCCTGCCGAAGAGTCGGTCACCATCTTCAACATCGATCGTGCGCGGACCACTATGTCACAACAAGATGAAGGTTTGGTGGGGATGCACGCGGCGGGAACAGGCAGTCTGATTGTGTGCCCGTACATTTTTACCGAAAACTAAACCGAAACCGAACTGAAATGTCGGATTTTTGGTTTTTCGGTTCGGCTTCGGTTTTCATTTTTGTATTGTTCGGTGTTCGGCTTCGGCTTCGGTTCCTATTCCAAACCGAGTTGAAGTACCGAGGAACCGAAGCTGTACTTATCAGGGCCTGTTTGGATTGGGGGGCAAATGTTTTGCCCCGTCACATCGAATCTCTCGTCCCTAATTTGGTCTATTTAAAATATACTAATTTAAAAAGTAATTTCTCAGCCGGAGTCAACTTCGCGACACAAATCTTTTAATATAAATTAGTTTATGTTTTGACAATATTGTGTTACAGTAAACATTTGTTAATTATATATTAACTTAGCTTAATAGAATCGTCTTGTTAAGTCCCGCAGTGACATGTAATTAGTTTTATAAGTAGTCTATTTTTAATACACTAAACTAGTGTCGAAAGATTCGATGTGTGACGCGACAAATGTTTTGCCCTGTGAACCAAAGACCCTGGGTCGTAGTCGCAGTTTGCAAACCGAAGCCGAACCAGGCGCAGGGGCGAGCGCGAGGGAGCGAGGCAGCACGCAGCAGCCTGACTGCCTGTGTTGTGTCAGTTCTGGCGTTCTGCAATGGGAGTGTCGAGTGCCACAACAACCTGCTGGGGTGGTCGGGTGGATCCTCTGTGGTCTTCGGCCTGTGTGCCTGAGTGTCGAGTGCAAGTGTGCAACAATATTTCAGTTTTGAAGAGTGGGGAATATTTCAGTTTGTTGTACAACCTGTGTGTCTGATGAGGCAGCCTGTGTATCAGACCAGTTATCGGTTTTTTCGGTTTTAAACTGAAAAACCAGATCGAAGTTGTCAATTTTTGATTTTTTTTCACAAAACTGATCGGTGCATATTTCTTAGAAACCGAAATTCTAGTAAACCGAATAAACCGAAATGAAATATCAGTTCAAAAAAAAAATCACTCCAATGCACCTTCTATTTTGGCTCCTATTTTAAGAGGACCCTCAAAGTTTAGTTCCAGGTTCCCAGAAATGAGGCCCTCCTATTCATCTCCCCCCAAATTAGGAACTATGGCTGAAGTTGGACTTTAAATTTGACCCTCAAATTTTGCAAGCCGCCTCCCAAATGAAAATATAGGGGCTTCATTTAGGGTCTGTGGCTGGAGATGCGTTCATTGACTGTTTTGAAATAATCAATCAGACTAGCAGAATTTGAACATATGCATATTTATATATCAAAAAAATCTATTAACATGGACCAGACCAAGAACCGAGCAAAGTTGCGATACAAGATTCATGGATTGTTTTTCATAGAATCACCTACCATCATGACACCCTAAATATGTCCTTTTGAGCTTAAAATTTTCTATACAACTACTTTGTTAGCAACAAAATCTATTTATTTTATCTAACATAGGATAACGATTACCAAGACCTTACATTGACTCAGCATAGTTAATCTCAGCACTATTAGTGGATCAGCTATCAGTATAGTTAATCTCATGTATCTTTTTCCTTATATATATATAATATGTGCTATTCTACATGTAGAATAACTAACCAGCGACCCGACCAGGAGCCGCGGCGCGCGCTCGACCCGAGCCTTCCCGCGTGCGCGGTCATGCACGCATGCGCTTCCACTCCTGCTCACGGGCCGTCACATGGGCCCACACGCCCACTGCCGCAGCCCGCACGCACGCATGCGCTTCCACTTCTGCTCACGGGCCGTCCCATAGGCCCACACACGCCCACTGCCGCAGCGCCACTCCTGCTGTGTCCATGCGCTTGTTTTTTTTCAAAACCAACGACCATGCATGTATTTGCAGTTTTGCACTGCTCTAGGCCCAGGTGTACGTGGCCGTTCGTGCCCATTGATTTTATTTGCATGCATGCATGCATGCATATTAAAGGTAAATTAATTAGATAGCTATATGTGCCTATGTCTATCCTTTTAATATATTTGTCAGTATTGTTCTGTATTTTTTAGCAGTCGCTAGTTTTCAGTATTTTCCGTAAGTATCTACAAGTTTTTTTTATTTTTCAGTATCATTTTCTAGGCTTATTTTTAGCAGTCGCTAGTTTTCAGTATTTTCCGTAAGTATCTGCAAGTTTTTAGTATTTTTCAGTATCATTTCCTAGGCTTTTTAGTATTCTAGTTTTCGGTTGTTATTAGTATTTTTTATTTTTTGTAAGTATCTTTTTATCGGTAGTTCTTAGTATATTTAAGTAATTGACGATACTGAGAACCATTGAAGCTATAAATAGGCCATAAGACGGAAAAAATACTTTAGATACTGACAATACTTAAGATACTGGTACTCGAAGATACTGATAAATACGAAAGATATACTTGAAGATATTGAACAAAATACTGATAAGAATATTGACATCATAATCATTATTCATAATAAAAATACTGAATATTGACACCGTAATTAATATTTATAATAAAAAAATAATAAATATTGACAACTACTAGAATAAAAATACTGAATATTGAAAAACACCTAACCACTATGAATGTTGCAATCCTAATCAGTATTTATATATAAAAAATACTTGCATATATTATAGGATTAACTATAGAGTATTTTTTATATATATATCCTTATTAAATAAATCCGTGAAAGCATCTAATATAATAACAAACCAAGTTTCGGTTGATTATTGCTGCGCAGCTAGTGTTCACTTGGCCTGAGGGCGCGGGGCGCGGTTCGATTCCTGGGTCGGCGCCTATTTTTTGCCCGAGTTAATTGACGCTCGCGCCGTCGCGCGTGAGTGTCGGTGGGCCGGTAGCGCTCGCGCGTGAGTGAGCGGGTGGGCCGCGTGTGAGTGTCGATGCGCGGTTCGCTGGCGCGCGCGTAAGTGTCCGTGGGCCGCGCGTGAGTGTCGATGCGGGCGGAAGCTGGACCGAGTTGTGTGCATGGTGGGTGTGCGGGTGTAGAATAGCGCTTTTCTTAAAAATATAGTGCTAATATTATAAAGTGTGATGTCAGTTCTTTTTTGTTACATTCTTACAAGTCAAACCAATCATTAATCTATAAACATGTTAGAAAGATATGGGCGCAGAATTGACCGGCTCTCCTTTTGCTGTCCTATGTGAACTCTTAATTCTGTATTTAAGTACCTAATTTAGATCCTGACCATGAATAGGTAACATTATTAACAATAAATAACTACAAGCGACATATAAACATTCAAAGGCCCTAAAGAGTCTTCTGTGGTTATCCGTTACTTCTTTTGCTCCAGTTGTGTCAGACTTTCAAAGTCCCAACATAGAAGGATTCTGCATCTCCAGATACTTTCCAACACATTGTGTACCGTTTGATCGTGAGACGCTCTAAGGTCTTATATCTATATCTGTCTATATCTATATCTATATCTCTCCTCTCCTCTTTTTAGTCTGACTCCCCTAATCCGATTCGGTGATTCATACACGTATTAAGTTTCGTTACAACACACGAGCATGTTTACGGATAAAATATAAAGTCCGATTTTTATATGTATTGAGTTCCGTTGCAACGCACAAACACATTTGCTATTCATACTAAATTGAAGGAATACGAGTTCAGATTTTCATATTATGGCATAGTAAATGGTAGAAACAGAAGTTCAAAATTTGAGATTGTATAATAATTTCAGCGGGTATGCACGGGAGGAAAACACGTTCTCAGCTGTGAAGTGCTTTTGACTCCATTGTCTAAAACTCTGTTCAATTCAATACATGTGCTTACCAGAACCGTATCCATATATAAGCATCTTTGCCAACGAATTCATATCTAGCCTCTGGTTGCCGCGCCCAACATTTTCTAGTCCTATCACTATTCAAAGTTCACATGTAAGCTTATTTCTAAAAGCATCTTCAACGATTTTGTATTTTTTATTTGATAATATTAGGAATTTGCCAAAGTCCTAAATAAATATAGCAAGGGTAAATAGAGTCAATCTCCAATAGTTTCCCATTATTCACTTGACAAAACTAAAAATTATACACACGAGGGAGAATATTGCGCGGGGCGATTGCCAATCGAAATACAGCTTGACATATATGTCAGATATCACCTAGTGTTTGTCAAGTTAATAAAAATGTCAAGCTCATTTGCCAAACCGTTGGATAGAAAAATTTTAGACATTTTTGAAAAAACAAGAATACCAAGCCCATTTGCAAAACCGTTAGAGATGCTCTAAAGACAAACAAATATTGATTCTATTGATCATTACATATTTGCAACTTATATAATGTTCTTCGAACTCGCTCTCATATAATAGAAATACAATAAATTACTATCTCTCATAGTAAACAATAATATGCAAATATAATCAATATATAACCATATTAGCTTAACTAATGTCCCTAAATTATGAATATTAAAATGAATTCAATTTCAAGGATCAAACAGGGCCTAAAGATTTTTTTTATTTAGGTATAGAGATTCAGTACAATCACCCTCAGAAACAAAAGAAACTTTCACGCAGATTAAACCTTTTATGATCCGATACTGACAACATTAAAACCAATCTTTCATCCATAACCATCACCAGCTGAAATGGGTATAGAAACCTCCGACAGTTAATAACCAAAGGTAAAATGAGGCTCACAATACAATAGATAGGCAGGTATCTGTTCAGACCAAGCCGGTAGGCCCCCACTAGTAGTGTCCAACAAGAGTAAACCATACAAGCACATATATCACCAGTCCAAACATATACGCCAGAAATAAAAAAACTGCAAAGTACTAAACAATAGCAACGAAATAGCAATTCAAATAATCAAAACAACAGGCAAAAAGATAACATGTAGATGTGGACCCTAAACTAGATTGGTAATATTAAGCAACAGTGTGTAGGAAACCACATAGCAGAGGCTTGAAAAATGTTTGCTCCCAATTAGCTGATGAACCTTAAGTTTCAGCAGATGTTTGGGCGCCCCCACTGTTGTCAGGAGCTGGCGCAGAAGTTGTTCCAGGTGCTGCAGCAGGGGCAGTAGAGTGATCCTGGGATGCAGCAGCAGCTGTTGCTTCAGTAGAATAGGCTGGAGGCTGCCCATAGCTTCCACTACCATAAGCATCGCCATAAGATTGTTGCTGGCCATAGCCCGGGTGGCTTGCAGGGGGTGCACCAGGGTAAGCTGGTGGTGCACCGTAAGCAGGTTGGCCGTAACCATACTGCCCGTAACCACCCTGAGAAGATCCAGGAGGCAGAGCCTGTCCATAAGGTGAAGATGCAGGAGGTTTCTGGCCCTGTGGAGAAGGCTGCCCATAAGCGCCCTGACTATATCCACCTTGCTGTGGTGGTTGGGTGCCATAGCCAGACTGGGGTGGTTGAGCACCATATCCAGATGGAGCTGACCCTTGAGCTGGGTAGCTTGCTGCAGCACTTGTAGGCGGTTGGCTGGCATAGCCAGGGTGGCTTCCAGCAGCTGGTGTTGAAGTCTGCTGCCCTGGAGATGCCTGATTTGCCCCACCAGGACCACCATAGCTGGGTGCAGACCCATCCTGGGTCGAGTTTGCAGCTGATCCATAAGCAGATGCGCCATAGCCCTGCTGATCATAACCAGTCTGCTGAGAGTAGCCCTGCTGCTGCCCTTGGGTCTGGTAACCAGAGTAGCCATCTTGTCCATATGCTTGCTGCCCAGTACTCTGCTGAGTGTAGCTAGAATCATATCCTTGTGAAGCATACGTTGAAGGCTGGCCATAATTGTAGCTAGTGGGATCAGTAGAAGCAGCAGTCCCAGGGGCGGATTGTTGTTGAGGTTGCTGCTGCTGGCTATAATAATCATACCCAGTACCAGGCGGAGTTGTAGATTGTTGGTTTTGAGACTGATCCCACCCAGTCTGATAGCCACCAGATGTTGGGGGATAGCTACCATAAGGTTGCTGAGGTGCACCGTACTGTGGCGGTGCCCCAGGATAAGCCCCAGGCTGCATATAACCATAACCAGGCTGCTGGGGTGGCGCAGAAGGCGGGCCCCAGTTTGACTGAGGACGAGGAGGGCGATAGCCCTGCTGAGAATAGCCACCAGACATTGGATTCCTGGCACGATTCTGCAAAAATATAGTTTGCACATCTGTATATGTATACAACAAAAGAGCATAGAGCACAGAATAGAAGAAAAATATAGCAGTGCAATAGCAGACATACAAAAGCACAAGACATATTGCAGATAAATTCCATAACAACCAAGAAAAATGGAAGGAGCAACTCACCGATCAAGATCGTCAAGCTAGTGATGCCCATCTACCGTTGCCCATGTGCAAAACTATGGGGGCTAATGAAGATTGGACAGCTAGACGAATATATACATATATATGTTGAATAACAATACCATGGAATAGAGTTTCGATAGATGTCCAAAGATATATATATGATAATAGAAAGGTGCTAATGTGCTTCCACTACCATCTAAAAGATTCAATTCATTGCTATATGGCAGGATATATAAAAATCAGATAGTCTACTGTACTTTCAATATTATCCTACAAAAGGTTGAAAAATATTAAACAAAATGAAGCATCGAAGGCAGCATTCAAATGATACTATTTAAGCACAAAAAAAAGATTGGACAGCAACCTGCAGAGCCACAAGGTACATATAATAGAGACAGATAACAACACATAAAATAGCTTCATGCAGGGTTTTCTGAATCCTTCTGTTGCAAAACAGTTTAACATATACCATATTAAAAAATATTCCATATTCTACATAAAATTTATGCGCAACATGGACTGCATTTGGATCCCAAATTTTAGCATCTTTTACCTATTTTTTCCAGTATAACCCCTTCTTTTAGTTACACTACTAAAAGGCTTATTTTCAGATCAATGCACTGTTTAGAGTATAAATCCTCAATTTTGGGCTCAACTCTAAAACAAGTATTGTGAATCAGAGGCAATAGTAAATGAGAATATAACTCAAAATCAACCACCAAGTTATATAGGTGGCGATAGTGGATGAAAAGGAAAAGCTTGACTCTGTAATGATCATAAACATGAGACCTAAATATGTGCAACTAGAACGGAGGACCTAAATTGGAGTGCATGACCACCATAAAAACGGACACCTGGGGACCTGGGACTGCTTAGAGCATTTCTTCCTCATAAACAAGCCATGAGTACAGCAATGTATATGTATCCATTATGCTCCAGAGAACCGGAGAAGCAGATGAAAATTATGAGATGATACAGATGCCAGATACAGCATGTCAGCCCACATTATCCATAAACCATGTTATAAGTGAAAGTGAACATACAGTGTTCGATCCAGTAGGACATTGATATTAAACAGTAACAAACCTGCTCTCCAGGATAGTTTGCAGTCCTCCTGGCAAGCTAATGACACTAATTGGCTCTATGTGGAGAGAATAAACAATAACCACTGAGTAGAACAGGTGGCGACAAAAGGACTCATTGGTTTTTGCCCAAAATAATATCATACATATTCCATATGACATGAACAATCATATGAATTTCAAATCAAGGCTTGTCAAAACTTTAGCTGCAGTTTATGTAGAAAACTATTTAACAGGCCTATCACATTAGCTAATTGATAAAAACAAGTTAGTTTACAAATAAGTCTCTTCACCTTATTATGTATTTAAATCGTGAACCTTGCCCAAAATCATTAATAAGTTATGTTCAGAAACAGGGAATAAGACATAACAATCTCCTTGCATGTTGAGGCTGTGCCCACGAACAATATGTTTCAGACATTGGTTAGCACACAGTGTAATCAATGTAGGGCAGCAAAGAAGCAAAAGAAACAAGATTTTCAAAAAGGTCCAGGGAAAATCATAAAACAAGATAATAAACAGAATGAAGCAGAAGAAACCTAAATAAGGCAGATAAAAGCACAAGACATCAAAGCAATTGCGGATATCAGGAAACAACAAAAGAAAGAAGGCGGACCTCACTGGTAACCTCAATCACCAGTTGCTTTGCAGATTCAACTTGTTCTGGAGTGCCATCAATATGCACAGTTCTTTCAGTTGAAGTATCACCAGCAGGCAGATGCAAAGGAATAACCTGCACAAGCATTTGTAAGGACAATAATAACATCAGAACATAGATCAGCAGCAAAACAAGTAGACCAAAACGATTTGAGTATAAATGAACAGCTTGGACCAAATGGAGTGTTTAAGGAAAAATATGAATGACAAACTCAAGGATGATAAAATATCAATCATTAGGAAGCAGCATTTCAATTTAATAAGCAGACAAACAGCCACAAGTAAACTTAATGTAAACCTTATTTCTGATTGCAGCTAAGGTACAACAGGAAGGTGGATAATAAGATAGCAAACCTGAATACGAGCTCCAGATTTGTGCTGCATGGACTTAATAGTCTCACCACCCTTCCCAATAACCAGTCCCACCTAATAAAAAGAAATAGATAAAAATCAGAAGCAGTGGAAAAAATTACATGGATGAGGCAATCCCCACAATCTGTCTGCTGATTGATATAAAATTGACAAACAGGGAGCCATGCACATGTCAAAAACTTGTGGTAGCATGATAAAGTGGATTTTTCATATGGTAAGCCAAACCCTTGTCCAAATAGAACAGAGTGCATACCTTGTTATTACCAATCTTCATCTGGAACGTCTCAGCGCCTGGCTGTGGTGCATTGTATTTCCGGCCACCAGATCCAGCACCGGATGACCCAGCATCAGCCTGGATCGCAAGATCAAACATTACAACATATATGAAAAAAAAAGCAAGACTAAATAAAAACTACGAGCATAATGAGTAATACCTCTGCCAGAACTTCTTTGATCAACTGTTCAGCTTTGCTTATCTCCTCAGGAGTGCCAGAAAGCTCAACCGACCTTGTCGGTGCACCAGGTTCAGCTTCATGGTCTCTTGTTACTTGAATCTTTGCTCCTGATTGAAGCTGGATATACCTAATAGTTTCCCCAGCTTTTCCAATAATAACACCAACCTACAGCAAGTCGATAACAGTCAGTTGTAGGGAACACAAACATCACAACACTTCTGGATACACTTACTTATATGGCTATAAATTCAATGACGGAAAACGAACTGAACAAAAATCTTACCCTTCCATTTGGAATTTCGATCTTTTTGCTTGTACCTGAAATCCACCACCATATGAGGAGTACTGCGGTGCGCTGCTCTGAGAAGATAACGGTGGGATAGAAGCCCCGTGCCCTGATACAGAAATCACCAGCATTCTAAATCCATTTGATATCATGGAATTTATTGCAATTATTGAATTATGAACTATGAGGAATAACAATTTAAATTCTTGTGGACAAAAACTCGCGGTAAAGGAAGCGATGCATGTATATAAACACAAAAGCAACAGCTACACTATATGCTAAATATGGATACAATCAGACTCATGATACAGTTAAGACAGGCAAATGAGCTGGTATGCAGCACCAGTTCAATTCTGCATCAACGCCACATTTCGAAAAGAAACAAGGCAGCCAAACAAAGATACTAACCTCTGTTCCAAATTATAAGACGTTTTGGCATTTCTAGATACAAAGTTTTTACTATGTACCTAGACATAATGTATATCTAGGTGCATAGCAAAAGCTATGAATCTAGAAAAGCAAAACGTCCTATAATTTCAAAACGGAGGGGAGGGGAGTATTAAACATCCACATCTACACCATACATGAGTAGATCAATGAATCTTATAGCTTAGCAAGGTCACAATAGTATCTGCGATGTTTCTTGCCAGTCTATCCAGAGAATGGCATGTTGTGAAAAAAAAATACTACACAATAATGACAATGAATATGATAAAAACTTTAGCCACTTCAGATGACTACTGACAACTGTTTTAGTCTTCTCATAGACTTATCCACAAGGTGGGGCGTGTAAAAATAGCAGAAAAAAAGGTGTAACATGCTGATTGATATGTCCCAAGACCACAGAGCGTGACCAGAATGGCTAATAGTAACTAAATAGTAGTGGAAGCTCTCTGCGTTAGCGGAACCTACACAGGATATGGATATTAATATAAAAACTAACCCTCCACAATTGTGTCTCGTTGTTATAATAAGATGATCATGACCTGTGAGCTCTAAACCAATATTGGAGATCATAATAATATGAGCGTGCTTCCAAATAGCGCACAGGTGACAGGTTCATTAAATATGAACGAAGTTTGAGCATCCGAAGCTCAAGCACATTGATCTATCGGTCCAACCCCAAATCGAATCGTAAACCGAGCAAAGAAAACACCCCAATCCTTGTGAACGAGAAGCCGAGTCATCCACCACCAAGCACAGACAAACAGATCTACGCGCCCAAGCATGGGCTCAACGAGAAGCAAGTCCTGTCACTCACCACCACCAGCAGAGGACGAGAATCCGAGCCCACCACCGCCGATGCGGCCACCGCCACCGCCACCGCTGCCGCCTAGGGAGGCTCCTCCCCCGAAGCCGCCAACGTCGTCGTCGCCGTTTTCGACGCGCGGGCGCTTGGCCTCTGCGGCGTTAAAGATCCGCGCCGCAATCTCCTGCGCGCGCTGCTTTGCGAGCTGGATCTCATCGGGGGGCGGCGGCACGCTGTTGTACGACGGGGCGCCGCCAGCGGGCGGCGAGGCAGGCGGCGGACCAGAAGAGAACCCCGTGCGCCGCGGCGGCGGCGAGGGGTCGTCATACTTCCGCTTGGAGGAATAGTGGTCGTCGGCCATGGCGGAGGACGGGTTGCTAGGGTTTGGGTGGCGGCTGCGGGGAGCGTGGACGAAGGGATAAGACGGCCGAAAACCCTAGCTGAGTTCAAGGTGTCGATATTTGTAGAGCTCGCCCCTTGATTTTTATATTTCTCCGAATTACCACAGTAGTGCACTTTTTTTCGGAATAGGAGTGCACGTTTGAGATTTCAGCCAACAAATACTAGGTACCTCTGTCCCGATTAACGATCGTTGATTTTCCGGAAATTTAACTGGATTTGTATAAAATAAAATAACAATATTTGTAACTTCAAATAAATTTAATTAAAAATATATTTAATTATTTATATAATATAACAATATTATATATCAAAAAATATTAATTAATACTTTTTATATCTCTTAGTTAAAGTTAGGACAAAGGGATTACATGTGAAACGGAACATGCTACTCCGGAATGTATGACGATTTGCAATTTGGACATATATTTAGAGCCTATTTGATACACTATAAGATATTAGCTAAAAAGATGTTTCAAATTTACTAATTTAGGTATTGTATAAAAACTATGGTAGTTTAACAAGCTAAGCAAAAATTGACATTGTCTATATTTGATGAAATGGTATGTCAACATTTTTTTATCAGTTCGGGCTCTGTATTATTCAGCAATATCGTATTGACAGGACACATCTTCTACACCCAGTGGAGCAAACCATAAGCCACACAATGAGATCTGTTGTCTTTTTTATTTCCTCTCTTGTTGTTTGTCTCCTTTGTTGCTCAGAGCAGACAACAAGCCACATTGAGTTCTTCGGTCTATTTTGTTACTGGGTGAGCTAACTTGGTTGCCTAATCGACTTCTAAGAGTTTATAAGGTGTCCGACAGAAAGGTAAGGGTAGTCAAGTGACGGGTTGTCAGTAGTTATGTCAGACCTCCGAGAAGGAGATCTTAGCAAGAAGTCAATGGATAATGCGAGAATGTGTTCGGGTGTTGCTCTTGAGGAAGACGTCCCTGACGTACGACATTGATGATCACTAACGTCATCGTTGATCATAAACATTACACCTTTCGAACGTAATGGTTTTGTTTTATCTAGAGACTTTTTAGGAAGTATCTGTGTTTTGAAAGGACTGATTTTGTTCTTCTTGTCCATAATTCCACCAGAACCCTTTTAGGAATAGAGAGAATATGAGTGGAATGATAGATATACATAGAGATATATGTGTATAATAATGTTATATTCTATAATAGAATTTGCAACATTGTAGCCCAGACAACAAAAAAAAAGAAACAAAAACGTGGCAAACTCCCACCTTCACATGCATGCCCACTAGGTCCAATCATCCATTCAACCCCTTCCTGAGTTCCTCGCCTCTCACGGTCTCAACCCCCCCCCCCCATGAAGTCATGACCCCAACCAACCTCGACACCCCCTCGGTCTCTCACTGTTTGACCATCAACGGTCATGGCACGAACACGGCGTGGGCGTATGTCAAGTCGCAAGCAGTAAGCGGTCAGTGGGCGACTAGTCGTAGCCATAAGTGGTCTGGTGAGCAGACGAGCAGGATGCGTGGGAGGCGCCACGGCAGCGGCCACGCAAGCCCACGGCCTATAGGGTGTTGGGAATATGCCCTAGAGGTAATCATAGAGATGATGTATTCTTTTTATCCATGACATGTTATGAATATCCATTAAAGACAACTTGTATCGATTAGCAATTATGTGAATTGTTTGTGAAACTCTTTTACTTGTATGATTATTATAAAAGTTGTCCCTGATCGGAGTTCGTGCAAGAATGCATATGAATATTAGATCAGCACATTATTAGTTGATGACTATGTTTCACAAGTCATGGACATGAGATGTCAAACTAATAATGTGGGCACATGTAAGACATGGTGCTGGACAGACCCGACATGAGATTGTCTCTATACACATCGTGTACGTTATATCCTTAGACCTGAGATTGTCGTATGTACTCAAGATGTGAAACGACCTACCCTAGGACTATCAAATGATACTCCGTGACTGGGTAGTTATAAAGGTAGCTTTCGGGTTTGTCAGGAAACATGCTGTGAGATATAGTCAATCAAGATGTAATTTGTCACTCTCCATATGAGAGAGATATCAGTAAATCACTCAAATGATTAGATCATGAAATGCATGGCCGTGCTTGGGTTAAGTGTTAACCCACGAGTTGAACCAAATATCACGAGACAAAGGAATAACATGTATATTGTATTGTGGTGGTTCGTCTGATATGATCATAGCGTATGCATAGGAGTTGACACGTCTTGCTAGAGACCGCTATCAACTATTGGTCGAGTAAGAGTACTTGGGCCATGTTTATGTGTGTGTAAGCCCATAGGGTCGCACGCTTAAGGGGCTGGAAGCCTGGACCCGAATTAGACTAGGTTTAGGGTTGCTAATGGGCCTCCAACGTGGGAGCTCATTAGGACGCCTATATAATCAAGGGGTGGGCGCGGGGCGAGATACTCACGTCCTTTGGCAGCCGCCGTCGCCCTCCCCACGCTCGCGCCTAGTACTACTCGCGGACCTAGCAGTCCAGAGGGGTGACGCTTCTTCCCTGCACGTGTGCGATTCCTCGGAGGTGCTGCATTTGGAGCACAAGGACGAACCGCGAGAAAGAGACGTTGAGACGGACGACCTCGCAACTACACGGCACTGCTGCGACGCGCACGACTACATCAAGTCGCTTCCGTTGCACCTGTGCGTCTAGTGGTAACCCCGTGATTTATAACTAGCACTAGTTCCTGGTTTATGGGGTAGAACAATTTTATTTTCTGACTAGCGTAGCAACCTCATAACCCTACATAAGGCGCATGCCCCAACCTCCCGGTCTCCAGACCCTAGTTCTTGTTTTTCTGTTTGTTCGATTTTCTTTTCTACTCCATCCATCCCAAATTGTAAGTCATTCCAAGAATCTTGGAGAGTTAAAGCATCTCAAGTTTGACCAAGAATTATAGACAAAACTATAAAGATTTATAACATCAAATAGGTATACTATGAAAATATAATTGATAACGAATATAATGATACTTGTTTGACATCATAAATATTATTATATTGTTATATAAGTTTGGTCAAACTTGAGAAACTTTGACTCTCCAAGATTCTTGGAATGACTTACAATTTGGGATGGAGGGAGTATTATATATGTAGTTGCATATTCCAATTATAGAAGTATATAATCTAGAAAGCAAATATGATTGAAACTCTTAATTATATTTTATATATCTGGATTGTTTTTTGTGTTGTGGAAGTGGAAATACCTAAGTTTCAAATCTTAGTTCTGCCACTGAGCGGACGACTGCTAAGGCTTCTGATAGTATAGGATGGAGCCTATACTGGCAGCAACACTTGGGCAATCTGCAGAGGCGTCGAGGAAGGAGAAGGTCTAATCAGTTGGAGTCTTCACCAAGCCGCCACTTGTGAACCAAAATTGTAAGATAATTTGGTTAATTGTCTTTTCATTTCAATGTATTATTGATTGCAATCTGAAAATGTCCATAAAACGTTGGAACAACGATAGTATGACAAGTGAGCATTACTTTTTTATGGAAAAGTGAGCATTACTTTACTTGCGTGTTAAATACAGACAACAAGACACCCTTGTGCATGGTCTGAGACTATAGTGTGGTCGCTAGTCTAGTTGGCACTCTCAGATGGCCCTTGGATTGTGTCTCCTCTCCCGCGCGCTAGGGAGGCTGCAACCACTACTTGCCCAATTGTTGACGAGGGGTGTCTCTACCTCTACACTAGAGAAGCTCCATGTCTGCGTCGTCATTGGCAGTGGCCCCACTGGGTTCTACATCGTCGATAGGGTAGGGGAATTTTATATTCGTTTGTATGTTGTTGGTCTCATTGTTCTTGCTTCAGGGGCCTTTGTGTTGGGCTGCTCATTTATCCTCCATGTGTATTGGATCCTTAGTAGATTGATGATTCCTTCAATGTTTAGCTAAGTATGTAACATTTCAGCTCTAGTTTGTGTAGGAAATTCAGTAATTAATTAACTACATGTGTGAAAGGTCCGATTGACGGCTAGATGGGGGTGAATAGCCTAAAATAAATTCTACAAACTATTCTCAACAAGTTAGATAACTAAATGACGAAGCGAATTATGCACTAGTCTACTTGGAGATGCAAGCCACCTAGCCAACACAATTATATCCTAATAGTAATCTAAGACACAATATCTATCACTAAGCAATATATCAAAGGCTAGTGAAACTACACAAGATGATCAACTAATTCACTAACAACAATAAGAATAGTAATGCGAGAGAGGATTGAGAGGGTTATACCAATGCGAATTTAAGTGATCCATTAGAGATAATCCAAAGTAGCCAATAACAAATCACAAGCACAATACAAGAGAATCCTCGGCAAAAGAAAGATGGACACAATGATTTTTTTATCGAGGTTCACTTGCTTGCCGGCAAGCTAGTCCTTGTTGTAGTGATACACCCACTTGAATCTTCATGCGCTAAGAGACATCACACGCCTAACCCGGTAAGGTGCCGCAAAACCAACACAAGATGAGAATCCACAAGCTACGAGCAATCTACTAGAGTAGCCTTTCATGATCTCCCACGGGGAATGTGACAGAACCTTTTAAGAAAGGGCCCACTTGCCAGGATTAATAGTCCATCCGTCTTAATTCCAAACAAATGATTCAATTCTTAATTAGTACGTCAGGTGTCACCACTTTGCAGCGGGTCACTCACCTCTCTCCGAGCAGGATCTCCTCATTACAAACATTGCAGAAGTAATACAATAAAATTTTATTACATCAAGGTAGCGGAAATTTGAAGTCATATTACAAACCATAAGTTTTGAAACATAACTTAAGTGTCAAAAGATAACATAGCATCAAGCTGCTGATAGAGTATAAACAAACAATCGAGGTACTCTTGCCCAAGAGTCAAGCAAAGACAACTACTCTTCATCCTCATCAACTGAAACAACGGTCATGTAGCACGACGCCACACAGACCGGATTGGGACCCTCATCTGCAACAGGGGTTAACAAACCCTGAGTACGGGGTACTCAACAAGACTTATCCGACAAAAGAAAAATATTTGATGGACAAAAGGTATGCAAGTCATAGGATTCAAGGTGTGGTTTGTAAGAATCAAGTATTTTGCATAAATGAACATTTATAAAAAGAATTGAAATTCATTTAATTTGTTCAAAACATTACTCAAGTACCAATCTAAATTTATGATTGATAACATGGTAATAAACATCAATGAAAGGAACCAACAAATATCCAATTTAAGTTTCATTAACTACGATGTAAAAGACAGGGTTATGTTTCCATATCCGAGGAACACGACGTTTCAAAACGGTTTATCCCAGCTGGGGCTTCCCTATCACACGACATATGCAGCCTCTTAAAGCACGCATATGTCTACCTTTTCCTAGATCCTCTATCTCAGAACGGGGTTCCGCTACCCAAGAGCACAGTACACCTCCATCCAGTTCGCTAACTTGGAGGGTACACACTACTCTCGCCATCTCTCCACTCCAAGTGCGGTTTGACCGTCCTTTAGACTATATTAGCCAGAGTCCGGCTTCCAAAAGTATGTGATAAGTACTCCAAAGTCACAACCCATGGACTTGTTACAACGGACGATTCCTAATGACATAGGCGGAAAGAACCCGCTCACCAGACACCGCTGATGGCTCTCCAACACCGAGTCCGCCCGGTCACGAATTATTACTCCCAACAACATTCTTTTCTCAAAAGAGCATAACCACTTGCCGAAGCAATACGCTATGTGTAATTGACCGGAAATCACCTACTAGAAAACTCTAAACATACTAACCATTTTTAGCAAAAGTTTTCATCTTTAAACAAGTGACAAGGTAAAGGTTCAATAGAACAAGGATAAGGTCATGCATCAAGTAGGAATTTAATAAAGTACCAAAATACAATATTATAACCATAAGTGTATTTAAATAAAAGATTTTAAATACAAGGAAAGGTTTAGATGCACCGGGGCTTGCTTTGGTTGGAGGGATACACAAACTCAGTCTCCGATTCAACAAGAGAGAAAACCTCTTCACTAGAGGTATCCAAACCAACCAACGAACAATCTACACGATAATATGCTATGCTTAGATGATGCTTGAAATAATAGACATGATGCTTTGCAACATATAAACAGTACTTAAAAGATGAATAAAACAGATTAAACATTTTGAGTACAACTTTCCTTCATGAAGGAAAAGTTAAACTAAAGCATAAGGCAAGTTAATTAAACTATGAAATAAAAGATTATCTACTTTAATAATTATGTCCAAAAGAACTGAGCCAACTCAGACGTAGAGCAGTGGCTGACGGCTGGGTCCCGCCCGTCAGCCACTCAGACACAGAGCAGTGGCGCCGATGACCACAAAACACGGCGGCGCGTCGCCGGTGGTTGCCCGAACGCTCAATCGACTCGTGCGCTGGACTCAACAGTTCATCCCGAACACAACGAGGTACGACACACCGGAACTTAACCCTCGCAAGCTCCTCACCGTCGGCGATGACGACATCCCGCACTCGGTCGCACACGCGCCGGCGAGTACAAGCATGTGCCGGAGAAACCAAGCACACCAACGGACTCAGCGGCCCCCAAACAACGCGAAGCAAGCGAAAAACGAACCAAAACTCTAACCTATCGACCTCGCCGACGACCATGGCGCACGACCGAGATCCACGCGACGTATGTCGGCCAAACAACGTACACGCTCGAACAACGAACATCGCGGACGGACTCACGACGACTAGGCGAAGCCAGCGCAAGACTCAGATTGGAAAAAGATGGACAGACGCGTCCCACCGACGAGCGCACCGCCACGACGGCCATAAACGGCGGCGGAGCTCGCGGACCGAGCTCTACGGCTCGAAACAAAAACGACTAAGCGCGCGGAGAGTTCGAGGAGCTCACCCCTGTCGTGAAACGCTTGCTGGCGCAACTGGAGATGAAGCAGAACGAGATGGCGACGAAGACCGTGCCGGCGGAGTTGGTAAACCGAGTGGCAATGACGACGTTCCCGGAGATGCGGTCCACCAAAGAAGAAACGGAGAAGCCGACGATGATCAGTGATGAACAAGGAAGATGAAACGAGAAAGAAGACAACAATGCGGCTCCTGGATAGCCAAGGCGACATCGAACCAGAGCGGCGGCGCTTTCGCCAGAGTTGAGGAAGAAGACGTCGCGCCGGGCGAACGGGAGCTCGACGGCTTCAACCAACTTGTGCGGAAGATGCGCGAAGTCAATGCGAAGGTAATGGCAGTGGATTGGGGACTTGGCAGTGGCTAACGAGCTCGGACGAGCTTGTCGAGGTGGGGTGCTTACGCGGCGGAGCAGAGCGGACGACGTCGCGAGCATGAAAGAGGAGCAAGGAGTGGACTACGTCCTGTTTTGAAGGTGGTAATGGGGCCATGGTGATGCCACACACTTGATGCGACGCTCGTTGTGGACATGAGGCGCAAGGTGAGCTCGGCAGCTGCCCAGTCAGGTGTCGGCGTCGAGTTCACCGTCGCCATGCAAGTGCTTGATGAAATGACTGAACCGCCCCTGGTACAATTTTGCAAATTGCTTAAGCTTCCATGGGTTTTCATGAAAAACTTTGAATACCAAAGTTGCTCAAAATTTCATGATCTATACTTTTGGCAATATGCACTTTTTCAAATTCAGCCTAGAAATGAAAATGTATTTTTTGAATTTGAAACCCTTTTTTAAAAAGATTTACCCCTTTTGAAATACTCTAAAAACTTGAATAGCACTTGAAAAACTATAAACACAATAAACACAATTCAAACAGAGATCTACCACAATGCTTAAACAACCATATGCAAATTCCTTATAGATTTTGAAAATCATGTTTAGGGTTTAAATCACCCCCTTTTGTAATTAGGGTTTGGATTAGAATTTAGAAGTTTGAATTTGAAAAGATGACCAACATTCATACAAATGATCAAACACAACCAAATAAACTTATTTTAGTTCAATGCATAATAAGGTTCTCAATCAAATGAATGATGCTTAATGCATATGATGTCATGATCAAGTTTTAATTAAGTGCTTAAACACCAGGGGTGTTTCAGGGAAGGCTCAAGAACCCCTCACAATCCAATCATTGGCGACCAAGAACAATCACCAATACATGTCGACGCACCTCTGCTTCTTTGAACCAAGAGTATCTGACAATATTAAACAAGTGTTAGAACATAGAGCAAACAAAACCAGAACAAGGGGAAATACAGACACGTTCGGTATATACGAGACCTATGAAACTCCCCAAATTAACTCAAAATTAAACGCCAGATGAATTTAAACCTTTTGAGTTGATCTTTTGAGCTAAAGTTGTGTCTTGCAATCTTCATCAAATAAGGGTGCCAACATGTCAATATTGATTTTCTTACTTGAGCATATCCATCTTAAGCATGCAACTTGATTCCATTCATCAAAAGGAGATGGTTCTAAATGTATTAAGTCACTTTTATCAAATACTTCAATAGTGATTTGATCCTCCACTTCCATATGACCTTCATAGCTTGATTAGTACCTCAACTAAATGCAAGTACTTTTTTCCTTCACCATAGCTACCGTCGCTTGCCTTTCATCCTTGCTTCATACTTTGAAGTCTTTCCTTGCTATCTTCACCATCTCAAGCCATCAAGTCACACCTTGTGTTGAACCATCCATTAAGCTTCCACATAGATCATGGAAACCCCATAATAAATAAGCTTTTTCTTGAATTCCATTTGCATCATTATCTTATGTTTGAACTAAATTGCTTATACAATATTACTTTATTTTGGCATTATTCATTTCAATCAAACACATGTGAGATAACCAAATACCTATCCAACACTTAGAAAATATGTTAGATCTTTAATTATGTTGTCATTCAATCATTCAAAACCCACTAAGAGGCTAGCTGCACTTTCATCCACAAGTCCTTATTTCAATTCAACTCTAGTTCGTATCTAGAAGTACAAAACTTATATGATTCGAAAGAAAAACTCTACATTAACCTCACCAAAGACAAGGAATTCCATATGACTCGTCGGTAAATTAGGGATACCTCAATGTATCAACCTTTTCCAATCTGGTCGTGCCCACGAACGTTTTGAAAAGTACCAAGGTAATGCCTGACACCGGCGGGATCTGGTAACCGCCGCCGATCTAAGCCATCGCGGGCCGCCGCCTGGCACCGACGCATCTGAAACCCTAGCCGATGACAGGGGAGGTGCACGGACAGCCCTTGCATGAGCAGCCCGACAATGGTGGTCCCCAAAACCTAACTCATCGCAGAGCAAGGCACACGGGCACCAGAGGAGCACGGGCAGCAGACCCAGCCAAAAAAGGAAATCAGATGGAAGAAAGGAAAGAGACATGAGGCGAGGTATACGACACGACGACGACGAGGCGGGAGTGTCCTGGCGAGCGGAGGCAGAGGCAGAGGCGAAAGTCAAAGCGGAAAAAGGGGAAGAAACAAGAGGGCGGCGTCGGTTCCGAAGGAGCGAGAGGCGCCGTATAGGCGAGGATACAGGGAGGTTATGGAGCGGATTTTGGTGACGGGCAACTTACAGAGCTGATTTGGGGTGCGATGCGACAAAGTGATTACGAAGCCAGACCCAGGTACGCAAACAAGATTCAACTAAAATCCGCTCCGACCAAGCTGCATCGTTGGATGCGAAATCAAACGGCCTAGGAATAAAAAGGCGACGTGACAAGTTGTTCTATGCAGGGAGCTGTGCTACTCTTTGTTTCTTAATGCCATCATATCTACCTTGCATCATCCTCGCATTGAATCCGCTTGAAAACTGGTACCCATATATGACAAGTGGTTGTTTGACTAATTGAGAAAAAGGAAACGACTTTTGCTATTTATCCGTCAACATATTTTGTTGGTACTAAACTTGTTAGATTTCCATACCTTTGGATCTGTGCTTTAGGATTTATGCTACAAATATCAATTGGATTGTATATAAAAACATGATAAATTCAACCATATAAAATTTATTGATAGAGAACTAAGACACTTTCAAAGTAAATTTAGGGAAAATTTGCTCAATAAACTCTGCCAAAGAGGTGTAGGAAAGGCATGGATGGCTATTGACCACGTGCTCTGAGTAAGAATGAAAACGGTCGTCCGAAGGACCAAAATGCAAATACGGACAATGTTATCAGATATCCGGAAGGTTTAACGGATACCAGATACAAATCCAAATACTTTACATAGATTATGAATACAAATACAATTTCATCAATATCCGCCGGATAACGGATATCCAAAGTTTCATTCGGATACATCCGAATAATATCCAAAAAAATATCCTAATTTTGAAATTTTATATTTGTATTTAATTTAATGAAAATAATTGGAACTTTAGTAACATTATTTATCCATCCTTTGTTCCTCACTGTAGCCCAGCTAAAGATGGGTACCGGGTTAATAAACTGCAGTGCATCCTGCCTACCCTCTAGCATTCTATATAGTGTATCTAGGACCTGGTATTCAGTTCGTTGGCGAGGTGGGACTAACTGGTGAAGCTAGATGGTGCTACTTGAGTACTTGTATTGCAGGCCGTGTATTCATTACTTGCACCAAGGCCCACTAGCATGGCATTGCGTAGAGCAGCATTGAGTGCCCAGCAGCTGCTAGCGCATGTGTGCATGAGCCCAAAAATACAAGCCTTCTTTTGTCTCATTAATTATTTTCTGTCTTTTTATCTGTGTTTGTAAAATATGTTTTCTATATTTTTACAAGTATATGGCAAGTAAAATGTTACGATAGACCGGATTTTAAAAAATTCATGGGTTTACGGGTAATATATGTTGTATACATATATGTTGCTTTTACTCAATATCCGGAGAAATATTCGTAACCGACGCTATCCGCGTCTAACTCACCCCGTATTCGATATATATTTATTCGAATTCGTATCCGTGGCCATCCGTGCCCATAGTTGTATCCGATAGCTATCCGTGTCCGAATCCGAATCCGAGTAAAATATGAAAACAAGTATGATATCAACATTATCCGTTCGTATCCGATCCGTTTTCATCCCTAGCTCTGAGCCACATTGAACACTTCCATAATCTTGTGCTCTTTGCAAAAAAATAACTGTGAAAACAAATTCATACATTTATTGAGGGCCCAACATGGAAATGTCCCCATCTCTCGGACAGGAACGGAAGAGGGAAAAAAAAGGCGCAAACAAAACAGCACACGGGGGGCGCAAAAACGCCTGTCGACCGGCACGAACGGGATCGTCGACTCCCCCCTCTGACGCCCCCCGCTCGCACGCTCGCTCCCCACATCATCCCCGCAGCCCCCCGCGCTCCGCTCCCCACGCCGGCACGCCCGAGCCCCGAGCCGAATCCCCTACCCCATCGATCCCCGCCGCCCC
The DNA here is from genome assembly GCA_022036555.1 of Microstegium vimineum. Classification (NCBI taxonomy): domain Eukaryota; kingdom Viridiplantae; phylum Streptophyta; class Magnoliopsida; order Poales; family Poaceae; genus Microstegium; species Microstegium vimineum. Next base: position 11,307,538 of record CM039122.1, on the reverse strand, counting down.
GCCTTTCCCCGCCATTCTTCTAGAGCCTCCCCAGCTCTCGGGTGCCTTCTCTCCCAGCCCGAGATCCCTCCCCACCGAGATCCCGCGCCGCCATGGTGTCGTGACGGCGGCGGAGACGGCGCCATGGAGCGGGAGCCCATGTCCCCCGACGACCGCCCCGAGTCGTCTGCGTCTGCTGCGGCGGCGCAGCCACAGCCGCTGGAGTGGCGGTTCGCGCAGGTCTTCGGCGAGCGCGCCACAGGAGAGGATGTGCAGGAAGGTAATACAATAAATACAACCCGCCGCGGACCTCTGGGGCTCGGCCTAGTTCCGTCGCGCTCTCGCGAGATCTGGTCGGTCCGGTGGGTCCCGGAGAGGTTTAGCGGCGCCTTGCGTTTCGTCGCCACGGGTGTCTGGGGTTCGCCGGGGTTCCTTGGGCCGGCCAGGCGGCGGCGAGCCAATGGGTCGTGACAGGCTTTTACGGTGGCTTGGGTTTTGAAGGGTTTGGCTTGTTCGAGTTGGAGGAAGTGCTATCCTCAGTGTCTTAACTGCGATTTTGGACTGTTTACTGCCTACAGCTTGACCTGGCGAGGTTTCTCTACTGGGGCTGTCTGGTTCGAGTACCTACTTCATATGGTGGTCTTTGTCGTGTAATTTAGCTCCAACAGATTGGCACTCTGCTAGTAGTGCTTTGTTGGCAAATGTCTATCTGTGTTGGGAGTTGCATTGAAGTTAGAATGCAATGAATTTATTGAAAATATTGCCGGTGTTATATAGGTATATGCCAGTGGAGGGTCTGAAAGTTAAACCTTTTTTCTTCTTCATAATTTGTGGTGCACTTGGGGTAGTTGATTTTCATTTCCTTGAGATTTTCCCTAGCTCTTGTGATTATCTTGCAGATAATTTATGAGCTTCTGGCATCTGTCTACAGTAGTTCAATCTTTTGAAAACTCTTGTTGGTAGCTGTAGCTGTCATTGCTCCTAAGCTGTATGCCTTGGAGGGTCCGAAACTTGAACCTTTTTTCGTAATTTGTTGAGGACATGGGTTTGTTGATTTTTGTTTCCATGAGATTTTTGTTAGCTCTTGGGATTATCCTGGCAGATAATTTATGAGCTTCTGGCATCTGTCTAAAGTAGTTCAATCTTTCAAAAACTCTTGTTTGTAGCTTGGGTTTGTCATTGCTTCTGAGCTGTATGCCTTATGTAGTGTCCTTTTAAGATTGAGCTGCACCGTAACATTCTCAGCATTTCATATCTGGTAGGGTTCAGAGGCTTACCAAGTACACAAATAATCCATCAGTTTATCTGACTTCTCCTGGGTCATTTTCTATATAGGCACGTGTAGGATCATGCAATATATTGCTTTTCATGTGGATTTTCAGTTTCTCTGTGGTTTTGTGTTGAAGTGGTGTTTGTTTGATTAGTACTCATTTAGGAATAGTGAGGTATAATTCTCTTAGATCTTCGATTAATGGTTGTTGCAGAACAGTGAGGTAATATATTTGTTTATATGCCCCTTAGATCTTTGCACTTTGTCCTGTAAACATTTTTATGACTATGAAAAGGTTGATCAAGGTGTTTGATATCCCCTTTCCTACATAACATAAAGCTTATTTAGTTTGAGGGTAGATAACGCCACATAAATTCCGTTCCAGTCTTGCTGTCTGCTTACATAGCTTCATCATGACCTCGTTTAAAAAATTTAACTGCTATTTCCATGTGCAACCTCCTATTAGGAGCATAGGGCATTCTTGGTTGTTTCCCAGGCTAAGCCAGCCGGGCAAGAACGGATGGGGCTGCTTGGTTTCCCTTTCTGGCATTAATGTTTTCCTTTCGGGTTGAGCAAAGCGGTCTTTCCCCTCATCGCCGGCAGGTCCTGCCGACTTCTCTTTGCCGGCCGGCGTGTATTCGCCCTTGAGGTAGCGCTTCAGGAGCTCGCAGTCCTCTACTGTGTGCTTGACGGGTAGCCGTGGTTGTGACACGGTGCTTTCTCATCCTCCTCTGCCTCCTTCCCCACTCAGTGACAAGCTCGAATTTGATGGCCCGTGGCTCTATTTTGCTGTGTCTGAACTCTGAACTAGATTTTGGTGGCGCTGGTTTTCGATATGGCCACCAAGGTGCTTGATTTGGTGTCTAATGAAGACACAGGGAGGAGATCAGCAAGGGATGGGAGAAAGAGGTTGCTTGGAAAGCTTGCCTGTGTTTGGTTGAGCCGATTTGGTTCGCGTGGGCTTGATTGCATCAACTAATCTAGCTACACATTACGATGTGTTTACAAAGACTAACAATATAAAGGCAGTACCCTCTTCGAGATGCTTTTCACTACTGTGTTTCCAAAATTGATAAAATATTGCAGGCAATTCACAAAAATAAATTGATGTCAATGAGATTAGATCTTAGGACCCCCATATTCCATTGTTTGGATACATAGTCCCAGCATGGCCATTTTCCATATAAATTAGCAGAAAGTTGACTATTTGGGCAGACAAGATTAGACGGTATTGAGGTTTATGACGATAATTAGTCACGGGCTAGAGTTTAGGGAGTGTCCTTTTTCTATGCTAATAAACCCACTTCTATTTATTGTCTTGTTCATTTCACTTGATATTTGTTGTGGCGGTTTGATTTGTTTGCCAGCCAAATCAGTTTGTATCTTGATCAGATATGCTACTTGTTTCAGTGGACATAATCTCTGCAATTGAGTTTGACAAATCTGGCAATCATCTTGCCACTGGAGATAGAGGTGGACGTGTGGTTTTGTTCGAAAGAACAGACATCAGTGATGTAAGTAGTACACTACGTAAGTTCTGTAATTTTTCTTGCTTAAATCTCTCGTGCCCATAGTGCTAATGTATGTGCAGAATGCTAGTCGAAGAGAACTGGAGAGGCAAGAACATCCGGTTGCTAAGCATCCTGAGTTCCGTTACAAGACTGAATTTCAGAGTCATGAACCTGAGGTACATGGGTCTTAAAGTGGGGATAGTAACAATTTGTTTATGAATGTGAATTGACCTCTTGTGACTGAGCCATATCTAGCTTGGATTATTTTTTGCAGGAATTGTGATGGAAAGGAAACTTCAAATATTTCTGCATGCTTTATTATTTGTCAAATTTATACGAAGACCATTAGTCATGTGTGCAAATTTAAAAGGATCGAAGAACTTGAATACATAATAAAGTTGGAGGAAATTGCATCATGAATTCATGTCCATTCACTATGTTCTCTTCCATATATTTCTTGCTACTAAGAAATGGCAACCTTTCTTTTTCCAGTTTTACATTCTAATTGCCAAGTCTAATTTATCAAATGAGCTATTTGTTGCTTAGCGGTAAACTCTAGTTCACTTGTGCCATTTAAAGGAAAACAGTTACATCGTTAATTATGAAATATAGATGGTTGTCTAGAAAAACATGGCTTCCATGTAAGTTTTTGAATCCATCAATCTATTTAACTTTTGACTACTAATTTGCACAGTAATAATTCAACACATAAGATTAGTACTTGTACTTCCAATTTTGTTCTAAAAATAGAAGCATATTTTTTTTGCTAGAAGCAATATCTTCAATTTTTCCTTTTATTATTTTCCGTAGCATATTATAATGACATCGACGACCAGTTTAGTGTATTGCACAGAGACGGCAATAATCTCTGTAAGTCTGTATGTAACAACGCTTTTGTAGACCATTAATCTTATACTCTCTCTGTTCCAAATTATAGGTTACCTTAGTTTTGTCCTAAGTCAAACTTCTCTAACTCTGATAAAGTTTGTAGGAAAAATATATACTAACATTTACAATATCAAATAAATGCACTTTCAAGAGTCAAGACATATTTCATGGTGTATTTACTGAAACTAATTTGTTTTGTATGTTTAGGTCCATTTTTCAACAAACTTGTTCAAAGTTAGAGAAGTTTGAATTACGACACAGCTAAAGTGACTTATAATAATTTGGAATGGAGGGGGTATTTGGGAGTTTGTATCCAAGGTTTTAATGACACTTTGGGGGAGAGAGTGCGAATTTCCGAAAAATATAGTGCAGATTAATTTACCAGAAAAGACAATATAAAACATAAATAGTCCAAATGACACTCCAAGTGAAGCTATAGTCATATACTGGTGTCAAATTGTGAATCATTTATTCTGACTTCTGTGCAATTCATGTAGTTTGACTACCTAAAAAGTTTGGAAATAGAAGAGAAGATTAACAAGATCAAATGGTGCCAAACAGCCAACAACGCACTCTTTCTCTTGTCTACAAATGACAAAACAATCAAATATTGGAAGGTATGCATAAAAGAGATTGCTCGTTGGTTTACTTTCATATTCATATGTTTACAACTTCATAGCTCATCTATTGTTTATCCAGACCAGACCTGTTATACCTCGGTGTTCAGTTGTTGTATCCATTATGTAGTGCAAAGCTTATTCATATCACCTTAGTGCGGGTTTACATATTTTTGCCAGTATTACTCCTGAGAAGGAATATATTCATGAACTTATCAATTTATTCTTGCTGCTTTGATCAAGAAGCAAGTGTTTTGTATCCTTATCTTTACAAACACAATCAAATTATGCTTTATCTTCTTTACATCCCGTGCAATGGTATTGCTTGTCCTTTTAGACTTTCTCATTATTTGCAAGTGAGAATGATTACGTAATGGTGTCCATGGCGCTTTGATATTCTATAGGTTCAGGAGAAAAAGGTGAAACGGGTTTCAGTGATGAATTTGGATACCTCCCAAAGTTCAGACAATGGCTCAACTTCAAGTCCGGGTACCAGTAGTTGCACAGCTCTTCTTCCAAATGGTGGATGTTCAGAAAAGATGTACAGTCCGAACAACAATATGTCATTTCCTCCAGGAGGATCTGCATCGCTGCGTTTGCCTGTGGTGGTAGTACTTAAACACACTTTTTCCATCATCTCTAGTGCTGTACAACATGATGAATTAGCATTGCTTGCATGTACAATACAATTTTGTTTTTCTTATGACAGAAGTAGACATTTTTCTAACAGACTATAGATAATATCAGTGACAAGTCTGAATAGTTTCCTTTACTATTTATGCAGGTTACAGGCCAAGAATTTAATCATGTCGCGAGATGCCGACGTGTGTATGCACATGCTCATGACTACCATATTAATTCCATTTCAAATAATAGGTTAGCTTCCTTCATGATATTACGGATGTCTAATCAAATCTGCAAAAAGATATGCTCTTGTTGTAATGGAGCAAATGTTCAGTTTCCTTGTCTCATCTTCCTTCATATCGTTTATGTTATCTTACAATATTGTCTTATTTGATATGTTTTTAAGTGCATATTCTTTTTTTTTGACATATTTGCATTGACCTCTCAGTTCAAACATACTTATACAAATTAAAACACAATATCCTACCAGTTAAACTGGGAATAATGGAATCAGTGACCTCCAAAGGTTGGTTTGCCTCAAAGACTCCTGACACAATTGAACCTGGATGGCTCAATTAGGCAATTTTTCCCATGAAATTAGTGGATTGTAGGATTTGGATAAATACTACTCCCTCCGTCCTAATATATAAGGTGTAACCACTTTTTATTCAAGTCCCATGATACAAGGTGTGCTGTCTCTAGACGTGTATACATCGATGTAGTAGTACCAGTGTTGGGAGAGAGAATTAAATAAGTTCCTTGGTCTTTGAACCAGAGGTGGTTATGCCTTATATACTAGGATAGAGGGAGTAGCAAAGTATGGAGCAAACGTAGGTGGAGTTTCCTAGCTTTTTGGGTCCATCACTGTCTGGTGGCCACCTGCTTCAAAACAATGATTCAGTAAAAGAGCTAATTCTTAGATCCCCATGCCCATAATGTGTAGCAACTGATTCACATCTTCCCCTTTCATCTAGTGTTCCCAGTGTCTGCTGCAGACTCCAATGTAAATAGTAACAACGGTTGCTTGAACTCTGCCTGCGAGGGGTGAGGGGTCAAGAGTGCCCCCTGGGTATTGTGCTTAAGAAGGTCTTCTCACACAGACTGAGAAAATCCCCGAACCCCTGCCCCATCCATACACAGGGAACCATAGCCTGTGAGTGGGCCAGCTCTTGACCTTGTGCTTTGGCCTGGGACAGACGAGGGGATTTTTTTTTTAACCCCAGCCTGAAATTTGCTCCCATGGGGAGTCAGACCCAGAACCTAAGAGTGCTACTGAGGTCCTCTAACAACGATTGCTTGAGCTGCATATCCACTTCACGGTTCATCTCTTTCCATCCAGCCATCACCATTTCTTGATTTAGCTCCTTTAATTTCATATTTTGTATATTTCTAAAAGATTCTTTTACTGCCCGGAAGATATCATGGTTTATCCCGGTTTCATAGGAGGTACCCTGCATGTGCAGTGTGCATGATTTTTGAGGCATTGGGGCGTCCAGTCGATCTGGGGGTACACCTGGATGCTACACGATATGGCATAAATAAAACCTTGTGGCGCCTGGGGTACGCTTCAATTCCTTGGCGACAACTCAAAAAACATGATAGTGTGTAAAACCTGTACGGTGGCAACACTGTTTTTCACCTTCTATAGTAGAAAAAGTACTCTATGACTTTATGTAACATAAAGGCTTTGAATAAGATCCAAACCAAAGAAGCTTTTTTTTTTCAGTGTAAATAAAAACTTTCTTTTTTTCTCGAACACGCAGGAGAACTGCATATCTTTGTATTAAGAAGAAAAAGGGGCAGGAGTGCTGAATATTGTTATTGGATTAATGGGCTAACCCTAGAAGGGTAGCTATATAGTAGTAGCATACATGGGCCTCATGGGCCTGACTACATATATTCCAACACCCTCCCGCAGTCTCAACTACCGGCGCAGCGGAGTTGCAGACTGGACAGGAAAGAAAACAAGAGCACACAACACATGAGCCCCCCACAGACGCAACTAGCCACTGCTGATGTTGAGGCTGGAGCGAAACTCAGAGAAGGTGGAGGACGGGAGGCCCTTGGTGAAGATGTCGGCAAACTGTGAGGTGGTCGGGACGTGGAGGACCCGAACATCGCCGATGGCGACCCGATCACGAACGAAGTGGAGGTCAATCTCCACATGCTTGGTCCGCTGGTGCTGCACAGGGTTGGTGGAGAGGTAGACTGCACTGACGTTGTCGCAGTAGACAAGCGTGCTCCGAGAGAGGGGACTGTGGAGCTCGGCAAGAAGCTGACGGAGCCAAGACGCCTTGGCCACGCCGTTAGCCACAGCGCGGTACTCCGCCTCGGCACTGGAGCGGGAGACCACCTGCTGCCACTTGGACGACCAAGACACAAGGTTGCCGCCTAAGAAGACGGCGTAGCCGGAAGTGGAGCGCCGAGTGTCTGGACACCCGGCCCAGTCTGCGTCAGTGTAGACCACGGCCCCCCACCCCTGCTCAGCCCGGGAGGAGGACCTAGCAGGGACGACGTAGGTGGAGCGGCAGGACGGGGTGACGGAGTAGTGGCGAGGGCTGTCGAAGAGGACGAGGACCCCGAAGCGGGAAGGGACCCAGGCTGGATGCCCTGAGTGATCTCCTCCAGGCAAAGGTCATCACGGACCTGCAGGAAGGAGGGGAAGGGCTTCTGACGGGCGATCCACGTGCGGAGGTGGGCGTAGCGCTCGCTGAGGCCGCGAAGGACGTTGAGGACCAAGTTCCGGTCCTCCACGGCCCAGCCAAGGTCACCAAGGGCGTCGGCCATGGTCTTCATCTTCTGGCAGTAGTCGCGGACGGAGAGGTCACCCTGGACAAAGGTACGGAAGGCCGCGTCGAGTCGCAAGGCCCGTGCCTCGGCATTGCCCAAGAACTGACCCTCAAGGGCCAGCCAGGCACTCCGAGCCGTGCTCTCAGGGCCGCCGCGAACGAGGTTGTGGAGGTCGAGGGTGACAGTCCCGAGGATCCAAGACCGGGCGATGCTGTCAAGGCGCAGCCATGCCGCGGTCCGAGCCGCGGGCGGAGTGTCGGTGAGGACGTGGTCGTCGAGGGCGTAACGGCGAAGGGTGAGAAGCACCAGGTCCTTCCAGCGGGCGTAAGAGGCCGACTCGGAATCGAGGACGACTGGGACCAGGTTCCGGATGTTCTGGACGGCTCCGGCTTGGTAGTGCAGCTGCGCGACCTGTGGGTCGACCGAGGCGGGCCAGAGAGCCACCGGGCGGGGTGCGGTCCAGGTGTCGGAGGTGGCGGCGGCGCTGGCGTCGGGGTACACCGGGTGGGCAAGACGCTGCTCTGCCGCGGCGATCTGACGGGCCAGAGCATCGACGGCGTCACGCTCGCGGGCCCAAACCTCAGCAGCCGCACGCATGCGAGTCTGTCCGTCCGCAGCTGCTGCCCGGGCAGCGACAAGGGCCGCGGCCAGGGCGTAGTCTGCCGGAGGTGCGTGGAGGAGGGGCTGGAAGGTTGGCGGGGCAGGGAAGGCCCCCGTTCCCGGCATAGCAGCAGCACCGGACGGGGCGCCCGCGCCCACATGGGGCATCCCGAGGCCCCCGGCAGCAGCAGCCGCGGCGTAGGCAGCAGCAGCCCCGCCCGGGAGAGCCCCTGTGCCGGTCAGATCCGCGAGCCCCCAGGCGCCAGGGAGGCCCGCGAGTCCCCCTGTACCGCCCGCAGCAGCCAGAGCAGCAGCAGTCGCAGCGCCGGCCGCGTCCAGGACCTCGGTCGCACCCTCCAGGGGCCCGTCGGCGGCATCTGCAGCGGCGTGCGCGACGTCGTCCGCGGCGGCGGCGCCCTCCTCGACCAGTAGGGTGGCGGCGGCAGGTCGGGGCAGAGCAGAGGCGGCAGGAGGACGCCCGGCGACGTGGGCCCAGCAGGTCGGGGCTGTCGGGTTGGGGAGGGGAGGGAAGACATGGAAATAGGAGGGGGGAGGGGGAGGAGGAGGGCCGCCGGCGGGAGGGGCGCCGGCCATGGTGCCGGCGGCTGGAGGCAGGGGAGAGGTGGGAATCCCTAACCCTAGCTTGATACCATGCTGAATATTGTTATTGGATTAATGGGCTAACCCTAGAAGGGTAGCTATATAGTAGTAGCATACATGGGCCTCGTGGGCCTGACTACATATACTCCAACAAGGAGCCCTTACATCACACACACACACACACACTCCTAAACCTCTTTGAAAAATCACCCGCGCCTTTTACTAAGATGACCCCATCTCTACAAAAAGTTACTGCTCTTAAGGGTATCACAAATTACTATATGCTTTTTGTTTGAATGAGTTAATGTGGCTGAGTTTTTTAGAACTATTTTACTGTGTGGGTTTATTACTATGGTGATACTGTGTCCTCACATTGTTTTATTCACAGCGACGGAGAAACATTCATATCAGCAGATGATCTGCGAATAAACCTTTGGAATTTAGAAATTAGCAATCAGAGCTTTAACATTGTTGATGTGAAACCTGCAAACATGGAGGATCTAACTGGTAAACTTTCAGACTGATAACTACTATGTTGTGCAGTGAACTTCCTGTTTTTTGTAAACATTACACATGCAAATGTTATCAGACTAGGTAGATTCATGGTTCAGTAGCCTGATGCTGTGGAGTTCTTGAATAGTGGAGTTGGATGCTTGCAAGATATAGGCAGGGTTTATGCCTTTTACCCTGCAAACTGCCATAGTGCCATGTGTAGGTGTTACATGGTATGCATGTTCTGGCGCCGATCATGCAAAATATCTTCATTTTTCATCCCTGTGGCCTCCCAATATGGTTGGAATAGCAACTTGCATCACATCTACCTACTTCAACTCCTCTTTGGGTCTGGGGCAACTTGCTTCAGGAACGCAGTTCCTATTCTCTGAACCTACCAACTTTGTATTTATCAGTCAATTACCTCTCTGCATCTGTATGTTAGTATGCTACCAAACAATTCCTTCTCAGAAGTGTAGATTTTGTAGCTGTCAACAGGTGAGAAATTCACAAACATAGTAGTTGCTTTATGGAAAAAAAACAAGATTAATCAAGTTTTACTGTGCAAAAACGAAACTAATACAATTTTCATATGTGACTGCAAAATTTGTTTGTTGACTGGATGTGAGACACCTTTGGCTGTTGGTTAATAGATCTTTGTAGGTGGTCATTTATTCTCACGCAGTTTCCTGTTGTTTCCATACTTGTTATGTGGCAACACCTATTACATTATAATTCTGTGAAATTTCAGAGGTGATTACTTGTGCGGAGTTCCATCCAACTCACTGCAATACACTAGCATATAGTAGCTCAAAGGGCACTATCCGGCTTATTGATCTCCGGCAGTCAGCACTGTGTGACAACCATGCTAAACTGTTAGTAATTCCCCTTGAACTTCTTCATTAACATTATCGTTGATTAGAATAGAAGGCAATACTTAGATTTTATCATTTCTAATGGTTACAAACATTTTAAGTTTATCTATTGGTCATGGTATTATTTGATTTAAATGGGGCATCTTGTTCAGATTTGAGGAGCATGAAGCACCTGGATCAAGATCCTTTTTTACAGAGATAATAGCATCAGTTTCAGATATAAAGTTTGCAAGGGGCGGAAGGCACATTCTTAGTCGTGATTATATGACACTCAAGGTTTGCAACAGACCTATCTGCCCCGTTTTCTGAATTTTTACTTTTTTACTCTCTGTATGATTTATGCACTAGGTGACTAAAAAGATCAATTTTATTACCCAAAAAACACATGTCAAAATGCTCTTCATCTTTCTCTATCCAGGTCTTGAGGCATTGAGTTCATCTTTTAATGTTATAAATAAGCTGTGTGACCTCATTGAGTTCTGTAATGGATATGGTGTGGTTATAATTTTCTCGAAGCACACTTAATATCAATAGTTGCTCCACTGGTCCAAATGACATTTTGTTTTTTTCTCAATGTTGACCAATTGACTGTCTAGAAAGTAATATACATCTTACTCAGACCAGTGATTAAAATTTGGATGCTCCTCCCATGTTATTGATCATCAGATATTTAAATATTTTTTACCTTGGGATTTGAGGATCAAGGAACTTTTTGTGCCCTGCCTTTCGTGATAAAGATGTTTGTCTGCTAGAAATTTTTTTATTTAACTGTTTTTGTTTCTTCAGTTGTGGGATCTAAACATGGATTCAGGCCCAGTTGCAACTTTTCAGGTTCATGAATACTTACGTCCTAAGGTGAAGTTTCTTATCATCTGAATGAGAATGAAAGAGCCGTATCAATATCTGCTGTAATCTGATATTGTGGTTAACATCATCTTTTGCAGCTTTGTGATTTATACGAGAATGATTCAATTTTTGACAAATTTGAATGTTGCCTCAGCGGTGATGGACTCCGTGTTGCAACTGGTTCTTATAGGTATATCCTTATCCTCGCATTGTGAGCTGTAAGAATTGCTAGCTGTTGGTTTATCTAACACTTCTGTATGTTAACTCTTCTTGTGGCATCGTAATTGCAGTAATATGTTTCGTGTTTTTGGTTGTTCTCCTGAAAGTACGGAGGCATCAACTTTGGAAGCCAGCAGAAATCCCATGAGGTCTGTCAAATGCTGGGATTATCATTACTGTGTATGTTGTTAAGTGGGTTTAGGTATACTCTACCTGAATATAGACTATTTCAATATAATTCATAAGGCCCTTGCTCCTCATCAATTAACTAATTTGCCACTCCAAGTGAGCTCAATATTTTCTTGCAACAACAACAACAAAGCCTATTACGTTTTCCCCTACTTCGGAGTTACGTACCAAAAAAAAAGGACACATGCACTTATGATGAGCATCTTATGTCAAAGTTGGTTGGGGCACCAAACATTCAAGATTCAATTCAATATAGGTGACCCATGACCATGTAGTTGTATAGGTAACAAAATATGATATTCACACCAATCCAACACGCACTCTTACTTGCAAATTATTTTTCCATGCCCGGCTAAACTAATATTATTTAATTATTGGAATTTTGGAAACCCATACAGGCGACAGGTTGTTAATCCAGCAAGGCCTGCACGGACTCTGACTTCTTTGACCCGTGCTGTGAGGAGAGGTCAGTGGCTCACTTGTGCTGACAGTCTTGAATTTATATCTTTTTTTTTTTCTGTACAACATGGACCAGACCATGCTCTCCTAGTGAAAAGTTCTGTAACTGACTTTGGTTAAGCTGATGGTGCAGGTGGAGAAAATACAAGCATTGAAGCCAGTGGAAATTCTTATGATCTGTCAACAAAACTGCTCCATCTTGCGTGGCACCCAACCGAGAACTCCATCGCGTGTGCTGCCGCAAATAGCTTGTACATGTATTATGCATAGGGGAACGTGCTAGAGAAAATCGGTAGCTTTTTGTTTGCTTGCTTGAAGTGAAAGGCTTTGGCCTTTCACATGTTCAAGGATTCAGGTGCAGGAAATTGTTGTCAATTCGATCGATGGCTGGGGCCGAAAAGCGGCAGTAGTCGGTGATCGTCCACAAGATTAGTTCCGAAACTAAGTTACTGCTATACTTGACTGCGGACTGCTGCCCTGGGATTCTTTGGTAAATGAAATGTGAAGTATGTGTTCTGATAATACCCGAAGAATGTGTTCTGATAATACCCGAAGCTGTTGGCCCCCAAGATATGATGACGACTGTAGCTGCCTTGTAGCGAGATTGGCAGCCGAAGGATAAAGCAAGCATTTAAAAGATAGACGACGGCAGCAGCAGCTGATGCTAATTTCACCAAAGTTCACAGGAATTCATCTGCTCACATATCACAAAAGCTGTAAGATTTTTCCTTTTTTTTTCTTCTTCTTTTACGACATGTAATGCAACCTAGTCAGGGCTAATCATCAGTTGTCATGAACTGTGATCATTGAACATATGTTTATTTCTTCTTCCCATCGTGATAGCTATTGTATTGTTTCTGCGCAGCTGCTGTTGTATTCAGGATAAGTCTACCAGTGCACAGTACCATGCCGGCCCCTCGTAACATTTTTTTTAAAAAAAAATCAATTTCATGCTTCTGCACCAGAGCCAGCTGTGATGCACGTCATGCAGTTGACCAAGATGTGGCTTGTTGTGCTCTTGAACGCCTTTGTGGTTCCATGAACTGGATCCGTGTGTAGCTGACCACAAGAAGCAAAGGCATGTGACTTGACTAGGATGACGAAGTGCGCCTGAATGAATTCTAAAGCATCTGGGGGCTTTCCAGAAACAAGGTCAATTGTTTCAAATTGTCCAGTACAGGAGAACTGCAAGCTCTCATCTGAGGAAGGTAGCAGGCGTATTTGGGCAGCACCAGCAAGACTGCACGTCTCGTCTACACCTTGTCCATTGCGCTGAGACGGCTTAGTAGCCTAGCACCTGACGGGTCTCATGCTTCTCCCTCCATCTCACGGTACCGGGACCAATTCCTGGGTTTATCTGCTGATCGATTATTTTCAGCTCAGCTGAGCAGGGATCGAAGCATTCTGTCGACGGAACCTCTCCCGCGGGGCAAGTTGATGCCCGCGTCTACAGTACACGGCACGCGCCGGCGAATTCTGGGGGATTTGAGCTCCAACTTTGGCAGGTCTCATCTCATCTCGTTTAGGCCTGTCAGCAATTTGACCCCTCTGAGGGGGAGTGCTGACGAGGCGATAAACTTGTTTTGACCGTGGAGTGTGCAGTGTGGGATGGGAGCGGAGGAAATGACGATGCGTGCGCGAGCGCGCTGCTGACCTTGACATGCACGCGGCGGGTATCTGTATCCATCGCCTTCCTTTTTTCAATCGGCGCTTATCGCTAGTGGACTCTGGTAAAATACTACTGCTAATACTACTAATCGATCCATGAACTAAGTGCCGGTTTAGTTTTCTTGTTATGGTGAAACATATCTGTCGGTGTCACCTATTCAAAGGGACGCTGATAACAAATGACGTGCCCATTTTTTTTTTTTTAAAAACAGATAGACGTAGAAACTTGGCCCAATCTACCGGCTCATTTTTTTTCAAAGAGCTAGAATGTGCATGTACGTTCACAATAATATAAATGATCATACACGGAATGAAATAATGGACCCCCGAATCCCCGATGGCATATTTTCTGTTTCTGAATTAACAACAAGCCTACACCGGCAGCAAATTAACCTGATCATTGCTGAGGACTGCAGAACCACGGTTTGTACCAAACTGCGTGCTTCTAGAAGTTGTAGTGTAGGCGGGGCGCCCCCTCGGTTGATAGATAGACCGGCAACACCTACCACAGCATCTTGCGGCCGCTGGCCAGCCGTCGTGTCCCTGACCTGTGTGCGTGTGGGCCATCACCATTCCAATTTATACGTTATTTTGACAAAACAAAACAATGTATAATTTGAGTTAGAAATAGGGTGGTAACTGAGGAAGGTGATTATCATGGGAGTAGGAACTAGGAAGTGGTAAGAGGTGGGTGATTTCCCCCCTCATTCAGCTCAAATGAACAAAGTGACATTTTGGGTCGACTCAAGTGAACCAAATGGATTTGTGCGCCAGGCGTGTTTTTGAAGATTTTATAATTGACAAGACTTATATTTATATGGATAAACTAATTTTATGCCATTGTACTTTTGGTATGTATTATGAATATTATAGCAACAAGATGTACTTGTGTTTTGAAGACCACATCGGTGTCCAAATGTCCATGATTTGGCTAGATTTCAACATCATTAGCCTCACCCCACCGCGCGCTCCTCCTCTCAAGGGACAAGACATTGATCAGATCTTCAAAGTTACACTTTGAACAAAATTTTCCCAACACAGTGTACAAGCATGTCGAAATATGAGTTAGGTTGAATTTATAACTTTTTATATATAAGTGTATACTCCCTCAATTCTAAATTATAATTCATTTACACAACAAAATAATAATATACAAAAAAAGACAAGTTTTATAATTTGCAACGTATGGAGTACTTGTTGTTTCACCTAATGGCAATCAAAATATATCAAATTTTACTTTTGAAAAACAAAATATGCGGTGTACACTTTGAAACGGAGGGAGTAACGTTTATATAATCGACAAAAGAAAAAGCACTTGGACCGGTAATAACTCTTGTTCAAGTGGTAACTTTTTACATGCCACACAGAGTACAAACGGCGTTCCTGCCAGCCATTCGCTTCCTCCGACACCACACCATGCATGGTGAGCTGATGATCAAGAGTCGTCAAAACTGAGAAATTACCCGCCTTTTCCTCTCTCCTCATCATCTCCTTGTCGCAAAAACATTAGAGCTTGTTAATTAACACTACTATGTTACAGCACTTAATTACATACACTCCCACTATCACTAACAGCCGTTGCGCTGCGTCACAGTGGCCTTGGCCTTGGCAGCGGCGACGCTACTAGCCCAGTCCTGGTCCCTAAGGAAGAGGCAAACAGCGGAGCAGTCATCGACGCGGGACGACGGGTACCTAGTCCGCCACCTTTGCGCAGCAGCCTCAGCGACAGCCTTAGACGCGTGCTGTTTCCTAGGCGTGGCACAGACGATGGACACGACCTCCTCTTTACTCAGCACGTCCCAGACACCATCCGTGGCGAGGATGATGAACAGGTCCCCCGCCCCGACGCGGCGGTGGGTCACCTCCGGCTCCGACACCACGCCGTGCCGCTTCAGTTTGTAGTCGCCCAGCGAGCGCGCCATGGCTAGACCAGGACAGTCCTCGTTTGGAAGCCACACGCGGTGCACCGATGGCTCGTCTTTGAGCGCGAACACGCGGCCGTTGCACCGCTTGATCCGCTCTGCCTCCACTGGTAGGTTCGGCTTGTGGTCTGTGGTGAGTTGCACGGCTTTGAGGTAGCCTGTTTCTGACATGGTTGCTAGCACGGCTCTGGAGTCGCCTAGGTTGGCTATGATTAGGTCTTTCCCTTGCTTGATTGCGCACACGGCTGTTGTGCCGCTGAAGTTGCAGTCGATGGCTACGGCGCTGGTGGTGGTGGGCTGGAGCTTCAGCTCCTTGTCCATGGCCTCGAACGCGTTTGCGCAGGCCTCTCGCCACTCCTCTAGCAGCTGCGCCGGCGCTAGAGCGGGTGATGATTGCCCGCTGCCGTCCGTCGTCGACGACGCCGCTGAGTCCACTGGTGACGCGTCGCTGAAGACCAAGTCGTCGTCGGAGAAGGAGGAAGAGCCCAGGAGCAGCGCGTTCCGGTGGCTTAGGATCATGAACGGGAGGTAGTCCCTTACTAGCTTGCTGATCATGTGCCCGCACCTCCCGTGCCCGTCGAACACGCCGCAGAACACGCCGTCCTCCATGCCGAATCCCTGGAGATCGAGAAGAAGAAATGGATGGATGATTATTATATTACTACTTGCATTCGGATTAACAACTGGCGATGATTATGAAATGATAGCAGCAGCAGGGATTATCGTCGTTGACAATTGAGGCCAAAAGGTAGTAGATGGTAGGTGAGATTGTTGGTTCTCTTTGGTGGGGAATTAAAAAAAGAAGACGGCAAATTCAGAAATTGTGCTGTTAGCAAAGGCAGGCAGAAGGGTGCTAGTCACGGCCGGCGGTGTCCGTGTGATGCTGACGTGAGTCGAAATTCTGGGCTGTTTCGCCGGCGTAGTATGAAGTCAAATCAGAGCCGTGGGGAAATCCGTACGCGGAAAAAGCTCGTTTTCCAACAGGAGGAATCATCACGATTTCTACAGGCTGTGTGGTGAATTGGTTGTAGTAGGAGTACGTATGTGCTGGGTAATAGTTAGAGAGGAGGACAGTACATGGAATTTCTTGACCTCCCAGGACCGCGGCGGCATGCCCAAGAGGAAGAAAACTAGCTAGGGGTTTTCCTCTGCAAAAGGATGGTACTGTACTAGTACTATTGGTACCGTACAATGATTATACGGAACAGTGAAGTACAGTCGGTGGAGTAAATCATTTTTAACCAGGGAAAAAAAAATCTGTATCAGGACAGATCTAGTAGCTATGTGTGCTGTGGCAAAACAAACAGAATCTACTAATAAGAGAGAAAAAAACAGAGAGATCCAAAGAATTCTCGAGACAAACACCCTCAAGAAAACAAAAAGCAGCAGAAGCTAACCCGGATTCCAAAACTATCCATTCAAATATTGTAGTGGCTAAAGCTAAAAGAAAGAGAGAATCAATTCGGAAATGGAAAAACAAAAATCAACTTTCTTTTTTTTCCCCCCCACTGTGACAATAATGGTCGCTAATGATGAGATGAAACCTGAACTGAAGGTAATCAATCATGGGAACTGCGTGCTTCTACCTGCGTCGCGTACACAGGAACAGGAACAGAGGCGCGCAACAAGTAACGTCAGGCGACGGCAACTGAGGGCGGTGCAGGTGCAGGGGCGAACCTGGCAGAGGATGACGGCGTCCTGGTTGGGCCCCTTCTTGCCCTTCTGCGAGAAGAGGGAGGCCACCTTGCGGTGGCCAGCGCCGTCACCGTCGGCTCCTCCTCCCTGCTCGTCCATCACGTACACCACGTTCTCGTCCGAGTCCTGCTCCTGCTCCACGCGCCTCGACGACGAGGCGCAGATCCCCATGACGAAGTCGAACGAACGACCGACCGACCGAAGCTGTGGTGGGCAGGCACCCGCAGCAGACAAGCTCAACGATGGTGGGCGGGCGGGCGGCGAATCGCAGGGAGAGAGCTAGGTGGGGTGGGGTGGGGTGGGGTGGGTGGAAGGGGGAGGCCGGTTGGCACTGAGCCGCACCCGGATGCGCCTCGGCTTTTAAAAGGGATTAAAACAAGGGTACTACAGTGCAAAATACTACTGGGGTGGATTCCGCGGTGGTTTTGTGGGTGGGTGTGTGACGAGACGACCAAGTTGTTGGCGCGTTTTTTTTTATTGTATGTAGGTGATGAAGCCATCCCGTCCCACGGGGCCGCCCGGGAGCCGGGATCTGACTCTTCATTCTCTTTTTATTTTTTTTGATTAATTCCACAAGTACGGACAACTCTCTTTCAACCATTGCTTGGTTATAATAACGGGGGCAGCCAGCGGAAGACACAACCAGAAAAAAAAGAAGAAGAAGAAATGGTGTACGGGTGGGCTCGCTTGGATTTGATTGGGAGGCCGGCGTCGGCAGACGTATTGTTTTTGCAGGTTTCTTTGTACTGCTACAGTACATCGGTGACGCCATCAGGGCCGGCCGGCCGGACGGTGCTTGGGCAGGGCGTAGCAAGTTACTAGACGTACATACGGGTACGGTATCCTCAGCCGCATCATACATCTAGGCACGTTGACTTTGTCTTTTTTACTGCAAGTAACAATTACTTCCTCCATCTCAAATTGTAAGTCATTCCAAGAATCTTGAGAGTTAAAGTTTCTCAAGTTTGACTAAACTTATATAACAATATAATAATATTTATGATGTTAAATAAGTATCATTAGATTCATTATCAATTATATTTTCGTAGTATACCTATTTGATGTTATAAATTTTTATAGTTTTATCTATAATTCTTAGTCAAACTTGAGATGCTTTGACTCTTCAAGATTCTTGGAATGACTTACAATTTGGGATGGAGGGAGTATTATATTATACTCCCTCCATATTCATATTAGTTGATATTTAAGATAGCTACGCCGGTCTTCAAAACGTAACTTTGATTGCTTATATTTTAAATTTTTTTTTATATATATACACACACACACACCTGGGTGCATTCTCTATATGGAATGCACCCACCCTGATTATTGTAACTAGTTTCTTGTCCAGTTGCAATTGGTTTTTTGCTGAGTTGCAACTGACCCAACTCTAGTTGTAATTGGATTGCGTCAGGTTGCAACTGCTTCTTGCCTACTAGTTACAACTGGTCTGCCTCTAGTTGTAATTGCATCGCGTCAGATTGCAATTGGTTATTGCCTAGTTGCAACTGGACCGACTCTAGTTGTAGTTGGATCGCGTCAGTTTTGCAACTGTTGCCCAGTTGCAACTGGCTCGACTCTAGTTGTAATTGTATCACGTCAGGTTGCAACTACATCAGGTCCAGTTGCACTGGATCAGATCTGTTACAATTACTTCCGCCAAGTTGCAATTGTGTCGTAATCATGATGACAACTCATAGTACATTGAAGTTACAATTACATACTTAAAAAAAGTTCATCAAATATAGTCTTAGTTCAAACCTAAGCTTAAATTATATAAGATCTTATTGCACCTCTTTACCTATCATGAATCTATATTTTTAACTTTCAACTCTTAACCTAGTTGTAACAGTTTTTTAAACCACATGTTAAATTAAAATTCTAGTGCTTATCATATCTTTAACTTAAAGTTTTATTATTTATTTTTAAAAGGAGGTTCTAGGTCTTATTTGCTACCCTTTTAGTTCTCACAATAGCATAAACCGTCAGCTTGCACCATAGCATTCAAGAGTTGAATTTGTTTCATCAATTAATTATAAGTGTAGTAGTATTATTCTTATAGAACATGTGTTGCTTAAAATTTAATTCCCAATAATAATATTAAATATTTTTAGTCAAATGCATAAACTCATTTAAAACGATAACTTAAGAAATTTATAATCATCGGGTATTAATATAATTTAAAGTGATTTTAGGGTCATTGCTATGTAGTTTGTTAATGAACAATAAGTTATCAAAATAAATACTTATCCTAAGGTATAGATTTTTACTTGTCCTACATGGTGGAACATAGCATTATATTTACTTTTTAATTTAATAGTGGTATAAGTGTATAATTTAGAAATATATAGTGTACTTTACGTATATTGAATTGGCCTTTTTAAAGAACTTATATTAATGGATTTGTGAGATACTTTTTTAATAGGTGGTGTGCATAATTTAGATAAAAATTAAAATACTACTTTATATATTATCTTTCATAATAGTAGATATGGGTAAATTGAATGAAATTTAAGTTGATAGTTTATATTTTTCATAATGGTATGTGTGGGTAATGTGATACAAATTATGGGTTATTTTTTATTATCTTTCACAACGAGAAAGGTGGGTAATTTAGATATAGATTTAGGAGTTATTTTTAATTATATTTTGTACTAACAAAAGTGGGTAATTTAGCATAAATTTAGGGGTTATTGTAAATTATTTTATTAATAGTAGAGGTGGGTAATTTTGATGCAAATTTAGAGGTCACTTTATATATTTTTTATAATGGTGGTGGTTGTTAATTTATAATAAGAGAATAGATTGAATGCCTATTATTGGAGATGATGATTAGAGTGTACAAAACTAAAAGCATGAGGTTTCAGATTATTGTGATAATTTTTAGGATTTATCTTTTTTTTTTTTTAGAGCGTCTAGAGAGAATTAATGTGGAGCCTCCATTAAAGCCTCCAATTGGTAACACTAGTTCATAGATAATCTCTATGTTAGTCCAAACTATAGGTTAGAAAAGAAGATAAAATACATATAATTAGAAACATGTACCATAAATTTAGTGTTAGGCTAATTCTAATTAACAACAATAGCATACATGCAATCTTTTAAATAATTATCTGCTAGCTTTGCTATTAAAAAATACATAATTCACCAGCTTTACATAAGAGCAAATTCAGTAGGGCCCTTACTTAAGTCCTCAAAGCCAAATTTGATGGTTTGAGACAAAAAATGAGGTCTAGCATGGCCCATACTATGACCCTCAAAAGTTGAGGGGGTCCTCAAATCTGTTCTCTGACCCTCATTCCTGGGGTTATGATCCAAGCCCCCAAATTATCATTGGAGGCAGTTACCTGCATTGTCCTTCTGCCTTATGGCCTTTTCCATCTGTTCGAGCTTGTGTTGCACGATAGGTATTGGTGAGTACTGATAGGTATTGGCCGGATCAACTTCTTTGCCAGATAGGTATTAGCATACACCTTGTTATCCTCTAGAAGCACAGAACCAAGAATACATAAGAGCTCATTGATTCTTATGTCAAACCGGCCAAAACAAGCTTTTAGCATCAACATGTGGAGGTCAAAACACAACGCCGTCTATTACTCTGGGTAGTTCTTGTAGAGTGGATCAATTGTTGTCTGCTTCATCTCTCTAAAATTGTATGCCCACTTTGATACCCCAAACAGAACGTCATCATGGTCGAGGCAGTTAATTATTTTCTAAAAAACTCAGCATCCTCTTCCTCCATCACATCATCAATTGGCTCACCACCACCATCCTCACCGCCATCGATGCGATCATCAAAATCATCTAGCATGATGAAATCAGCATTGCCGCTAGTAACGCCGGGCCTGCCGACTCATGTTGACGATGAGAGCAGTTCTCCTCCATGGTTTGCATTCACCATCGTCGATTAGTTTTCTCCAGTTGTACTGTCACTCGCATTTGGTTCACTGTTAAACATCCAAATAGTGTATTGACAAAACTAAACCTGACCAAGTGAGATTGCACCACACCGTCTCCCTAGGCAATCTTGTCCTTGTAGTAAGAATACAAACATATGATGCGCTGCTGTTTTAGGCTTAGCCTATGATTTCAAGCAACAACAACAAAAATTTTCACCTAAAATAGGTAGGTCGGTTCTAGCCTCGATGTCCAGTACATCCATTCTGACCTATCCATGCCGGTGAACCTTGCACATGTAGAGATCAAGACATAATAAGTATACCATATTACAAAGAAATAATAACATATCAAGACCTAGATCTACTTTCTCTCTCCTCCATGAAAACTTGATCTAGATCTAGATATACAACCCCAAATGATTAAAAAGAGAGGAGAATAAAGATGGGGGAGTGCGTAGCAACCTCCTGTGGTGTCCTAAATCCAAGAGCAAAACTCCCCCCCTGAAAAGTGGTTAACTTTTGAGATTTTTGAGCTCAAAACCCATAAAAAATACAGGAGAAGCCGCATGGAAGAAGGTGGGGGTGGCTGGATGCTGTATTTATAACCTATCATTAATGTAGCCGGGCATTGTAAGGGCGACCGGCCTTGTTAATCACCTGCTAACGGAGGCTGGCATTGTAAGGATTACCACCCCCGTTAAAGGATTAACAGAGGCATGCGACCTAAGGTGATCACCTCAGCTATTACATCAATGGAGGCGATTGTCTTTACATAACCACCTCGGTTAATAATGAATTAATCAAGGCGTCTGCTTTATTATACCACCTGCCTTCATTAATCTTTAACCGAGGCGGGTGCTTGACCAACGACCCTGCCACCACTTAACGGAGGCGGCCACCCAATTTATCTGCCATAATTAATTGAAGTAAAACCCCTCACAAAATATTTTCTATAGTATAGTGTTCCATCATCCCTGTTTGCCCTACCCTCCCCTGGTGCGCGGCCTCTCAGGCGGATCCACATAGTGCTCCAAGTCAGAGCCCCTCTCAAGGTCATGATGCCCCTCCTTAGCACTCCCGTGCAAGTTGGCCCTCTTCGTTGGAGCCTCACCACATTCTTGTCAGAGTCTCGACCCTTCCCCTGCCGCAACCATCCACTTTAGCCATGAGCATGGCCGTGTTAGTCAATGGGGGTGACGATTAGGGAAGATGATATAGAAAAGAGGATGACAAGTGAGTCATATATGTCGTTCTCTATTAAAATAAATTTGAGGACCTTATTTTGAGGCTCGAGTGTAGCCCAAAAAATAGGTCCCTCAAAAGTCCAGAGCCCTAAAAAAAAACTAAGGTCCTTTTTGAGGGGCTATTGTGAGAGTTTCTCTGGCAGAGAACAATTGAATCCTGGTAAGCTTGGAGGTGTCTCCCGTGTCTAAGTTGGTCAAGTTTTATAATTCACATATGTTATATAGTGAAAAATTGCCTGAATTTAAGTATATATATGTAAATTATTCACAAATAGTGTAATGTAAAAGAAACTAGACCAACCTTTATTTATACCCTAACAAGCCTTTATTTTCTTTTTGCATTATATTGAAACCACCATTAATTTGAAAAATAAATTGAGAGACACTTGGTATCATTGAATTTTGGACTGTTTCCATCCCTAGCGGCCTAAAAATATCTGTACACGTGCTTGTCCACCTTTCCTAGTGAAAAAAAAACAGCGGCTAAATAAAAACACTTGTGTAAGCAGATGTTTTGACCTCGCTACCACGCCTTCGGCTTGGACCCATCTGTTAGACGCAGCCCACAGCAGACGTACGTCTGGGACAAGCACTGTGCATACCTCATAAACATCAAAGCTGCTGTCCTATTCTTGAATTTTTCCAGGTTTCTAGGAGGATCGGAGGAGCGGCTTTGCTTGGAGGCGTGGATGGATGGATGGATGGTGGATGAGGCACGAGCTTATCCATGTGATGAGCACGCAATTAATTAAGCCAGAACGGTGGTTCGTCGGCAGGCCTGGGCACGATCGACTACGAGATCGATCGAGATGGCAAATAAAGCGCAGCGAAGCAGGCGCACACACGTATTACAGGAACCAAGCTTCTTCCTTTGTGTGCTAGCTGATGCTCATCAATTGTATCGCCAGCAAGGTTAGGGAAGAACTGTTTAAGATTGCAGATCAACTCGATTAAAGAGCGGAGTCACAAATCTTAACTGAACAAGAATTGGATCTTAAACAAAGTGTCAAAGAGAGAATTTCCCTGCTGCTTAGAGAGGAAGAGTTCAAGTGGTTCCAAAGGGCTAAAACAAAAAATATTTTGAAGGGCGATAGCAATACAAGATACTTTCAAATGGTGGCAAGTGGTAAAAGACGGAAAACACGAATTTTTCAACTTGAACAGGAGGGGAATGTCATCGAAGGACAAGAAAATCTAATGGTTTTCATAACAAAGTACTATAAAGATTTGTTTGGATCATCTCATAGAAATGATTTTTCGTTGGATGAATCTCAAACCGACGATATACGTCAGGTTAATGAGGTCGAGAATAGTCTCCTGACCGAAGATTTTACGGAAAATGAAGTTAGGGACACAATTTTTCAAATGAAACATAATAGGGCACCGGGACTAGACGACTTTCCAGCTGAATTCTTCCAGGTGTTTTGGAGTCTTATTAAATATGACTTAATGGCCATGTTTAGAGATTTTCATTGTGGAAGAGTGTTTTGGAGTCTTATTAAATATGACTTAATGGCCATGTTTAGAGATTTTCATTGTGGAAGACTTCCACTGTTTTACCTCAATTTTGGGACCATTGCGTTAATTCCAAAACTAAAAGAGGTCAAACAGATTCAGCAATACAGGCCAATTTACATGCTTAATGTGAGTTTCAAGATCTTCACAAAGGTTTTGGCTAATAGGCTGATGGGGGTAGCCAACAGAATAGTGCGTTCGTCACAAACGGCCTTTATGCCAGGGAGAAACATCTTAGAAGGGGTAGTAGTGCTGCACGAATCAATACACGAGTTGCACAAAAAGAACAAAGACGACATCATTCTTAAACTAGATTTTGAGAAGGCGTATGACAAAGTAAGTTGGTATTTTCTACAGAAGGTGCTAAGAATGAAGGGTTTCTCACCATTGTGGTGTAGATGGATTGAGGAGATTATTGTTAGTAAAGGAAGTGTAGGGGTGAAGGTAAATGAGGAAATTGGTCATAATTTTCAAACTAGGAAAGGGCTTAGGCAGGGAGATCCTCTCTCGCCTATCCTTTTCAATCTGGTAGCTGATATGTTGGCCACTCTGGTAGACAGAGCTAAGACTAACGGACAGTTCAAGATTCTAGTACCCGAGCTAGTAGATGAAGGTTTATCCATCCTGCAGTATGCAGATGACACGATTCTCTTAGTGGAAAACAACATTGAGGATGCTAGGAACCTTAAGCTTGGTAGCTTTTGAAAGGTTATCAGGCTTGAAGATTAATTTCCATAAAAGCGAGTTGTTTTGCTTTGGTAAGGCGAGGGAGAGGAACAAGGATTTTGTAGACTTATTTGGGTGCAAGGAAGGCAATCTTCCATTCGGATATTTAGGAATTCCCATGCATTATCGAAAGTTGACAAATAAGGATTGGCTTTCAGTGGAGGAGAGGTTTCAAAAGAAGCTGAGTAGCTGGAAAGGAAAACTTTTGTCCGCTGGTGGTAGGCTGGTGCTGATAAATTCGGTTTTATCCAGTCTACCCATGTTCACGTTGTCCTTTTTGGAGATCCCTAAAGGGGTGCTATAAAAAGACTAGATTACTACCGATCTCGTTTTTTCTGGCAGTGTGACGAACATAAGAAGAAGTACAAGCTTGTTAAGTGGAGTCTGTTATGCCAACCAAAGTGCATGGCAGGGCTAGGCATCTTGAACTTAGAATTACAGAACTCGTGCTTACTCGGTAAGTGGTTGTTTAAACTACTAAATGAGGAAGGTTTGTGGCAAGAGGTGCTAAAGAAAAAATACTTGAAGGGAAAGTGTTTGTCACAAGTGGTTAAAAGGCCTAGTGACTCTCATTTTTGGTCAGGTTTGCTGAAGGTCAGAGACACCCTTTTTAAATACGAGAAGTTCAGAGTGAATGATGGAAGTAGAACTAGTTTTGGGGAGGATTGGTGGACATGACAGAAACCTCTAAAACTTTTGTTCCGAGACTTGTATAATTTAGCAAGGAGAAAGGGAGATTCGGTCGCCAAAGTACTAAGCAGTATTCCGTTAAACATTTCGTTCAGGAGGGCGCTAGTGGGTGAGAGGTTGAGTGAGTGGTTGGATTTGTTCGCTCTTGTAGTGCCTGTTACTCTAAATGAGAATAAGGATAAGTTCCTGTGGAAATTAACAAAAAATGGCAGCTTCTCAACACAATCGTTGTATAGGGAAATAATGAAGTCCGTAAGGACAGGGGAAAAGATCCATTTTGGAAGGCAAAATTACCCCTGAAAATAAAAATCTTTCTTTGGTACCTAAAGAGGGGGGTTTTGTTTGTTGAAATATCTGGCGTAGACCTCGGTGGAGTTGTTGCACCTCGTGTGCAGTTGTAGATGGATATGGTTTCGTGTTAGTTAGTTAGGATATCTCCATGTATACTTGCGTTGTAAGTAAGGTTATTGACAGATTGTTGTGCAAGATTGTAAGTGCCACACTGAGGGCTTTTCTCAGCTATATTAACACGAAGCCGTGACCCGAAACGGTAACACGTTCACCTATTTTCACATGGTAATCAGAGCTAGGTTTATCTTCGATAGACTCCGCCATGGCCTTCTCCTCCGCCCAGCCTGCTGCGCTCTCCCTGATCGCATCGCTGATCGGATGCCCGGTGTCGGAGAAGCTGGCCAAGAACAACTTCCACCTATGGAAGATGCAAGTGCTATCCGCTATCCGTGGTGCTCAGTTGGAGCACTACCTTGACCCCGAAGCCGTCGCGCCGCCAAAGCAGATTCCGATGGCGGCCGACAAACCTGAAGAACTGATCTCTAATCCTGAGTACCAATCTTGGTATGCCAAGGATCAACAGATCTTCAAATACCTCGTCTCCTTGGTTTCCAAGGAGATCTTAGTTCAGGTGTCCAGCTGCACCACGACGACGCAGCTGTGGAAGGCGATCCACGCCATGACGACGTCGCAGTCACGTGGTCGCATCATGAACACCAGGATGGCCATCGCCACCGCGCAGAAGGGCACGTCCAACGTCTCGGACTACTTCAACAAGATGAAGTCGCTGGCTGATGACATGTCATCCGCTGGCAAGAAACTAGAAGATGAAGAGGTGGCATCGTACATCCTGGCTGGACTTGACTCGGACTATGATCCAGTCATGTCCACCATGGGAGCGTGTGTGGAACCGCTCTCGCTCGGTGAGCTTTATACCCAGCTTGTTAGCTGGGAACAGCGTATCGAACTAATCCATGGCGGAGGCAACTCTGGCTCGTCTGCCAACACAGCCACACGAGGAGGTCGTGGTGGCTTCAACTGTGGTGGAAACGGTCGTGGGCGTGGTCGCTCTCGCGGTCGCGGCAACAACTCCGGTGGAAACGGGCGCTTCCAACAGCGCAGTGCCAATGGCGGTGATCGCCCTACCTTCCAACTCTGCGGCAAGGAAGTCCACACGGTGATACGCTGCCACAAGCGCTTCGATGCATCGTTCCAGGGAGCCTCAGAATAGCAACAGCGCTCCGCTTCCTCGGCAACGACATCCTACGGCATCGACACCAACTGGTACACTGATACTGGTGCTACCGACTACATCATCGGCGAGCTGGAGAAACTCACCACACGTGACAAGTATCACGACAACGACCAGGTCCACACTGCTAGCGGTGCAGGTATGAAAATCAGTCAAGTTGGTCGAAGTTTTGTTCATACCCCTAACCGCAACCTTGTTCTAAATAATATCCTCTATATTCCTGAAGCAAACAAAAATCTCATTTCTGTTCATCGTCTTACCTCTGATAATCGTGCTTTCATTGAATATCATCCAAAACACTTTGTTATCAAGGATCAGGTCACGAAGAAACCTCTTCTTAGAGGGAACTGCGAAGGGGGACTCTACCCCTTGAAGTCCAGTGCATCGCCCACTAGGTCTTCCCTGAATAAAGAGACGTATGCCGCCATCAAGACCTCCACCTCCCGATGGCACAGTCGCCTCGGCCACCCTTCATCAGTCATCGTTCACCAGGTCCTTAGTCAGAATAAGATT
Organism: Microstegium vimineum; assembly: GCA_022036555.1. Taxonomy (NCBI): domain Eukaryota; kingdom Viridiplantae; phylum Streptophyta; class Magnoliopsida; order Poales; family Poaceae; genus Microstegium; species Microstegium vimineum. The sequence continues at coordinate 11,280,164 of CM039122.1, read as the reverse complement.
TCGTTTGTGTCAGAAAATAAAGAAACTGTATGTGATGCTTGTCAGAAAGGCAAGAGTCATCAGCTACCCTATCCTAGGTCTACGAGTATGTCCTCAAGTCCACTAGAACTAGTCTTCTCTGATGTATGGGGTCCAGCTCCTTCTTCTGTAGGAAGAAACAAGTATTATGTCAGTTTCATTGATGATTTTAGTAAATTTACATGGGTCTATTTGCTTCGTCAAAAGTCCGATGTGTTCCAAAAATTTCAAGATTTTCAAAACCTGGTTGAACGACAGTTTAGCAAACGAATCTTAGCCATGCAAACTGACTGGGGAGGCGAATATCAGAATCTAAACTCTTTTTTTCAGCGCATCGACATATCCCATCATGTCTCGTGCCCTCACCCGCACCAACAGAATGGGGCTGCTGAACGAAAGCACCGCCATATCGTCGAAGTTGGTCTATCCCTCCTCGCTCAAGCTACTATGCCTCTCAAATTTTGGGACGAGGCCTTTGCGACTACTGCATATCTTATTAATCGTCTTCCTAGCCGAGTCATTGATGGCCAAACCCCTCTGGAACGCTTGTGTGGTCAGAAGCCTGACTACAGTATCCTTAGGATTTTTGGGTGTGCATGCTGGCCAAATCTCAGGCCTTATAACTCCAGAAAACTCCAATTTCGATCGAAACAGTGCGTGTTTCTAGGATACAGTAACATGCACAAAGGCTTCAAGTGCCTTGATGTGTCGTCTGGTCGTATCTATATTTCCCGCGATGTTGTTTTTGATGAAAACGTCTTCCCGTTTGCCAAACTCCATCCCAATGCTGGAGCTCAACTACGCTCTGAAATCCTTCTACTTCCATCCCACCTGCTAAACTCTTCATCTGGTTTTGGGGCTGATCAATCTTCTGACTCACTTGATAATGTTTTCCTGCCCACTAACCAGTTGCGTGCAGCTGCAGGTTCCGCTGAAGAAATGACGTCCACTGAGGCTGATCTGCAGCCAGCCGGTCGTCATCTTATGTTGCCAGCAACCTTTCCTTTTTTGGCAGGGACAGGCGCTGATTTCCGAGCTGATCTCCCTGCCGTGACCGCGTCTTCGTCGCTCGCATCAGCCTCGGGCTCCGCAGCGTCGGGCGTGCCCACTCCCGAGCTGCCATCTGCTCCGCCTGGTGTCCTAGCAGGGGGACACGGAGCATCTTCGTCGCTGGCGTCAGGGGGGGGGGGGGCAACGATCCCTCCCGCCGGATCCGACGCCGTGCCGGATACAAATGCTACACCTCCGCCCGATGCGCCTCCACCTGCACCACCATCAAATCGCCCCATCACTTGCCTCCAGCAAGGTATTCGCAAACCTAAAACCTACACTGATGGTACAATCCGTTATGGTCAGCTAGCTGCTACCTCTGAGGGTCCTCTTAGTCTTCAAAGTGCTCTAGTTGATGGAAATTGGAAACAAGCTATGGATGTCAAATATGATGCTTTGTGCAAAAATAGAACCTGGCACCTTGTTCCACCAGTGAAGGGAAGAAATGTAATACTCCCTCCATCCCAAATTGTAAGTCATTCCAAGAATCTTGGAGAGTCAAAGCATCTCAAGTTTGACCAAGAATTATAGACAAAACTATAAAGATTTATAACATAAAATAGGTATACTATGAAAATATAATTGATAACGAATCTAATGATACTTATTTGGCATCATAAATATTATTATATTGTTATATAAGTTTGGTCAGACTTGAGAAACTTTGACTCTCCAAGATTCTTGGAATGACTTACAATTTGGGATGGAGGGAGTAGGATGCAAATGGGTATATAAAATTAAAAGAAAATCAGATGGACAAATTGAAAGATACAAAACACGATTAGTAGCAAAAGGTTTTAAACAGAGGTATGACATAGATTATGAAGATACTTTTAGTCCTGTAGTTAAGGCTACTACTATTCGGCTAGTGCTCTCTCTTGCTGTGTCCAAGGGTTGGTACTTGAGACAACTTGATGTCACAAATGCTTTTCTTCATGGATACCTTGAAGAAGATGTTTATATGAGGCAACCACCCGACTATGAGGAAAGAACAAAACCACATCACCTTTGCAAGCTATATAAAGCCCTCTATGGGCTAAAACAAGCCCCTCGTGCATGGTACTCTAGGTTGTGTAACAAGCTGCAAAGTCTCGGGTTTGTTCCTTCCAAAGCAGATACGTCTCTCTTCTTCTACCGCAAAGGAAACTGTGTTATATTTATGCTTGTCTATGTGGATGATATTATTGTGGCTAGTTCCTCATAGGATGCTGTTGATGCCTTACTCCGTGATCTTCACAAAGAGTTTGCCATCAAGGATCTAGGAGACCTCCACTATTTTCTTGGAATCCAAGTTCAGAGGCAGAAGGGTGAGTTATTGCTAAAGCAAGAAAGGTATGCTTCAGATATCTTAAAAAGAGCGAATATGCAACTCTGTAAGCCGGTTAAAACGCCTCTGGGAACGACAGACATGCTCTCAGTAACCAGCGGTACACGGTTGGGAGTTGAAGATGCGACTAGGTACAGAAGCAGTGTAGGAGCACTTCAGTACTTAACTTTGACACGTCCTGACTTGTCATTTGCGGTCAATAAAGTTTGTCAATTCCTTCACTCTCCAACAACTGTTCACTGGGAAGCAGTCAAGAGAATTCTGAGATATGTACAAGGCACAGTTGGGTTAGGAATCAAAATTAGAAAATCTAACTCTCTACTTGTCAGTGCCTTCTCTGATGCAGATTGGGCTGGATGCCCAGATGATCGACGGTCTACAGGTGGATTCACTGTATACATAGGCTGCAACCTAGTATCTTGGTGTGCAAGGAAGCAAGCAACTATCTCCAGATCGAGCACAGAAGCTGAATACAAGTCTGTAGCAAATGCTACAGCCGAAGTGATGTGGGTACAGAAACTACTTGATGAACTAGGTATTCAACATCCAAAGGCGGATCGGTTATGGTGTGATAATCTCGGGGCTACTTATCTAGCAGTTAATCATGTGTTTCATGCTCGTACCAAGCATATAAAAATAGACTTTCACTTTGTTCGTGAGCAGGTTGCAGCCAAGTGCTTGGACATCAGACTTATCAGTACTACGGATCAGATAGCTGACGGTTTCACTAAACCTCTCCCTGAACGGCAGATGCTAATGTTCAGAGACAATCTCAACCTTACAGAAGTGTTGTGATTGAGGGAGGGTGTTGAAATATCTGGCGTAGACCTCGGTGGAGTTGTTGCACCTCGTGTGCAGTTGTAGATGGATATGGCTTCGTGTTAGTTAGTTAGGATATCTCCCTGTATACTTGCGTTGGAAGTAAGGTTGTTGACAGATTGTTGTGCAAGATTGTAAGTGCCACGCTGAGGGTTTTTCTCAGCTATATTAACACGAAGCCGTGACCCGAAAGGGTAACACATTCACCTATTTTCACATTGTTGACAAAGGATAATTTACTTAAGCGGGGTTGGAAAGGGGAGGATGGCTGTAGTTTGTGTGGTCTCAAAGAGACAGTGCAACATCTCTTCTTTGACTGTCGTGTGGCAAGGTTCTTGTGGAATGCTTTATTCATCACTTTCAATATTCAACCACCCAAAAATAATGTTCACCTGTTTGGTTCATGGCTTAGGAGTTTCTCTCCTAATTTGAGAAATCATATTTTAGTGGGGTTAGCAGCTATGTGCTGGGCGTTGTGGTTGAATATAAATGATATGGTGTTCAACAAGAAAAATGCTAACTCATTTTTGCAGGTAATCTTCAGGGGGACGTCCTGGATCCGACAATGGTCGCAGCTATCTAAAGAGGAAGAGAGAACGGCTTTGAAGTTTGGATGCAGGCAACTAGAAGTCATACTACTGAAAATCTTCAGAAGTTCGGTTTGGAAGCAACATAAGAGTTTAGAGAACTAGATTGTTTTTCTCTGTATCCGATGTGTGATGAGTTGCATTTTGAAGTTGGGGTTTAGCTACGCTACAGCCTCTGGTTTTGCTTCATCTTGAGTGCCATATTTAGACATTTAGTGTCTTTTGGTAAGGAAAACTCTAGAGGTAGGGTTAATCTGCGTAGCAGTTTTTGGTCTTTAGACCATTGTGTTGTTTTGGTTCAGTGTGGTTGCACCCATTCAGTTATGAATGTGGGAGACCAAAACTCTTTTGTGTTCCTTAATATAAAAAAAAGGTTATATACATACGTAGATACTACTACGTCTTCAAGAAGCTCTGGATCCAATTCAGTAATGAAATAATGATTGTACAAGATCACGATCGATCGACGACGGAGGCTTGATTACCTATATATATGTTGCTGTTGCTTCGTCACCCAACATTGTGTTGTGTCCCTTATCTCTGTGCAGTCGCGTCGTCAAGACAGAGACCGAGGATATGGAGCTAGTATAGTAGCAGGCTAGCAGCAGCTGTCTTCCCTCAGTTTCCTACCCACTAGACCGACCCACTGGATGCATGCAAGGCACATCACGACTTAAAAGTCCTGAATGCGGCGACAAATTAAACTAGCTAGGTGAATTCGTGTAAATTACAAAATAAAAAGAAGAGTTTTTCGTTCCGGCATATCTAGCTAGTTTTTGAGCCTCCATCATCAACTTTGCACTCATATATATGTTACTCCGATCGATCCATATATGATATATATACACAGTCCAACTTTAATTGTATGGAGCAAACAATTATGCAATCACACAACGTAACTTTATAAAGTAGTAATGTTCAATTTAATTTAAATTACTTCTCCTGAGCGAATGCATGCAAGTCCGTAGCCAGTGGACTTTTAATTAGTTCTGTTTGGTCCACTGTCTTGATCAATCCAAGACAAATTCATCCCTCTGTCGTCCCGACAAGTGGTACGCTTCACGGACGCAGCAATAATAGAAACACATCATCACCTTCTCATTAGTTAGTACAGTATTACAGTATGTAGTACACGAATTATGCACGGTTATGAACATGGCACACAAACGTACGTCTATCTTATCCTCCTTTTGCAAATATTTATGGTGGTTGATAATGAGAGGATCGGAGACACACACGCGCGCATCAACATTTGAACAAGAGAAAGTCAATATATTAAACAGTGTCATTTACGTACGGCCTTTTTACTGTTAACTCGACACCCATGCAGCATGTGTGTGATCAGTAAGTGACGACGATCGATCAGTTGGTAAAAAAGGGGACGTCGCTGGTGTAGTGCACCTCAACTGTGGCGATTTATTTAGTTTTGGTGTGGATGAATCTACAAGCTACATATATATACTATGTGGCATTTGGTTTAATTAATTGGATCAGATGACCGATGTATGTATGTGCAGCTATACACATCGACCCATGTTGATTATGTCAATAAATTAAAATATCATTATATGTATAGTTCCTTAAATAATCTTAGAGTTTGTTTGGTAGAGCTCTAGCTTAACATCTCTAGTTATGGTTTTAACTGTGGAGTAGATTCACTTAGAGATCTAGATCTGTTTTTTTACCGTCTCGCAAAATAACTTCTCCATCTGATGAAAGGTCCAATATATCCTTCTTTTTTATCTCCTTTCATTTAGTCGTATTTATTCTTTCTCTCATTATTATCACCGATGCATGTAAACCCACACATGGATATCGGCCTTATCTCTTCTTCCACTCGTCAATCATCGTTCCCCTTTCCTCTTCCTCGTGTGGCCGCGCATCCGCTCCTCCCCGCGCCGCATCTTGCCTGCCCACACATCACATCTCGCCTCCCCGTGTCATGGTCACGCAGTCACAGCTTCGCTCCTGCCTTCCCAGCTCCCCACCGTGCCGCCTCCGCCTCGCATCATCGCCGCGTGCACAAGAAGGGTACTTCGGGGAGGGCCCGCATGCATAGAACCGGAGCTAGGTGAAGCTATGTTTTCTTGGCTCCCACAGTTTATTGGTTGAATCCCAGTGAACACGTTTTTCGAGTGAAGTGAAGCGGAACTGCGGAAGTGGTGTCCTCGACACTGTCCGACACTGTCCTTGACACCGTTTGGCAAGTGAAGCCATAAAATTGCTTCTGGAGCTGGTCCAAGAGATGAACTTAACAACCCTTACTATTATTGATTGGAGGCTTAAGAATCTAAGTAAATACTAACCAATTCACTAAAAAGAAAGAAAAAAAATAATCTAGAAATTCTTACAATAATAAAAAAACATATGTCATTTAATTTTGTGGGCTATAATCATAATCTTCAACAATAACCATTAAATATATTATCTTACTAAGACCATTATCAATGGAAATTTGGTTAGTGTTTATTTTTATTTAATAAGCTGCCACACAAACACTTTTGATGGCGTGGCAATGTTTTTAAGAAGAGCGAATAAATGAATTTCATATGGATGAAACTCTATATCAGTCTTGAAATTAAATGTTTATGAAACTAAAAAACATTCCATTGAGAGTGGTTGTTTCGTTCATGTTTTATCTAACTCTATATTATATGGTAGTCTTAAAACAATGCCATAAAACTCATCAGTAGACTAGGCTAACAAATTATCACTATTGCCATTATGAAAAATGCATAAAGTAACCCCCTAAATTTGTATGAAAATTACCCAATGTCTGCTATTATGAGAGAAAATTAAAATAATTCTCCAATGCATAAAGTAACCCCAAAAAATAGAAAATTTCAAAATAACAATAGTTCCACAAGAAGCACCATTAGAGGGCAAGAATTCAAACATGTCGAAGGGAAGGTGGACAAATATTTATGATAAACATGATATCAAACTTTTCATGCTTAGTTTCTTGAAGGCACACATACCCCACAAACTTTCAATCACTCTATCTTGAATATAATTCCACTTTTTTGTTAGAGTTAACACCTACTACAGGATTGATTTACCGCAGCGTTGGCCTTTGGTGCCCGGAAGCGGACGTTTTAAGCGTCCGCTGCGGTAAACCGGTGGCCAACTTGGGCAGCTGGCCACTGCGTTGCCCGCTGCGGTTATTCTATTTACCGCAGCGGGCAGATTATGCTGTCCGCTGCGGTTATCCCCTCCCTATATATAGCAGCAGCCCTCCCTCCTTCTTCCCCACGACTTCTCCTCTTGCAAAACGTGGGGGGGGGGGGGGGGGGAGGTTTTGCTCGAATTTTTCACCAAATCTTCAAATTTAGTTTTAGAGCTTTGATTTGAGGGAGTAGGACACAAATAGAGGTACATGATTGCTCTCTCACCCCTCTTTCTCCCTCGTTTTCTCTCTTTTTAGTGCAATTCTCCACATGTGGATCTAGATCTAGATCCATGGGATCCACATGCATGAATCTAGATCTAGTTTGTGTTTTTAGTCTAGTTTCTTTATAGATCCATGTCTAGATCATATAAAACATGTGTTTTTCACTCTAGATTCACCGGTGTGGCTAAAGTTTTGTCGATTTTGATCTCTCATCTTGTTGGGGGCGGAGTTATTGCCGATTTTTCACTAAATCATCAAATTGAGTTTTAGAGCTTTGATTTGGGGAGGAGAGGACAATAAGAGGTACATGATTGCTCCACACACCTTTATATTTTCTCATTTATTCTCACGATGACTATTGCGATATGTCTCATCATGTGTGTACTCTAGATTCATGAAGTAGATGTTTTTTTATATAACACTTTGTTGTTTTGTCGTGTGTTAAGCTACGATGGACAGGTCTGAATGGATGTACCACATTGATAGAGTGCTTGATCTTCGGTACCTTAGCGAATTGAGGAAGTTTATGGCAGCTGCGAAAGCTCATCATGCTAGTTTGAAGCGGACGACAACCGTATGTCCATGTTCTAAATGCCAGAACCTCAGAGGCTACCCAGATGGTACGGTGCAATCACATCTGATTGTCAACGGGTTTATGGAGGGTTACACGGTTTGGAATTCTCATGGTGAACAAAGTATCGATGCGAGTTGTGGTGTATCTGGAGTGAGCTCGTCGACGGCGACCAACCAAGATCATGTTCGACCACCACCACCTTCTGTTCCAGTGCCAGCCGCCACCGACGATGGCAACAATTCTCGTGACTACATCACAGTTGAAGAATTGCTCGAGAACATTCCAGATGATGATAGTGCCGATGACGGTGACACTACTGAAGATGCTACTCTGAGGGAACCCGAAGATGTCCAGCTCTTTGAGGATCTAGTCAACCACATCGACGAGGATGATGTTATGTATGGCAACCCAAAGTGGTTGGAGAATTTTAGGGAGATGAAGCAGGCGGCAATTGATCCTCTGTACCAGGATGGTGGAAAATGTCCGGAGGGGTGCACTACGCTCCGTTTGAACCTCCATATGCTGATGATGAAGGCTCGTCATGGTTGGTCAGACATTGGTTTCAACGAGCTGTTAAGCTACCTTTCTACGACTTAACCTACGGGAGGTAACAAGGTGCAAGCTAATACATATCGAGCGAAGAAGCTCATCTGTCCAGTGGCGATGAAAGTTAGAAAGTTTGATGCTTGCCCTAACCACTGCATCATGTACCAGGGCGAGAAGTATGAGAACATGACGAAATGTCCACACTGTGGATTCAGTCGGTATAAGAGGAATGCCGGTTGCCGCGTGGATGCTGACGACATTCTTCCGAACAACAACAAGAAGAAGTCCAGTGCTGCGGCCAAGCAGATCTCGGCTCAGCAAGACGAGGAAGAAGAAGGTTACACGCTGAGGAAAAGCCCTGCGCTATCCGTGTGGTACCTACCTGTGGTTGATCGTCTACGTGCACTGCTCGGGAATCCAGAGGATGCGAAGCTGATGTCATGGCATGCATCTCCTGATAGGGTCAAGAACGATGGCAAGCTACGACACCCCTCCGATGCACAACAGTGGAAGGATTTCGATATGTCCAGACATGTCCAGACAAAGCGCGAGTACCCCGCCCCGAGTTTCGTGACGAGTCCAGACATGTCCGGTTCGCGCTCAGTACCGATCGAATGAACCTGTTCGGTGAGCTAAGCAGCTCGCACAGTACTTGGCCAGTCGTCCTCAGCATCTACAACCTACCTCCATGGGTGTGTCTGAAGCGCATGTACCTTATGTTGACGATGCTTATCTCTGGACCGAGGCAACCCGACAATGATATAGATGTCCTCCTAGAGCCGCTCATGGAGGAAATGCAGATGCTATTCGATGTTGGGGTCGAGATGATGGATGCGTACAAAAAGCAGAGCTTCACACTTAAAGCCATCATCTTTGTCACCATCACTGATTACCCCGGTCTCTTCTCACTATCGGGGCAGATCAAAGGGAAGACTGGATGTGTAGTTTGCATCGACGGGACTTGCTACACTTACCTTTCAAGTTCCACCAAGCTGGTGTACACTCGGTATAGAAGGTTCCTTAAGGCCAAACACAGGTATAGAAGAAGTGATATGAATGAATACTTTGACAATAAGGATGAGTCAGAACGACTTCCAATGCCGGAGAGAAAGTGGGGGCCAAAGGTGTATGAGATGGTGAAGGATATGGATGACATCGAGTTCGGTAAGAAGAAGAAAGCACCAGAGGAAGGGACAGAACCGACTAGGAAGCAGGAATCATCTCCTGATGACGATGTCCCAGTCATCCCTTTCAAAAAGAAGTCGATCTTCTTCAAGTACCTATCGTACTGGAAAGCATTTCATACACCCCATGCAATCGACTGCATGCACTTAGAGAATAATGTGTTTGAGAGCACGATCGGTGTTCTGCTGGACATCCCGGGCAAGACGAAGGATGGGATCAAGTCACGGACCGATCTTGTCAACCAGGGCATTAGAAAGGAACTCCACCCTGGAAAGCCTCATAACGGCAGAGTTGATATCCCATTGGCTGCATACAACCTCACGCATGCCGAGAAGGTGACTTTTTGCAAATTGATGAGGTGTATCAAGGTGCCGACCGGTTTCTCCTCCAACATCAAGAGCCTGATCTCCATGAAAGACCTCACAATGACCGGCTACAACTCACATGACTGTCACGTCATGCTCACGGTGTTCCTTCCAATATTGATAAGAGCTATCAGTCCAGAATATGTGAAGATGGTGATAACACGTATGTCATACTTCTTTAATTGCATCACGCAGAAGGTCATCGATAAGGCAGAGTTGCCTGCCTTAAAGGAGTTCATCGTGGAGACCCTCTGTCAGCTCGAGATATGCTTTCCACCGGCTTTCTTTGACATTATGCCACACCTGATGATGCACATGGTTGACCAGATTGAGCAATTGGGCCCAGTGTACCTACACTAGATGTGGACGTACGAGCGCTTCATGTCCACCTTGAACAGGTACGTCCATAACCGTGCTTACCCTAAAGGTTCTATGATCGAAGCGTACACAACCGAGGAGTCAATCAACTGGTGTATGAGGTACATTAAAGACGCGATGATGATTGGGTTGCCTGTTCACCCGCACGAGGGAAGAACCGAAGGGAAAGGGTGCGTGGGCCGGAAAGTGCGCACGGATATACCTAACAAAGAGGTAGAAGAAGCTCATTATAGCATCCTCCATCAGTTAGTGAGCATGGAAAAATACGTCGAACAACACCTGGAAGAGCTTCGCACCACTCATGATGGAAAGCGCACGGAGGAATGGGTCCAGAAAGAGCACATGAACAATTTTGTACAATGGATGAAAGAGCAAGAAATATCGCCTGATGATGATGACAGTGACACTGTAAAGAAGCTTGCGCAAGGCCCGTCGACCCAAGTCACCACGTGGCAAGGGTATGATGTGAAGGGGTACAGGTTTCACACAAAAGACAAAGACAACAAGAGTGCGGAACAAAACTGCGGTGTTCGATACGAGGGCGTAGACGAGTTGACACAAAAGAGGACACAATTCTATGGGCAGATCGAACAAATATGGGCCCTCGACTATGGAGTCAACTTACGCATAACAATCTTCAAGTGCGATTGGGTCAACCCGAAATCAGTTGTAGTGGACAGTTACGGGTTAACCATCGTGAACCTCAAAAGCACAGGCTACAAAGACGACCAATGGGTACTTGCAACCAATGTAGCGCAAGTGGCGTACTATATCTATCCACCGGATACAAAGAAGCACGTGGTGGTTTCCGGAAAGCAACGGATCGTGGGAGCTGATGGGGTGCAAAGCCCTGAGCAGTACAACAACTACGCGGAGCTCCAGCTTTTTACAGATCATGATAAGAAGATCAAGGTAGTCGAGGTCGGTTGCAAGCATAGCAAGATGAAGCCCTAGGCACGGAGTGGTAATGAGAAGAGGGTAGTGAAATCTCCCGCACCAAAATGAGATGTGCCACACTTTTTTTTGTAATAATGTAGACCAATACAAGTTTGTGACATGTGAACCTGGTTATAAATATAGATCTTGATGAGTTTGACAAATTTTGTATTCATAGATTTTATATTTGAATGCATTTAGATTTTGAAAACTTAAAGTCAAACATTTTATACTTTACAAAGTTTGAAGTCAAACAAACTTTACCGCAGCGGGCAACCTACACGCCCGCTGCGGTAAATCATTTACCGCAAGAGGTGTGTAGGTTGCCCGCTGCGGTAAAGTCTTCTGTATACAAAGCCTCTTAGCCGGTTCAAAAATTCTAAGTCCGCGGTTTCTTTTGCTTTCTTCCCCGAAGGGCTATCCAGCTCAGTCGCCGCCGCCGCGTGCCATTGCCGCCCCACGCCGCCGCACCGTACTCCGCACGAGGAGAACACCCTCCTCTTGTCATCCGCACCCTCCTCTTGTCGTCTGCTGCACGAGGAGAGCACCTTATGCTGTGGGCTCCTCGTCGTGGCCTGAAACCCTAGCTCCGGGCTCCCGCCGCCGCCATCGCCACCACCGGCCAGGCCTGTTGTGCTCCTACCGGCTGACCTCGGCCGCACCTTGTCGTCGTCCCTACACCGTCCTCGTCGTCCGCCCGCTGCCTTGTGCCTTGCTTCGGGCAGGGTGACCGCCGTGGCCGATGCCATTGCCACTGCCAGCCGTCCTCGTGGAACCCTAGCTGTGCTGGTGCTCTGCTGGTTCTGGTGCTCTGCTGGTTCCTATGCTTGCTGGTGCCTGTGCTTGCTGGTGCTTGTGCTTTCTGGTGCTGGTGCCTGTGCTTGCTGGTGCTGGTGCTTGTGTTTTGCTAGTGCTTGTGTTGTGAACTGCTGGTGATTGTGCTCTGCTGGTGCTGGTGTTGAGCTCTGCTGGTGCTGGTGTTGTGCTGGTTCTGGAGCTCTGCTGGTGCTGGTGTTGTGCTAGTTCTGGAGCTCTGCTGGTGCTGGTGTGGTGCTGGTTCTGGAGCTGTGCTGGTGTTGGTGTTTTGCTCTGCTGGAGCTCTGCTGGTGCTGGTGTGGTGCTCTTCTCTGCTATCTGCTAGTTGCTGACCCTCTGGTATTGCTCTGCCTCTAGCTATGGTCCTATCTGGTGGTGCTCTAGCTGTGGTCCTATTGCTCCTGTGAGTTACCCATTGCCTTGCTTGATTTACATTTGAGATTGGTGGGATATTGAATTGTGCAATCTGCTAGTATCAATATATACTTGGGAGTGATTGCACTAATGGACGGATTAATTCTTTATTGCTCGATGATATAAACAGGTGTAGTGAGACAACGTGACAGTCGGGTTTCTATAACTTGCTATCTTGTTGTCTACTTGTTATCTTGAATACTACTTGAATACTATCTTGTGCTCAATACTAGTTTAATAAACTTGTTATGCTCAATACTATGCTTGAATACTACTTGCTATCTTGTTATCTACTTGTTATCTTGAATACTACTTGAATACTATCTTGTGCTCAATACTTGTGCTCAATACTACTTTAATAAACTTGTTAAGCTCAATACAACTTGCTATCTTGTTATCTTCTAGTTTCCTTAACTACCCCACTTGGTAACATGACTGTCACGTTAGTCGATGATCCATGATCACCACGTAGCGTTGGACGACTGCTTTTGCAGTAACCCGCTATTTTGAGAGCAATTTTTCCTTAAACATGTTTTTGCTTTTAACTTGTATTGCTTTTTTTTTAACTCCAATAATATTAAACTAGAAAAATTCATCATATCATAGAATACAAATGGAGAACTCTGGCGAGTGGAAAACACCTAACCCAAGTCCCTCTTCAAACTCACTGTGCAGTCAAGTCTCTATTGCCCCTCCGAGGCCAAAGAAGAATCGCACAGAGGAGGATGCTGATCCGACATGGGCACCATGGGACGAGGGTGAAAGTGAGGCTCGGATTCCGATCTGAGATAACGTCCATGCCGAGGTACTTGGAGCAACCAACGTGCTTTTTGCGATTTATGCTAAAGCAGTTGAAAAATTGAATACAAGTATCTCTGAACAACAGGTACCGGTTCTACTCGGATGCTGGATTTCGGAGGAGAAGAGGCCTCGGCTCTCTCCACGGGGACCTCGACATCCAAGTCTAAGGGAACCAAGTGGAGGAGGGGTGAACATGGGAGGCACATGATCGACAGGAGCGAGGAAGTCCACGAGATTCTTGAGGTGGGGCCTATGGGAGAGCCGGTCAAGCCTCGCGAGGTCATTGTAGTGTTCAACAACCAAGTTGTCATGATTACAAGGGACAAGGTGGAAATCACTGTGGCAGAACCGCCTAATTTAACACGCTTCCAGAGTACTTGTCTTCCATTAGACACTAAGTACAACGGAAGAGCACTAAATCGAGCAATTATGTCGAGCACACCCAGCGGGAGAACTCGAAGATCCACATTTTTCATTAGGATCATAAACGAGTGAATAAAGCTTACAACATTCTTAACCATTTCATATATTATATTGTTACAACATCAGAGTATTACATAAGTGGAATACAACAGCGGAATTTAAACAATTTATATATACATGAGTTTATACATTTTAGATTCGCAAATTTTATCTTGCAGCGGAGAAATAAACATGATCAGAGTTACAGTGGAAATCAATATATATTTTAGGATATGGCGAAGCATTAACATAGTGAATATTTATATACATGATATGATAACAGGTTATAAAAATTTTCTTTCTAAAAACATTTGGTGAGGTTTATAGATAAACACTACAATCGCAACGTAAATAGGAATTCTCGCTGAGCCCACCAGGAGGTTTCCACACACAAGAGTCAACTCTAGCATCCACCTGTCACCTGCAACAGGGGAATAAAACCCTGAGTACTCAATTGTTCTCAACAAGACTTACCCGCCAGGAGGAAAAATAAAAGACTCCAAGGGTATGCAAGGCTTATTTGGCTTGGTGGTTTATTGCATTTGCAGGAAGCATTACTACAAGTACATCCTTATATTCATTTTATTAGCAGTCAAATTAGTTCATTAACGAACCATTCTAGGTAAGCACCTATTCTACTTTCAAGCATGTGGTAAGCAATCAGAACCATTTTATCATCTGTCTTGTTCCAGTTCTTACTACGGTGCTAGACCATAGCCAAGTCGTACCGCATAGCGCGGCGATTCGCGAATCAATGTAGCCCAGCTGGGTACCCCAAAACACACGCCTCATCTGCACCTCGGCACAGACAAGACCAACCTACCACTCTCCTGTCCAGGGGTCCAAGTCCCCGTCCAAACTGGGACTCTAAGCCCCTGCACCTGAGTCCCGGACTCAGTGCAGTGCTTAGACCTCCACCCAAAAACCACCGGTACAGTCGGTCCAGATAGAGCCGAAACCCAAGACAAGAGAGTAACAAGTCTTCTCTCTCCCATAAGCAAGTATGTGCTCAGGATAATAAGTCTGTGACCTAACTACCATCCACAACAACGGACGGTTCCTAATCGACACAGGCGGGACAACGCAACCAGAACCTCGCTCTGTTTGCCCAGCCAAGTCCCAATCCAATCCAAGTAGGGTCCCGCCCGGTCTCCAATTATTATTCATATATATTCCATGAGATAGTAATATGATAACAATAATATATTTCCTATATCTCGCGAGTGACAGGCAATCACTCGACTTCTACCGAAAACCTGTAGCGGAGCAATCTACACGATCCTGTCATACTAGTACGACTCATAGGATAAGGAGATATATGCAAGTGGGCTTCATTCAACTCCTTAAAACTTAATGCATAAACATTTAATAAAGTGCAGAATAGTAAGGGTTATGCACCGAGGCTTGCCTGGGTAAGAATTAACCAAAAGTTAGCATAACACCATCCTTTTGGTTAACACCAATTCCTCCGGTTGATCCATTGATCCATCATCGTTCCTATTATAATATGCAATGCAATATATGAATGCATAGAATAACAACACACAACATATTTATAATCTTATCAATTTCTTGGTTGCTTTAGTAAACATGATGAGAGCATAACAAAAGCAACACTCTTCAAACATGCAGTTTTGGACAGCAAGACAACAATCACACTTTTAATCATATCTAGAGTTCTAGAAATCCAACAAAGGTGATCCTAGACTTTCTGGAAAGCTAATGAAAAGTACTACACTTCTTTTATCACCGCAAAGACATGATTCCATATGTACACAGGTCAAACATATCATTCATTCAGATCTGTTTAGAAAACTTACAGAACCTGACAGGGTATTTGTTAATTTCATAACTTCTAAACTATCAGACCTAAGCTCATGAAATTTTAATACAAGATAGATAATGAAGTTATCTACAACTTTGGTATTCATCTCATCTATAGAAAACATCATTTTCATCACGAAGTGATTATCACAACAGAAACTACACATGCAGTCATTTCAGCACATAAGCAACATGGTTCTTTACTTTGGTTAATCATGAGAGCACCCACCTAAACCATTCAAGAGCTCAACCAAACTTATCATGGATCAGAAACATATCTACTACCTCATCAAAGCATTAGAAGCATAACAAAAACCATTTATATGTATATATATATTATCAAGATTCTATTAACCAATTTCTTATTAAACATATATGCTATTTTTAACGTCATACAAGAATAACTATTTTGGGGCTGATATTTTTATGAGTGATAGGTGTTACTGAAACATGGCTACTGTATAAATTTCACATATTCAGGTTTTATAATTTAAATACTATGAAAAAGACAATTTGCTATTGCAAGAACACGTGTGAGAGCAAGATAAATCTAAAACCCTACATGTTCTGCAAACATATAGCCATATTATGCCGCAACATGATATACGACATCATATAAAGGTTGTGGAGCCACATTTCATATTTTTGTATACATAAATTATTTATAGGTCATTTAAAATTATTTAATGAGCAACATACAAGTTAAATCAATAACTCTATCATACTGTATACACTGAACATGAATTTTTTATCACAACACACACATAGTATCACTAGACTACTATTAAAATTTCACATCATTTGGAGCATCAAAACTATATATATATATATATATATATATATATGAATTTAACACTAATTATCAAAGATAAAAGAAAACAGGAAAAACATTGCACTAACACATATCATTTTACTTCTCTGCTGCATAGATATACTCTCAAGGATTCCAAAACATATTTATTTGATATTTTATGATTTCTCTATGAGTTATTATGATTTTCTAAAGTTTCAGCCGATTAAAATAATAACGAAAAAAGAAAAGACATATAAGACAAACACTTTGCTCTAAGGTTCCTGGATCTTTTCTTAATTAACCTGCAACACAAAAGACACTATGCAACATTACTTACATGAGTCAAGGATTTATATTGGAAACCCTGGAAATGTTTCTATTCCAATCCTCGTCCACCTTCTCCTTGCCCTCACGTACAAAATAATGGCAGGAAAACGTCGGAGAGGCTGGGCTAGGACTCGCCGGCGGTAAGGTGGTGGCACAGGGGCCTACTGGCAGCAGTAGATAGCAACTACCAGCTAGGCAGCGCAACAGCTAGCAGCACGCAGCATGCAGTAGCTGAGCTTGGTCCTGCCTTGCAACCGAGAAGCAGCAGCTAGCAGCTGGGCAGCTAGCAGCAAGCAGAGCTGTGCTTGGCCCTGCCTTGCTTATGAGCAGTGAGGCAAGGAAGAGTACGAGGGAGAGACTGAGAGAGCTGCTGGTGCCTCCACGATCAATAAAAAGGAAGAAAGAGGAAACAACGAGACACGGTACTACAACAAGGGTTAGGTAGTATGAACGGCTCCAAACGCTAGGGAAGCGAGGTAGGTGAGATGAGCATCTGTGGTTGATCGCCACAGGCTGGTTCACGGATAGAACGCCCACGACACAACTCACAACACGAAATAAAGAGGTTCGGACAAAACTTCAGAGCAACTATAATTAACAAAATTAATTTTTAAAACCAAATTTTATTTTTCTACTTTAGTTTGCAACTCAAATTTTATTCGAGTATTAAATATATGCTATATCTTATTTTTGTTATGAAAATATTTTTCGTGCCAAACAATTAGAACAACACAAGTTATTTTTGTTGTTCGGGATTTTAATTGGCGCTTTATTCAATTGATGATTTTTCTTAGGTCTTAATCTAGGTGCTAAGCAAGCTCGTAACACCAGGGTGTTACAATCACTTGGCCTGATTGGCACGCTGTCCCGGAGGATTACAAGGGCCTTATCTAGACTCTGGTTAGGAGGAAGTTCAACTATCCTGAGAACGCGGATTTGGCCAAGTGCAAGGATTGGGTCATGCACGTGGCGGGGACTTCCCTTCGCAATTTCAAGTCAATGCTGACGAGAGATTGGTTCAAGAAGGGCAAGAATCCATGTACCAAATACAATATGATCAAGGATCATCAGTGGGAGGCTTTTTGTAAACTCAAAAGCTCAGACGAAGAAAAGAAAAGAGTGCTAAGTTCAGCGCACTCGCGAAGAAGAACAAGTGGCCCTACCACTTGGGAATGACTGGGTTTGCCGACAAGAGGGAAGAGTGGCGGAAACAAGATGAAGATATGAGAGCGAGTGGGCAACCAGATCCGTACGAGGACGTCGAACCTAGGGCTAAGGACTTCATCAGAGCTCAAATTCCAAAGAAGCTCAAGGAGGGTGCAACCAAGTTCAACGAGCCCGGGTTCGAGGAGGTGGAGAAGGCTGTCATTGAAGCCTCCAAGGACAGCGGGTCCTATGAGGTTCAGAGGGGCCATGACCTACTTATTGAGGTCCTAGGAACCCTAGAGCACCGCGGCCGCGTACGTGGAGTCCAGTCAAAGATGATCTGGAACGCGATTCAGGCTTGGCAATCCGACGCTTCCTCATACAAGTCGAGGCAGAGGTACAAGACGAACATCTTTCAAAAGGGCTATGAGCTAGGCATGTCTGATATGATCAGGAGCTCGATAAAGGAAGCCTTCACGAGCAACGACCCCGATATGGTGACGATGAGGTCACAGATGTTCTGCCAGGCTGGCATGCTCGTCCCTCTGGCTCCACAAGGGGGGAACGTTCCTCAAGTCGAGGATTGCCTGCGGCACCCAATCGATGAGGTCAACGAGATGACACTAGTGCGACTCTTGATTCCGTTTGGCAGGAGCAAGAAGATTGCTGTGGGCGAGGGAGATGTATATCCGATCAACGAAATCCCAGAAAGACATGCTGCTCGGTTACCTAAGAACTATGCACTGGTGACCATAACGTTAGTTAACGCAGAGCATAAAGACTATGAACTAGATGTTCCCCACCTACAACGTCACCGTACCCTTGAAGAAGCGGAATGTGATGACATCTATTGGGTGAAGGACGACCTTGAGATCATACCAATGACGATAGCGTCTATTGCTGGATCTTGCCCCCCAGAAGGCGACGATGACGGAGATGACGAAGGCCGTGACAAGGACCCGCCAGCTCGTTCACCAATTAGCAAGAGCCCTCCTCAGAGCTCGAAAAGTCCACCTTTGGGACCAACCAATGAGGTAGAAGGTTCAAGGGCCACTTCTGGGGGCAACACAGTGCCTTCAACCCAGCCGAGCCCGAGCGGGCCACCTCCACCTCCTGACACTCAGCCTATGCCCACGACAAATGAGGAGGGGCCCGACACTCAGCCTATGCCCCCGACAAATGAGTAAGGGGCTCAAGGGGATGCACCGGTGGGAGTTACGGAGAGGGAACAGGCGACGCAGCCAACGCCAGGTGAACCAAGCCAACAGGGAGGTACCGAGGCGGACAACCCGAAGGACGACTCTACATCGCTCCCATACTCGACTACGTTTCCAAGGTACATTACAGACGAGCACACACAACGTTTAATTCACATTTGTACCTCGATCAATTCACATTCGTACGTTCTAACCCAACTTTTCCAGGCCTCAAGATGATCCTCATCATCTATTTCCGGAGTTGGATGACTGTCCCGACCACTTTGAGAACGGGAAGTTCATGATAACCAAGCAAGCACTCCTTGATGAAGAATCATGGGATACAAGGAGGTTTCATCTCTGGTACATGGAAGCGGCAAAAAGAGGCATGCCAAGTTTCACCATGAAGATTCCAGTCGATTGCTTCCACTTGCCCGATATCGGGGATTTCACTATTCTGGTGGACTTCGAAGACATGTATAGGCTGCTGCGGGGAGAAGACCTAGACATCTTCCAACTCACTCTGTTTGCAATGTAAGTGACGACTTGCGAGTTAATTCCATTGATCTCTCCTATTCTATACGTCAACTCTACACTTATTAGACTATATGGTACGTTCACATGTATATGCAGGATGTCTGTCACCGTAAGCAACAAAAAGCATCATCCAACTCTTTTTCTCTCTCCAATGCATATCAATGAGGGTTCCATCAAGGGTCACATCCAATGGATAAAAATAAGACAAAAAATAGAGAGAAAAGGAATATAAAGACAATATGAGGAATTTGAAGAAGAAAGTGGCAGACTACATATGCTCAGTAATGTTGAAGGTCAAGGGGGATGGGACACGGTGTATCATGGCTCCATATCACTTTGGGTAAGTATAAAAACATGTCCGTAGAGTTCCGAAGTGGGTAGGATCAATCTTTGTAATCATCCTAACCAATAGTCTGTTTGAATCGTGCAGCAACGGCCACCAGGGCCATTGGGTTGCATATCTCATCTATCCTCAAGATGGTCGAGCGGTCGTATTTGACTCGTTGAGGACGATAAACAAACAAGGGTACAAGTCATTTGAAGATTGCTTGAAAGTGTAAGTCAATAAGCATTTTTCATCTTTTACGGTTATCGTTATTAATCAAAACATGTCTAACTCTATTACATTTTGTGCAGGGCTTATAAGTCGTACTTGAAGAATCTCGAATGCTGGGATCGCAGGAACGATAGTTACAAGGAGAACAACACCGACCACATCAAAATCCGACGCGAATTCCTGGTATGTAAAGTAATTGCAAAGTTCATTTGTGCTTTCTTTCCATATGTGTTTGTTCTAAAGCTTCTATAATTATCGTGCAGTGCGCCAAACAACCGGTTGGATCCAAAGCATGTGGCTTGTACACCTGCGAGCACCTGAGGCAGTGCAGGGAGTACACTCAAAGCTGGAAGAAGCTCAAGGAAGGAGTCAAATATTGGGTGAACACCTACAAGCCATCCTTCAAGAAAATTAAGGGGGAAATCTGTAAGTTCATCATGAAGAAATGCGTTCTCGAAGGAGAACAATTCTTTGACGAAGAATCCCCCTTAGCTATTGAACCCAGGTATGAGAGGCTTAGGAAATGGACGACTCTGCTTCGCCCAAGTGATTACAAATGACCCGTGGACTTTTCTTAGAGGATTTTGTAAATGTAACTCAAATGGAGTTTTTGGTTTGATGTGATGTGTATATGGATGTTGAAAACTGTGTATTATGTCATGTGCAATGCTTGGATGGTTTATATATAAATGTTTGCTGCATATGTATGAAATCTGGAAATATTTTGACTTCAAATTCTGGGAATTATTTGAATTCTGTTTTTATTTTTTAATTTGAAAACTATTTACCGAAGCGGACAACTTAAACGCCCGCTGCGGTTAACCAAACTTAACCGCAGCGGACGCTGGAAGGTTGCCGCTGCGGTATATCCATTTACCGCAGTGGGCAACACAAGACGCCCGCTGCGGTTAATGGTTGTTAACCGCAGCAGGCACCTTATGTTGCCCGCTGTGGAAAACCGTTTCTTTACCGCAGCGTGGCAGCGCAAGCGGACGCTGCTGGCCGCTGCGGTAAAGTGGTTTTGGCCGCTGCGGTTAAGATTCTTGTAGTACTCAATATATTCTAGGTCTAGTACTCATGAGTTAACAAAACATTAAGATGAAAGAGGACTCTAGCATAGCTACAAGTCAAACCTGGTTACATTGAAGAACCATCACCATCACTTGTTGGAAGCTAACTTGGTTTGCTCTTGCTTGGCTTTTTCCTTGTAGGCTTTCTTTGGGTAGGCTTAGCATGTATAGTATCTTTAGAGAGCTCTTCTAGGTTGATGTTGTAGAAGGAAGTTGCTAGATCTCTGATGTGGAAATAGAAATTGTTGGGGGTGTGGTCGAGCACCCTAGGTAGTTGCAGTCCTTGTAGGTAGAACATTTTAAACCCTTGTGAATCTTCTTGAGCCTTGAGCTTCACTAGAGGCTAGCTTTATAAATAATTGTCTTTGGCTTGGTTGATCTTTGCTACTTTGATGGGGTGGCCACAGACTCCTAGGTCCATCAATCTGTGGAAGCCAAGTAACTATCAACTTCCAGCATTAACAAAGCCAAGAAGACCTGCTAGATGAACTTCATCTTCTGGCAAGGGGATCAAAGGCCGAAGCTCATTGAAGTTTGAAAGGGGACAATCTGCATAGGCTCTATTGGTAGGATAAATCTAGGCCTCTTAAGGTATGGTTCACCATCAGAATCATCAGTATGGTCATCCACAACTAGAACCTCCCTACAACTCCAATCAACCCCATTATCCATAGCTTCCTCAGGAATCTATGGTCAAATAGGAATTACAGCTAGTATAGGACCATCCATCAAATTGCATGCAATGGCCATTCCATCCATCAAATTGGCTTGCCTAGGCACTAGATAAAAAGGTAAGCAATTGTTGTGTAGCTGAATATTTTGGCTTGGAAGATCATTTGGCCACAAATCCCACCAAAAGGCTCGAAGGTCATCCATGTTTGTCACATTCATTAGAAAAGTATTGGCATTTGCAAAAGGTTTTGGAGGACCTTGACCACGTTTTCTAAAGCCAAAGAAGTAAAAATTCTAGGGTTAAAAAAATAGCAAGATCATTAGGTGGAAAATCTTCATCTTGAGGAAGGGCTCCTAGTAGTGAGGCCTGTAAGATCTCATATTGCATTGTCTAGCTATCTATTGTTGCATTAGTGCCCTTAGTGAAAGCAATGAACCATTAGATAGATTCCAAACTAAAGACTCTAGCCTTAACAAAAACTTTACCATGTGCTAAATCCCTTTTCCCAAACAATAAGCTTTTCAAACTGTGAAATAGATTTATGTACCACATTGTGTGTCCGAAAGTCAAGATTCAGCCTAATGAGCATCAACCAAACTTTATGAGTCATGATATAAGTTTTGTTATTCCAAGCATGACTATGTGGCAAAAAAATAGTACCAATGTCAAAAGGACATGGGACTGTTTGTTTAGGGGTAGATCCCTATCATGCATATGAGTGAAGTGAACATACATACACCTGGCCAAACTAGAATGGTTAGATCTAGGGATGGATCCAACGGTGGGGTGGGGTGGGCTCAAGCCCCCCGCCCTACCGCAGCTGATCCCATGGAGCCCCCTAGAGGCCCTCCAAGGATTTTTGTCATGGCTCCTTTGTAAAGAAGAGGCTAGAGATTGAAGATGAACTTTTAGCTCCCTAAACTTTAATTTTAGATCTGTCACTAGTTAGATAATCTAAATTGATTCTTGACTGTTTATGTGGTAGTCCTTTTGAGAGATTTAACTAGTGATCCAGTGATTATTGACATTGATCTAGTGATTATTGGCATTTAACTGGTAGCCCTCTTGACTGTTTAAATTGACCCAGTGATTCTTGAGAAGTTTCCCACAATTAAAGATCCAGATCACGAAATTGCATTTCAATTATTTGCGAAAGGATACCAATTGCTAGAACCCTCTATAAAAGAAAGGAATGCTGTGTATGAATCACTCACCTATTCTTCCGAATTATATGTATCCGCGAGATTAATTTTTGGTTTCGATGTGCAAAAGCAAACCATTTCTATTGGAAACATTCCTATAATGAATTCCTTAGGAACCTTTATAATAAATGGAATATACCGAATTGTGATCGATCAAATATTTGCTAAGTCATGGTATTTACTACCGCTCGGAATTAGACCATGAGGGAATTTCTATATACACCGGGACTATAATATACTTTAACCAAACACACCCTAATGTATGTATACATATACATTTGTTTATTTTAATCAAACGTTTGCCATATATGTATATTGACCGTATAACCATTAACACATATATAATATCACGATAAGAAAATTCAAACATCTTGAAAAGTAGCTATATCTTCATGACTGTTGAGATTATTTTATTTATTGTCAATGGTCCTCCTAATTTTTTCCGACTCTCCTACTATCGATCATTTTTCTCTTTCAATTGTATGCACATGGGCATACAACGGATGTCATCAGTAGAGAAACGACTTTCGATTTGCACCTTTAGTCTCTGTTGTGTTAGGGTCCTGGACTGGTCTAAATTTCACGGTCACGAAAGGTCTTTGGTCCCGGTTGATAACACAAATCGGGACTAAAAGCTCTTGTTTAGTCCGGGTTGGTGTTACTACCCTAGACTAAGGTACCAACATAGGCGGACCCAAGGCGCGGCGAGCCTGGTCCATCGCCCGACTCCTCTCCTAGGAAACACAGAAGACTCATTACTTATCTAGTGCAATTACCGTCAATTCTAGGGGCAGGAACGCAGCCGAACGTCCGCACCTATGTAGCGCCCGGACTCATCAAATTTTCTGGGTCCGCCACTGGGTGCCAACCTGGACTAAATGATGACTTTTTAATTCTAGTTGGTGTCACTAACCAAAACTAAAGATGTGCATCCAATTTGTCTTGGAGAACATGCATATCTCTCGCCAACGAGACATTCCATCGATTTACTGTATTGTAAAAATGATCTGAGTGAATTGACAAACGAGAACCAAATCGATCGATTTACTGTATTCCTATATATATGTGGAGTAACCATAGAAACGTAGGAGAGGTGGAGCGGTACGCTGGATTGGAGTACTTGCATTGGAGTGGAGCCATTATTATTAGGTAGACTATATTAGACATATATAAATAAATATTGTTCTCCCTCCATACTCATAATCAAGTTGTTTTGGACGAAGATTAAGTCAGCATTGAAAATATAAATCATGAATAATTTTTAAATTATTAAGTTTGAAAACGCGGAAAACATATGAATAGATTTATCTTGAAAAATATTTGTTTATAATACATATTTCACTTATCAATAAATATTTTTATAAAAATAAGAAGTTAAAGTTTTGCTTTGGAGATCATGCCGCTGTACAAACAATTTGAATTACAATATGAAGGAATTACACATTATGAGCTCACACATTATACATGTTAAGTCTGATGAGGTAATTTTTTTTATATACGCACACGTCGACGAACGTATAGGTTTTATATGGTGGTGTGGTCTAGACAACCTTAGTGGTGGTGTAGATTCCTGAGCTGAGCAGTACACTCCTTCACGGCAAAAAAATAAAAATAAAATAAAATGTGTGAGATCTTTTGATCGACAATCGTTTTTAATGAAAAATTATTTTTTCTATCATAACGAATTAGTCATAGTTGCAGCTACAAATAAGTCTCGTCAAACAAAGCCTTAATCTCAAAAACTAAAAAACATAACTGTATATATTGAAAATTCTTAATCATATATTGGCGTGGTTTCTGGGCAGGCTACTACCCAGTGTACATGTACATGTGGGCACTTGAGTCAACCTCGCAATCATTTTTTTTTCCTGATTAGGCGCGCAATGATCATCCTACTTGTCGTACTTACACACGCACAATCTGATCTTGTACTGGTTGGTTTTGTGCCTCTGTGCACTTTTTCAACGAACAGAACAGGGGTGTCCATTTCAGCTGCTCTATCTGGAATTTTCCAGCAAGTTACCGGTTGGATTAGCTGTAGCCTGTTGGGTTGTTGGAGGCTCTCATCTGGATTATTATGGATGCATCGATGCAACTAGCTAGTTCATGCGTGGACGATCGCGCGCAATGGTTTATGACAGAGATAGCAAAACGCTGGCGACCAAGAACCAAGCAGCCCATGGAATATATACCAAGCAGCAAGTTGACGATGATATCCACATCATCATTGATCATGACAAACGCTACACTTAGCTAGATAGAGTAACAAACTAATAATGTGCTTTCACACCGTTTCACCTGCTTTTCGATCCACCCAGGGCAGGTGCATGCATGTGGTTTGGAGGACCGGTGAATCTCGGCCACTATCTAGTCTAAATAACCCATGCGACCACTATCTATGTAGTCTAAATAACCCATGAACAGGGCTGTCTAAATAACCTCATATCTTTTCCGCCATGCCGCGCGCGCACCCTATGCCACGCCGTCGTTGCTTCCCATCCACTCACCTCGCGCCCCGTGGCTTGTGCATCTCTCGCCCCTCAAGTTGCGCGAACCGTTGGTTCCCTTCCTGGCTGGTGGCGGCGCCCTCACCCATCTCATTGTCCTCCTCCAGTGCGCCCCCACCACGACATCTTCCTTCCCAAAGTGGCGGCTCCTTCACCACCTCGGCTTCCTCCTCCCCACACCTTGGTGGTGCATTCCCCACCCCGGAAGCACCCTTCCCCCACAACGGTATCCTCCCCCACTAAGAACCCTCAATGCCCATAGATATGGTGGGCATAGCGCTCCCGACACTAGGCTCTCTCTTCCCCTATGTTGCAGATGTATGTTTTAATTGTTTGATGCAATTGTTTTAGAGGTATGATGTAAGAGTATGTTTCCAGTGTTTCAGATATTTCAGAGGCATGTTTCATCTAGGTTTTCAGACGTATGTTGCAATTGTGTTTATCTCAATATTACATATGTTTCACACATACGTTGCATAACTTTATTTGGATGTTATGTATGGCTGTAATTGTTTTTGAGTGTGTTTTAGTTGTTTTAAGTGTTTTAGAAGCATATTTCAACTCTTACAAGAGCCTTCAGACATATTGTTGTAGTTTGATATTTTAAAAATAGATCTAGTGTTACATCTCTCCTCCTCACCTTCTACTACATCATCTCTCTCGGACCGGTGGAACATCCATACGATGCACACCCTTCCCCTCTTGTCGCTCGGGCGGCATAGATCTCGCGTATAGTGCGAAGCAGGTGCAACAACGACATCTGGAAGAGGGCATGGCGGGGGGCTAGCAGAAAAAGTGTGCCTAAGATGACAACGCAATGATGGGATTGAGGTGAGGAGGAGATAGGCTGCATATGGGACGCGCACGCATGCTAACACTGTTTTCTCTAGACAGTCTTGGAAAGCGAAATTGACGGATAATTAGGGAAGAATGACGTATATATATTAGCTGTAAAATAACTTATTATATGTAGCCACTTTACGATAATTACTATGATAATTTATAGGATTATTGTAACTCATTCCTTGCTATCTCTAGTTTACTAATAAAGTTAGGGTAAATATCATCATTTGTTACCGTAACACAACAATCCTAAATATTAGTATTTACTTTATTATAAATTATTATATAAAATTATAATAAATAAAGGTAGCTACATAATAACTTATTTTATAGCTGACCACTGAATATAATGCTTGGCTTGAAGGGATGAGATTAGCAGCACGTCTTCGCTGTTTCATCCTCACACAGTGATAACGATGCTTTTGGCTCACTGTGATAAACGGGGCATGGTAGCAGAGTTGCAAGATGAGAAAGACATTGGCATCCAAGCTATACGAAACAGCTAGACCCACATGAAATGAAATAAAAACCCTACCTCTGTCGCAGCGGTTCCGCGTGAACATGGAACACGACCAACAAATAAATAGTCTCTCCTTTTCTACCATCACTCTAGTCGCACGTTGTGAACGGCCTAGGTCACACAAAAAGAAAAAAAAAGCAAGTCTATGATGAGCACAAGTGCACTTGTGAAGCGGAAATAATCTCGGTGGTTACTGATTAAGGCCCCACGACATGTTGCACCAAGCTAGTTCAACAGAGCAACAGGCTCTGGTCCAGGACGACTGGACGAGGTCAATAATAACCTGCACATGCTGGCTCTTATTATGTACGTATGTCGAAATCTATGAAATTAGTGGCTGATGGTTGTTGATTTCGTATGATTTGTCAACCATGATCGAGAAACACGAAACTAGAATAATATAAGAAAAAATAACGTACCTGCATTGTACCTCCGATCGAACGCTCTTTTTGAAAAGTTGATAGCCCGAGAGAATTCTTCTTTGAATTTTCAGCGGTCCAAAATACGGTGACAACATATAATATCACTTCGTCTGCCACTAAAATAAACGTGAAACTTGAGCTAGAATATGAAAATTCAGTTGTTTTATGCTGCACTGGTTTCAGTCACTCCTGTTGACAAATTGACCGGAAGGTACGTAGTGGCAACGCCGGCACGCATGGCCCACACCCAGCTTGTGGTTTCTTGGCAACGCCAACTTTGCATGCATGACCGAAGGGATGATGATGAGTTGAGGATGACATGTTGAAGCTTTGGGAGCCGCGAAGAGAATAGGAAAGAGCCGGGAGCACAATGTCAATATGGGATCGGAGAACACCATGCCATGCCAGGACTGCTCTAGCACACTGCACACCCAATAATCTACTAGGACAGGTCCTCTTCAATTCGATCGTCGGATTCTTGAAAAAGAACGTCAAGAACGCCGTGCTAGAATTGTTAAAGCTGCAGCTCTATTCAATAATTGTCATGCTGACCTGCTGCTTCGGTCTACCTCAAGTCAGTCTCAAGCGCTAGCCATTCCTACGTGGAGAGTGATGAAGAAATAGAAGGTGCATGGGAGCTGGCATATGAGATGCTCAAAGTTTTTACCCTATTGATTTGCGTTAGACTTACAGGATATTAAATTAATTCATAGCTTTTAGAAAAGGGAATATATTAATATCCCAGCCTCTGTATCGATTAATGCATATGGCAGTTCAAAATTACAGAGCGACGGACTAACACAGAGTCCAAGGAATCACAAAAACAAAGTTCTGAAACAAAGCTAGAAAAGTTCCGATAAAACAAAGCTGACTATCACTCAAGTCTATTCCTGAAACTCCAGCCATGCTGAGCAAACACCTCCATCACTACTGACTCAAGGAACCAAGGAACCTACTACATATCCTGCATGAGTCGGCGATCCCGTTCCTTCTGTAGTAGCGTCCAGTGTCTGTATCCAATACGTCCCCTTGAAAATAACCTGCAAATAAGATGGTGCTATGGCCTTATCAAACACAAATATATATCGAGATAACCACAACACCCAACACATCGCACTTGCTCCCACAAGCATCTGTATCTTTAAATTTCTATTCAACCCACTCCCCCAACCTGAGAACAAGTTCTGCACACTTGTTGGGGGTTTTAGATTGAAACAGAATTGAATCAATCTCCATATAAATTTGGCATAATGACAATCAAAGAACAGATGATGAATAGATTCATTAGACGAACAAAAACAACACTTTCTGTCTCCTTGCCATTGTCGTCTAGCTAAATTATCTTTGGTTAAAATTACTCCCTTGTACAGGTATCACAGAAACACCTTAATCTTTAAGAGAAGTTTTAATTTCCAAATTAAAGAATTATGAGGTAACGCAACTGTGTCTAGACACGCCCTATACATAGAGTGAACCAAAAACAACCCGTCCTGACATTGCCCCCATAGGAATCGATCCGGAGGATTAGCCAGATTAACATCTGCCACCATGACAACAATATTATGCCATGCGTGTAAATTAATCCCGATTAAAGATCTCCTGAAAGCAACATTTAAAGGAGTCGTCGACAGTACTGTCTTAACAGTAGCGCTCTTCTTCCTCACAATATTATATAAAGATGGAAATAGGTTTTTGAGAGGCTGTGGTGTCACCCACGAGTCTTCCCATAAACGTGCTTCTGCTCCATCCCCCAAGTCAAACCTACCCAAAGACAGGAACTCCCTCTTGACCTTCATAAGGGCAGTCCAGAACTGTGAGTCCCCTGGCATATGTTCAACCTGTGTCATCATTTTATTTCTTAAATACTTATTCTTAAGCAATTGTTGCCAAATTCCATCTCCGTTTAGTAACTTGAAGATCCACTTGCTCAAAAGACATTTGTTATGCACCCCTAAATTCAAAACCCCTAAACCACCTTGATCCTTTGGTGTACATACAGTTTTCCACTTTGTCAACCTATATTTCTTCTTATGCTCATCGCATTGCCAAAAGAAGCGAGACCTAAAGTAATCCATTTTTCTCAAGACCCCTCTAGGAACCTCGAAAAATGATAGCATGAACAGAGGAAGTCTACTTAGAACTGAATTAATAAAGACCAATCTGCCTCCTACTGAGAGCATCTTGCTCCTCCATCCATTTAGTCTTTTCTGAAATCTTTCCTCCACGTGTCTCCAATCTTTATTCAATAACTTGCGATGATGCATAGGGATTCCTAAATATCTAAAGGGAAGAGAACCTACATTACAACAAAAAATCTAAGTATACAGTGATCGGTTTGCCTCAGCTGCTCCAAAACAAAACAATTCACTCTTATGAAAATTGATTTTGAGACCCGACAACTGCTCAAAAGCACAAAGCAAAAGCTTCATGTTTTTTGCCTTCTCTAAATCATTATTTATAAAAATGACAGTGTCATCCGCATACTGTAGCACTGACAAACCCTCATCCACCAAATGTGGGATAACTCCTTGAGTTTGTCCCACATCCTTCGCTCTAGAAATTATAACCGCTAAGATATCCACCACTATATTAAACAAGATAGGCGATAGTGGGTCCCCTTACCTCATTCCTTTTCTTGTTTGAAAATAATGGCCTATATCATCATTAACCTTTATCGCTACACTTCCTCTAGACATAACCTTTAAAATCCACTCACACCAGGTTGGTGAGAAGCCTTTCAGCCTGAGGACTTGCAAAATAAACGGCCACCTAAGATTGTCATACGCCTTTTCAAAGTCCACTTTAAATATAACTCCATCTTTCCGCTTCCTATGTAACTCATGGATTGTTTCATGGAGTATAACAACCCCTTCCATAATGTGTCTCCCTGGGATAAAAGCGGTCTGAGTTGGGCCAACTACCTTATCCGCAACTTTTAGAATTCTATTATTTAAGACCTTCGTGAAAATTTTAAACGACACATTTAGAAGACAAATTGGTCTGTACTGCTGAATGTGGGTCACCTCTGCAACCTTGGGTAGGAGAGTAATTATGTCGAAATTCAGGCTATATATGGGCAACCTCCCCATATGGAATTCATGGAAAAGACCCATCAGATCCTGCTTGATTATTTCCCAGAATAATTTAAAAAATTCCACAGGAAATCCATCCAAACCCGGTGCCTTATTATTTTCCATATAAAAAATTGCCGCTTTAACCTCATCCTCACTAAATGGTGCTATCAACTCATCGTTCTCTCCCTCTGATACTTGGGGTATATCATCCCTCATAGTCTCATCTAGGGAAAAAGAATTCTGAGGGTGAGCTCCAAACAGGCCCTTATAATAATTGGTTATGTAATCTTGTAAATTTGCATCTCCCACAATAACCCCTTCGTCCTGCTCTAACTGTACAATCTTTGTCTTTCTATGTCTACCATTAGCCAACAAATGAAAATACTTAGTATTGTTATCTCCTTGCAGTAAGTTCGTTGCTTTGGAGCGTTGGAGCCAATATGTCTCCTCGTCCCTTAGTAACTTTCTTAACTGCCTAGGTTCTCTAAAATTTAAAATTAAGAATTTCTAAATGACCTTGACTGTTCACATGGTTAATAAATACCAATGTTACGCTATAGTGGTGTCTCAAATATTTGTTTAAATTCATATATTTTGATGAGATCCAAATTTTTGAACTTTCCAATTGGATAGAGATAGATCATATACCAAAAGTTGTAGTGCTTCAGAAGACTTAAAATTTCATAGTAAAAACTTTTTTCATTTGAGTTCATTTTATAGTCAAAATATTTAATAATACACTATTACAAAATATGTATATAAAAAGATGATCTTATATATACTCACAAGTGCTTGTGCGGTGTACTGGAAGTGTGATGTTAGTGCTGAGTGGTATATCACAAGTTTGAGTATTGACTAGCACGTTGGGTTTTCTAGAAACCATTAATGACGTCTAGAAATCCTGATTAACAGTGACGCTTTGTCGGAGGTGGACGCAGAATAACCGTCTCTAGAAATAGTTTCTCTAGTGGTGGCCCTTGTAGTAGGGCCGACGTTAGCATGTCGAATTGGTAGTCGCAGTAGACTCGTGTTACTCAAGCATCAAGAGGAGAGAGACACCGCCACTAGGAGATTTTTTTTTTAATTTTAATTTTTAAACTAAATTTAAATCTAACATCGTTTTACTTTTTTTTATTCCTAACACTTTTAGCAGCTCCATTAATCAAGGAAACGACATTTCAACTTTGTTGCTCCATGCATGGTGGAGCGGTAAACTTACTTACAAGGCAAGGTGGGTCAACGTGCCAGAAGTGGGGTCACCTTTGCCGCTCCATGATGTGCAGAGCGGCCGCTCCCCCAGCTATGCAGGGGCAAAAGCACTATGCTGCCACTTGCTCTGCACCTCAATGCATGCAGATGCTCTGCTGTTGATGTTCTAGGCATGGAGCATGGAGCATGGAGCATGTACCGTGCGTTCTTTACATGCATTGGCGCGGGCCCGCGGCAGCTTTTTGGGTCAGAGAGGCACAGAGAGCTGCATGAGCGGGTGCTATTCGCGCGGAGAGCAAGAGAGAGAGCAATGAGCGGGTCCCCCTGCTGCTTTACTTTTTTGACAAAGTAAAAATGCAATAACTCGTAAACGAAAAGTCCAAATTTAATTCCGTTTATACCATTAAATTTATTTCAATAATACCTTCAAAACAAGATCTCACATGAATATATTTTGATAAATTTTATTTATAAATATGTGTGTCTTACTGTTGAGAACTGATATAGAGTATGAGATATGGAGAATTATAAGTGCGGAAGAAATTTATTTAGAGGAAGAAATCTCGCTGATCAGGACGGATTATTCCTTTTAGAGTATGAATATAGAGTATGAAGAGTGCGGATAGCCTCAGCCCAACATTCCACTAGTAGTACCAAACTTTCAAAACCTGGACACTAGCTACCTAGGGCATTGTTTAGACCCATTTAAAATTCCAAATTTTCTGTCACGATCTTTAGATTATAAGTAAAAAATATAACTAATTACACAATTTATCTATAATTTGCGAGAGGAATCTTTTAGACTTAGTTACTGTATGATTGGACAATAATTACCAAATATAAACGAAATATTACGGTGTCAAAATTTTGGATCTATACGAGGGCCTAGGTTTACAAAATTGTTGAAATGTCACCAAATCAGTGCACACAATGTGAATTTTAACACTGAAACGACCACTAGCTAGCACCTCACAAACACCAAACCGTAAGATTTCAGTGCAACAACTCTCTCTATCAATCAGCAGAATCTATGATGCAGTAGATAAGGTGGTTCGTCAGCGGCAAGATTGGTTGGTTTACATTAAAGTTAGGAAATCAATTGACGTTTTTCTAGCGGCTATAGCTAGGCATGAATCTTTTGCCTAGCACTGCATGACACTAACGTAAATAAGGATGCAATGCAAATGCAAGCACCACTCGAATGGAATCTAAATAAATAGTGTCCTATATATATATCCATATCAATATCAATCATGAGAGGCTATTCGTACTCTTTATTCTCTATAAGGAATATTCCGTCCTAGTCAGCGAGATTTCTTTCTCTATACAAATTTTTTCTGAACCTATCATCCTCTATATCTCATACTCTATATCAACAGCTAACAGTAAAGTTCACATGTTTATAAATAAAATTTATCTAAATATATCAATTTGAGATCTTAAGGATTTATTAAAACGAATTTAATGGTGTAATCAGAATTTAAACTCTCTCTCCTCTCTCTCCCTCCCACGCATTGCCTTCTGCAGTTCTACGCGGCGCGGAGCTGCTGTAGGCCTCACGCCCTGTCCTCTCCATAGCGCACGTACTGGCAGGCTCTCTTCCCTTCTGCTGCGCGCCCAAAAGCATTCAACTAGGGATGAAAACGGTCGGAAACGAATCGGTAGGAGGCCAAATCACTTTCATTTTCATATTTTTTTTCTCGAAAACGAAATCGATACGATATTGTCGGAAACGAATACGGCACCGGTATTTCGGTAATTTCGAAAATGATATAGTCGATCGGAAAACACAACGGTAACGGTCGAAATCGATAAGAACGATATCCTAAATCCTATGAACACGACAAAACGATGAACACGACAAATCTCTTGAGAAGAGCCATATAACTTGACTTATCTTATATGATATTAGTAAATAAAGCCACAATTAACAAGACCATAAGCTAAATCATACATTTCACACCAATCTTAATCTCAAACAGTGATAAATCACGTAAGAGCATGATAATTCTTGACAATGACACGAATAAACGTCAAAATTCTAAGTTGATTCCACAAAGCATTGTGATAAAAACATAAATTATTAGAGTCTCTTCTTCACTGTATAGTCTATAAATAAATTAGGATTCAAGACCTTTGAATCGGTAATTATCAACGGTAAATTACCGGTTAAATACGGTAATCTTCGAAATCGATCGGAAGAGGGCAAAATTGTTTCCACTTTCGTTTCCATTTATTTTTACCATTATCGTTTTTGTTTTTTTCGGTTACCGCTATCATTTCCATTTAGTCCTAAAATCGGAAAAAACTCAAAAACGATTTTCGAAAATCGGAGATTATCATTTTCGTTTTCATCCCTACATTCAACGCAGATCGAGACTGGGGACAGTGACAACACAATACTTTTGCCGCTCCGCAAATCATGGAGCGGCAAGGGCGAGCCCACTGCATGCGCCTTGACTGGTCGTTGCTGAGTCAGCACCTTGCCGCTCCATCATGCATGGAGCGGCAAAGGAGAAATGTCGCTCCATGGATGATGGAACGGCCAAAAGTGTTAGGAATAAAAAAAGTGAAACGGTGTTAGAATTAAATTTAGTTAAAAAAAGAGTTAAAATTAAAAAAAATCTACTAGGATGGGTAGCGGTTGGCTTTCTAGACTTAAGACCAATGCCGTGCTTACATTAATCGGTTTGGCAAATTAGTTGAGGTGTTAAGTTAACCACTTGGATGTGAGACCCCCTTTATTCTTATAGCATGGGACAGACCTAGAACCAGATCGTTAATTAATATGGCTCCTGCTTATGACACTGGTTTGGGTTGTTAGGCCCCTATTGACTTGGTTAGTCATTGACTAAGGCAAGATCATTCCAACATGTCCCCCTTGATCAAATGGTTTAGTAGTTTAACATTGCCAGTCCTATCCTCAATCCGATAATATACTAAGAAGAAAAGTCATAAAAGCTAGTTAAGTACCATTTGTAACACCCTAGCCTGCTATCAGAAGCTTGCAGAAGTTGTTTTGTTGGCCTATTTGGCACATGAGGAGCTGTTGTTGGGTTTCGTACCACCTCAGAATTTTGGAGGGTGAGAGCCAACTTATAATCATTATCCTTCCAAACATAACATCTCTAGGTTAATGTGAGTTCTTGTCCTTGATAGGTACTGGTGGTGCATCTTCATTTGGATTTCACGAAGACAAAGCAAGGGAACTACAACCCACTGCCTCCATGAGGGCTTTTTCGACCCCAAGGACATCTAATAAGCAGTAGAAGAGATGGTGCCAACACGATAGACACCTTTAGCACAAAGATGTGCTTGTGATACACTAGGTGGGGATGAGGGGGCAACCCTTGGAGGCAACTAGCATCCTTGGCACATTTAGCAACCAATGCGGCCAGCCTGGGCACAAAAAACCGAAAACTGAGAACTGAACCGAAATAACCGGAACCGAAACCGAAATAACCAAAACCGAAAATTTCGGTTAGTTGTTCGGTTCTCAATTCTTAGGAACCGAACTAACCAATCTTATTTCGGTTCCTAGGCTCGGTTAACCGAAATAACCGAAATAACCGAAATTCACAAACAATCCCAATAAACTTTACAATTTATGTCTAATACCATCTTAACCATAGATATAAAAGACGTATTACACCCTCTCACAACTTCACACATTCGTATTTCTTTAAATCTCGGCATCATTCTTTTTTAAAATATTTTTTCTCTATTTTTTTCTAATTATTTTTTGCCGATTGTGTAAATTTCGGTTAGTTCGGTCGGAACCGAAACCGAACCGAACTAACCGAAACCAAATTTGCTCGGTTCCAGATTTTAGAAAGAACCGATCGGTTCCTGTTTTTGCGGAATTGAATTTGTGTCAATAACCGAGGAACCGAACCGATCGGTTTCGGTTAACCGAACGCCCACCCTGACAATGCGGTGTGGTAGTCAAGGAGAAGGCACTACTACAGAAACGACAATCACCGCCGGCCCATCACTGCCGGTTGTGTTTGGGTCGGCAGTGATGCCTAATCACTGACAGTTCAGGCTCTGACATGCCCCCATTTATTGGGGGGCAGGCGCTGAACCGGCAGTGAAACACAACATCACTGCCGGTTCGTGGCTTGAACCGGCAGTGATGCCTCTCGGCCCTATCACTGCCGGTTCAAGCCACCAACCGACAGTGATGTTGTGTTTCACTGCCGGTTGGTGGCTTGAACCGGCAGTGATGTTGTGTACAGTATAAAGCTTCGATCTCCTCTCCCTCCTCTGCCCCAACAGTGCAGAACAGTGCGTGAGGACCTCCATCTCTCCATTGTTGCGGCTGGTGGATTTCTTGATCTCCATTTTTGGCTCCTCTTCACTCTTGGATCCTCATATCTTCTTACTATTGGTTAGTAACAAGCATAATTCTTTAGAATTGTTGGTTTAGATTATTTTTGTGTGTAAATCCATAGTTTAGAGCTATGCTAGTTTTCATGATCAAGAAGAGGGATGTTGCAATTTGTGTCAATTTTTTGTAGCTTTTAGATCCAAAATTATTTAGAAAAATTGTAGCACTTTGTTTTTATTGGGTAATTATTGTATAATCATTGAGTAGCTAGGTTCGAAAGATTCGTCTCGAAAATTATGGATAAAAATTGTAATTAGTTATATTTATTACTTACATTTAATACTCAATGCATGCATGAAATATTTGATGGGATGTGGAATATATTCGGTATTTATTACTTACATTTAATACTTCAGGCATGCATTTAATACTTACATTTAATACTTCATGCTTCCATGATTATCTATTTGTTGTCTCACTTTTTATAACACGACCAAATTCAAATTATATCGAAAAATATTGTTAAAAAATGCTCCTATTAATATGTTCCTATGTTTCCTTTGCTCTGCCCATTTTATCAGTGCAGACATGGCTCGAGGGTGGATGTACGATCTATCACATACAGACACACGGTACTTGACGGGCATTGACGATTTCATCAAGCGAGCTAGAGCCAATGCTAGGGACTCACATCTTGTATTCTGTCCATGCAAAGACTGCAAGAATACAAGAAAATGGGGCGACGTGGAGCATATACGTTTGCACTTGATCACAAGGGGATTCATGAGAAACTACACGATTTGGACTTTGCATGGGGAGGTTGGTCAAAATGTTAATGATGATGTGCCTAGTGTATCCCTGAATGCATTATTGCCTGTTCATGATTACACAGAACATGTGCCTACCAATGATGATGTGTTTATGAATAGATTAGCTGACGACACTGAGGAAGATGATGGCATTTCACAACTTCTACATGATGTGCATGGGGATTCCTTAGTGCTTCACAGTTGAAAAAACTTGAGATGATGAGAAAGGATCCAAAAACACCATTGTATCCGGGCTGCCCAATAAGCAAACTGGAAGCCAACATCATGCTATTGGAGTTCAAATCAACGAATGGGTTGAGTGATAAAGGCTTCAATAACTTGTTAGATATACTATATAAATTGTTCCCGAAGGATACCGAGTTAGCAGAAAAGATTTACCTTGTGAAGTAATGATTTGCCCAATTGGCCTCGAGGTTGAGAAAATCCACACGTGTTTCAATGACTGCATATTATACCATGGAGAGAAATATAAAGACTTGGATGCATGTTCCAAGTGTAAAACTCCCCGATACAAGTAAGGGCCATCAAATGATGGAAGCAAGACCAGAGGAGGGCCCATAAAGTTCGTGTGGTATTTTCCTATAGCTCCACGAGTGGATAGGTTGTTTGCAAATGCAAAGTCAGCCAAGCTATTGCGTTGGCACGACGAAGAGCAAAAGAAAGATTCAATGATGAGGCACCCCGCCGATGGTTCAGACTAGAGGACTATCAACACTATGTTCTATAAGAACATCGGTGGAGAGGTAAGGCATCTGTGGTTAGCTTTGAGCACGGATGGGATGAACCCGTTTGACCAGGTCAATCATAGCACTTGGCCAGTGACGCTATGTATATACAACCTTCCACCCTGGCTTTGTATGAAACATTCATACATCCAGATGCCATTACTAATCCAAGGACCAAAACAACTTGGTAATGATATTGATGTGCTTCTAGAACCAGTGATCGATGAACTACTACAGATGTGGGAGACGGGTGTGAAGGATGTTTGAGATGAGTACAAAAAGAACATGTCACGGTAAAGGTTGTACTTATCGCTACAATCACCGACCTACCAGGGTGAGGTTGCTTGTCTGGAGAGAAGACAAAGGATACACTGGGTGTGTCGAGTGCTTGGACGAGACTGGTGCTACACATCTACCAGAAAACAGGAAGATGGTCTACATGGGACACCGTAGGTTCCTATGTCGTGATCACCCTTACCATAGGAATACAAAAGATTTTAATGGGGCTACTGAGAAACGTGGACCTCCAAAGTATCGAGACGGGAAACAGATGCTTCAACAATTAAGCAAACTCACAAATGTTGTCCTTGGGAAGGGGGCAGGGGCAGTAGCAGCGCCAACCGTTAGTATCTGGAAGAAAAAATCTATCTTCTGGAAACTACCTTATTGGTCACTTTTGAGTGTACGTCACTATCTTGATCCAATGCACATAACTATAAACGTGTGCGGTAACACACTTAACACGTTGATGAACACCGGGGGAACAAGCAAGGATTCTCTCGCGACACGCTTGGACATGCAACACCTAGGCCTCAGGAAGGAGTTGCACCGAGTAACTCTTGAGAATGGCCACTTGAAACTTCCGGTGGTATCATGGACACTGAAAAAGGAGGAAAAAGAAATGCTTATTTCTTTCTTCAATGATCTCAAAGTACCGAGTGGCTACTGTGGGAACCCGAAGAGGCTAGTTAACATGAGAGAAGTTAAGTTTAACTATGGTTCTATGAAGGTCCATGACTGTCATGTCATAATGTCTCAGATGCTCTCAGTTTCCCTGCGAGGTATCCTCCTTGACATGGTCCGCGCTCCAATCATAAAGTTGTGTTCGTTCTTCAACGCGATCTCTAAAAAGTTCATTGAAGTGGGCAGGCTAGACCACCTAAAGCAGGAGATAGTCGAGATTATATGCAGGCTTGAGATGCATTTCCCACCGACTTACTTCGACATTTCAGTGCATCTACTTGTTCATCTTGTGGATCAAATAAAACCCTTGGCCCAATATACCTACACCAGATGTTTCCTTTCGAGAGGCTCATGAAAGTTTTTAGGCGGTATGTTAGGAATAAATTCAGACCAGAAGGGAGCATGGTAGAATGATGGTCAACAGAGGAGGCTATTGAGTTCTCCACATATTATCTGGACATCAAGCGGGTCGGAGTTCCAATATCTCATCATGATGGAAGACTAGGGGGCAAAGGAACAATAGGTGAGAAAACTGTCAAAATAGACAAAGTGGTCTCCTTCAGACAAGCACACTTCGCTGTTCTCCAGCAGGCCGACGGTGTGATGGCATACATTGATGAGCACAAGCAGTTACTGCAAAATAAGCACATCAGTAGGTCACATGCTTGGCTTGAGAAAAAAACATAAGGAGGAATTCGATGACTGGTTTCAACGCCAAAGGCTAGGAATGGTGACGGGATGTCAGCTAGATCTCTTAGCCCCCGGACCTTCGACTACGCTAATGATGTACCAAGGATATCAAATATATGGTTTTACATTTTACACAAAAATAGGACGGAAAGAGCACCAACCAAAATAGTGGTGTTCGTTTCGATGCCCACGATGAGTTCGGCACGGTGGTGGCAACATACTATGGTTTCATAGATGAGATATTGGAGCTAGACTATGGACATCAGTTGAAAGTAGTTCTTTTCCATTGTCTGTGGGTCCGGCTGAATGAAATCAACATAGACAAGGATGGGTTCACTACCGTTGATCTATCCAAGACCGCATACAGAGATGACCCCTTCGTCCTTGCAAAGGATGTTTTGTAAATCTTCTATGCAAGGGATAACAATACAAATGGAAGACGACATGTAGTATTGCAAGGCAAAAGGAAGATTGTCGGTGTTGACAGAGTGACAGATGAATACGAGTACAAAGGTTATGAAGAAATGGCTCCTTTTGGGGCGGAGGGTGACGAACTTGTTTACCTCCGGAGTGATCACGATGAGGCCATCATCGTGCCTGCACCGTGAATTGTTAGAGTATCATAACTATGTAATCCTTAATGAAATGTTGTTTTAGTAATTTGCTCGAATTTGAGATCATACGGAGTTGTAGAGATTGATGAGTTGTACCACGTTGTTGATTGATGTATGCCATGTCAAAAGGAATTCAAAAACTATAAAGAATTAGACCTTGAGTGTATAAGCATTAATGTAGAGCTCCTCAAAACTAGCAAAAGGTATGTTGGAAGGTTTTCAACTTCTATTCAAATTTTTGGAGTAATTACAAAGGGGGTAATTGAATTTTAAACCCTTATTCAAATTCAAAAGGGAATTCAAAAACTATAAATAATTAGACCTTGAGTGTATAAGAATTAATGTAGAGCTCCTCAAAACTAGCAAAAGCTATGTTGGAAGATTTTCATCTTCGATTCAAATTTTTGGAGTAATTACAAAGGGGTAATTGAATTTTAAACCCTTATTCAAATTCAAAAGGGAATTCAAAAACTATAAAGAATTAGACCTTGAGTGTATAAGCATTAATGTAGATCTCAAAACTAGCAAACGCTATGTTGGAAGATTTTCAACTTCTATTCAAATTTTTGGAGTAATTACGAAGGGGGTAATTGAATTTTAAACCCTTATTCAAATTCAAAAACTATAAATAATTAGACCTTGAGTGTATAAGCAATAATGTAAAGCTCCTCAAAACTAGCAAAAGCTATGTTGGAAGATTTTCAACTTCTATTCAAATTTTTAGAGTAATTACAAAGGGGGTAATTGAATTTTAAACCCTTATTCAAATTCAAAATGGAACTAAAAAAATATAAAGAATTTGAATATGCTCCTTCAACAAAAGTTGTAGAGAATTAAAAATTATGCAACTTCTATGTTTGGAGTTTTTCAAGTTCTAGTAAAAAATCAAGAGTAATTTGAATTCTAAAGCAAAAGGCAGTTTAAAAAAAATACACACACCACTGCCGGTTATAGAGGAACCGACATTGATGTGCCTCTATCACTGTCGGTTCGTATAACCAACCGGCAGTGATGCTCCATCATCACTGCTGGTTAAAAAGAACCGGCACTGATGCTCCCTCATCACGCCGGTTCTTCTTACAAACTGGCAGTGATTGGGGACATCACAACCGGTTTGTAAGAAGAACCGACAGTGATGTGCTCGACTATATAACGAAAGGGCGTGGTCTGAAAACTTCAGACTCGCGCCCGTTCCACACTTAACCGCTCGACGCCGCCCGAGTTCTCGCCAGTGCACACCGCCGCCGCCGCCCGACGTGCCGCCTTCGCCGACTCCCGACGCGCCGACGCTCGAGCTCAGCTAGTGCACCCCTTAGGTGTTCGACACAATGTCCATAAGGAGCTCCCCACGCCGCCACCCCTCTCTCGGTGAGCTGCCCCTTAGGTGTTTGACACAATGTCCATAAGGAGCTGCTGGGAAGAGGAGAGGAAGAAGGAAGAGGAGAGGAGAGAAAGGAGGAAGAGGAGAGAGGAAGGATAAGGATGGAGAGGAGAGAGAGGAAGGAATAAGGAGATAGAGAGTTAGAGAGCTAGAGAGATATAGAGAGATATTAGAGTTAGAGAGATATAGATAGAGAGTTAGAGATAGAAAGTTAGAGATAGAGAATTAGAGATAGAGAGTTAGATATTAAAGATTAGATAGATAGAGAGATAAAGATTAGAGATTATATATTAGAGATTAGAGAGTTAGAGAGATATTAGAGATTAGAGAGTTAGAAAGATAGATATATAGAGATTAGAGATTATAGAGTTAGAGAGATATTAGAGATAGAGAAAGATATATATGTCATCCTATGCTATATATTAATTTTGAGAGATAGAGAAAAAGATATATATGTCATCCAATGCTTGTATATATATGAGATAGAGAGATAGAAGAGGATAGGAGGGAGAGATAGAGAGAGATAGAGATATATAGATAGATGTATAGTAAGATAGATAGGGAGATAAAGATTAGAGAGATAGAGAGAGATGGAAAATTTCATGACTAATCTTGTTACTTGTCTATATAGATATAGAGAGATATAGAGAAAAATAGCTTAGATCAATATAGATAGAAAGATAGAAAGATAGCTTTGTATATATGTCATCATCCTATGCTTGTATATATGATTCACTTATGCTTGTATATATGATGATTCACTTATGCTTGAGAGATAGAGAGATATAGAGAGATAGAGTTAGATGGAAAATTTAGATAAATAGAGATAGAAAGAGATATATATGTTATCCTATGCTATATATTGATTTTGAGAGATAGAGAAAGATATATGTCATCCTATGCTATATATTGATTTTGAGAGATAGAGAAAGATATATGTCATCCTATGCTTGTATATATGATTCACCTATGCTTGTATATATGATACACTTATGCTTGTATAGAGAAAGATATATGCATGACTTGTCTATATACTTATCTGTTGACACCGTTTTTGTACGGGTCAATATTAAACCGAGTGTGTTGATTGGCAAAAGAGTAATCGTTGTTCCTTATCGGCATCAAGGTGCTGCTGGTCTAATTACCGATGGAAGCAAAGGCAATTACCGATGGTGAATCTGATGGAAGAAGCGTCAAGGGAGAAATAAGATATGTTTGCCGATAAGGAGGTATTGCCGATGGATACAGGTTGATGTGGCTGATGTCAGCAGGAAGCTGCCGATGGCAATAGAAGGAAATTGCGGATTGAAGGAATCTACCGATGGAAAGTTTCATCGTAAGGGAAACGAATAAGGAAACTGACGATTTTTATGCTAGTATTATTGTTTTAGTTTGAGTCCGACTCTTGCACGAGTCATTTTATTTCCTTAAAAATAGGGGTTTTGTTTAGATATGAGTTGTGTCCATGTATAACTCCTTTTGCCGGAGTATAAATATGTAACCAGGGGCGGTGTAGAAAATCCAATCAATCAAATACAAATCTATTACTTTTTATCTACTTTTCCAGCGTCTACTTTTATCGCATTAGTTCTAGTTTAGTCACGAGTTCTTATGATCTCAACGGGCTGCATCTACAAGACCTCCGTCTACTTCGCGAGTTCCGCTTTTTGAGCAATCTGAGCCTTGACGTCCGGGCGCATCGCTGTTGTCTCGTTCATCGTTGTTCTAGTTATCGTCCTTGCCGATTAACTGGTCAAATCGACTGGCACACCTTTTGGAAACCGAGTTCGGGTATAAGCCCGAGGTGTTCGCAGATCTAACGCTTTTTGTGTCAACACCTCTTTTGGCACACCCAGTGGGACCCTAGATACATCTTTGATCACGATCATGGGTGATTCTACTGATGTCAATCCAAAGAATGTCATTGAGGTCTCTGAGGCAGATCTAAAAGATGATCAAAAGCAGATCATGGAGAAGGCTATGGAGGAGTACAAGCAGTTGTATCTGAAGTCCTTCAGCCTAAGCAGGAGCGGCGAAGCTATCCAGAAGCACGATCCACCGTTGCCACGGCAGGTCACTTTCGACGCCAATCCTGGTAAATTGCAAGAGATGATTAATTCTGCATTAAATCAAGCATTAATTAGCCACTCTACGGTGCTGTCCAATACTGTATACAATGCTGTTATACAATCTTTCAAAGAAGGGCAGGCACCCCATTATGTTGGTCCAGCGTATCATCAACCTGGATCGACATCTACTGTGACTCCATCGGCGGTCCCAGCGGCATCTTCCCAGCCTACGAAGCCGTCTGCCGGTGAAGTTACTCCACCAAGATCAAGCCCTGTGAGCGTCGTTCGGCTAAGTACAGATCCGATAGCATCGGAGATGTCAGGACCCGTGATCCAGAGTCAACCAATTCCTGCTAGCTGGTGGGGATATAGTATGCCTCCAAAGTCGTCTGCTGACGCTAAGTTGATCCAAGGTGACAATGCGGCGGGGAAGCCCCCTGTGGAATCGGCAATATCAACACAACCGATGAGTTCCGATGAGGCATTATGCTACGTCTTCTCCAAACGTGCAGTTGCCGCTAGGGAATCTTCAGATGGTAGTACCCAAGATGCCTTACGGGTAACCATCGACAAATGCTTTGCCAATGCAACAAGATTTGGCAATGGCGAACCATCCCATGATGATGACGAATCATCAAACTGGGGTATCAGTGCACCAAGGGGGCTAGTTTGTTGATTATTCCAGGATGCAGGAGCAGCAGGCACCGAGTAACCATCAATTATCGGCAAATCATATGCCGATGACTTATAATCTTGCATGGACTAGTCCAATTCAACAACAGGTGGTGCAACCTGGACACCAACTGGCGGGAGCGCAACAGTACCATTACCCAACGAACGTTAAGAATGAAACATCGGTGTATCGACCGATGAATATCATGCCGCTGTATACCCCAGTGGGTGCTCAAGGCTATACATCGGTAAATCAACCAGTGCATAATATTCAGCAAGGTGGTGCTGCGCCTATGCCAATCGGATCAGCTTATTTGCTGCAAAGGCAAGAAGGGGCGTATCCACCGGTCGAGCCAGTTAATATTCAACCAATCCATCGTCAGGATCAGGATGCATACTGGGCCGACAAAATCGCCGAAGTGATGAAAGAGCAGTTCGGCATCAAACCTAAGGTCAATACGTACTCTTATTGGACGCTGTAACCCTCAGGCATATGATTTGATCCCTCTCCCGAATCGGTACAAAGTGTCAGATTTCACGAAGTTTTCTGGCCAAGATTATATGTCCACAATGGAGCACATCAATCGCTTCATTATCCAATGTGGAGAGGCAGCCAGCAGCTGAGGGTAAGATTGTTTTCATCATCTTTATCTGGATCGGCCTTTACATGGTTTATCTCGCTTCCTCTGAATTTTGTGATTACTTGCGCCGATCTGGAGAAACAGTTTCACAAGTACTTCTTCTCTGGCGTTCATGAGAAGAGGATTACCGATTTGGTCAAGCTGAAACAAGGCAATGATGAATCAGTAGAAAGCTTCGTCCAAAGGCTTCGGGACGTGAAGAATAAGTGCTACAGCTTAATATTGGATGATCGGCAATTGGCAGATTTAGCCTTCCAGGGATTGCTACCGCACATCAAGGACAAGTACGCATCTCAAGAGTTTGAGAGCTTAAGTCATCTCGTGCAGAGAGTTGCCGATCAAG
Organism: Microstegium vimineum; assembly: GCA_022036555.1. Lineage (NCBI taxonomy): Eukaryota > Viridiplantae > Streptophyta > Magnoliopsida > Poales > Poaceae > Microstegium > Microstegium vimineum. The sequence continues at coordinate 11,235,338 of CM039122.1, read as the reverse complement.
AAGTTAAAGCTTTCGAGCCTAGAAAGACTTGGAACAAGAAGGTATCTTTCATTGAACAAGAGGGAGATTCTGAGTCGGATGAAGGAACGGATATCGGCGTTGCCGAGTGGGTGAAAGATAAAAAGCTGATATCCTGCCCGTTTGGTCAGAAGGAGGCTGAAAGATTCACTTTTGATACTGCTAAAGCCGATAGGATATTTGATCTGTTGCTTCAAGAAGGGCGGATTAAGCTGGCGCCTAATCAAGTGATTCCATCGGCTAAAGAGCTTAGAAGGATGAGATACTGTAAGTGGCATGATGCAACCTCACACAGTACCAATGATTGCAAAGTCTTTAGGCAGCAGTTGCAGTAAGAAATCGAATCTGGGCGATTCAAGTTTGAAAATTCTAAAGCTCATAGGCCGATGAAAATTGACCAGCATCTGTTTCCAAATAATATGGTGGAAACTAGCGAGAAAGTCAAAGTACTGACATCGGAAGTGGCCAAGAAAAATTCATCGGTGGATCCTGAACATCAAATAGCTATGCAAGATGTAAAGGGAAAGAAGCTTGCCGATGAAAGAGGAGGTAAAAGAACGGCCGATGAAAGCAGTGGCTCCGGGAGGCATTAGAGACGTTCGTCGTATGGTGTTGTGATCACGCACAGAAGACCACGACCGGAGTATGAGCGTTCGCAAGAAGAACAACATCGGTAGCAGGAAGAAGAGAGACACCAAGAGTGGTATCGACATAAAGATCATTGGAAGTGCCCCTTCTTCGTCCATTGTTGGGAAGAAGACATCAAGCTGCCCATTGCCGATAATTGTCCTGACTGCAATGGGTACTATCCTGCTAATTGGTCAGAAAAGAAGTCTCGCTTTGAAGGTCAAGGATCAAGCTATGCTGGGTCGATTAGGGAAAAAGAATCGGTGCATGATCGCTTGGGGGCAAACTCGGCGTACATGACAGACTCGGCAAGCGTATTTGTCAAGAAAAGTTTGAAGAGATGGCTGATGCAAGGATGCCCGATGAGGAGATATTCTCTAGAGGTCCAAACATAAGAGGTAGTGCAAGCCGACATAGTGAGAAACAGTAGCAGCCTGTTTGGAAGACTAAGCTTCCTCAATGGTGTCCCAAGGGCTTGACGAAGACTCAGAGTAGGAGGATCCAACGTGAACGTCAGAACGATCTACATTATGGTGAAAACCCTTCGAAGGAAGGATCTCCAGTTTGGGAGTGGAGGCCAAAACACCAGCAGAGGAGTCCATCGACGGAAGTCAACATGGTTGTTATGGTACCGATGGAATTTATGGCACCTACTGATGCCAAGGAGGAAGCTGCTGATATGGCTCAGCTAGTGCTAGATCCGATGGCAGCTATTTTTGAAAAGCATGCCAATGATGAAAGGCAGCATCTCAGAGCTTTGTTTGTCAAAGGCAAAGTCAATGGGCAACCGGTGTCAAAGATGCTAGTCGATGGTGGAGCGTCGATTAATATAATGCCGTGTGTCATGTTCAGGAAGCTTGGAAAAGGTGACCAAGACTTAGTCAAGACGGACATGAAGATGAAAGATTTTGAAGGCAATGTGTCACCAGCTATGGGAGCCGTATGTGTCGAGTTGACCATCGGTAGCAAAACTTTGCCGACAACATTTTCCGTGATCAGCGGTAAAGGTACCTACAATCTGCTCTTGGGAAGGGATTGGATCCATGCTAATTGCTGTATTCCTTCCACGATGCATCAAAGCCTTATGCAATGGGTTGGAGACAAGAATGAAGTCGTACGAAGTGAGGCTCCGTCAATTGTTGCATCGGCAGAATCGGAAACCTATGAGCAGACCAAATGCATATCTGGTGAAGCTTGGGATACATAATTCCTCAAGGTGGCCGATTACCGGATTACACCGATCCAAGCAGTTGGTTCTGAAGAAGAGGTTTAATGGATCAGTTCGCCGATGATGGAAAACTTGGACAGGGGTTCACATCAGCCGATGATTTGCTAGAAATAGACATCGGCGATGGTGGCAAGCCTAGGCCAACTTTTATTAGTGCTAAGTTAAATTCCCATTGTAAGCAACAGTTGAGTGATTTGTTAAAAGAATATAAAGATTGTTTTTCTTGGAATTATACCGAGATGACTGGTTTAGACCGATCAATAGCTGAACATCGATTACCTATTAAGTCGAGATTTCAACCACATCGACAACTAGCACGCCGATGCAATCCTACTATGTTACCCGATATTAAAGCTGAGATTACAAAGTTAATCGAAGCTAAATTTATTCGGCAATGCCGATATGCTGAATGGATTTCTAATGTGGTTCATGTATATAAGAAGAATGGAAAACTTCGTGTTTGTATTGGTTTCAGGAATCTCAATAAAGCTACACCGATGGACGGCTATCCAATGCCCATTGCTGACCTGCTAGTTGATGCTTCTGCTGGACATCAAATTATCAGTTTTATGGATGGTAATGCTGGATATAATCAAATATTCATGGCTGAAGAAGATATATCCAAAACTGCTTTTAGGTGTCCAAGTCACGTCGGTCTGTTTGAGTGGGTCATAATGACTTTTGGGTTGAAGAACGCCGGTGCTACTTATCAAAGAGTGATGAATTTTATTTTTCATAAGTACATCGGCACATTGGTCAAAATCTATATTGACGATGTGGTGGTTAAGTCTGGAGACTTTGAGAAGCATCTCGCCGATTTGCGGAAGATTCTAGAATGCACAAGGGAGCATGGGCTAAAGATAAATCCAAATAAGTGCACGTTTAGCGTATCGGCGGGTCAGTTTCTAGGGTTCATGGTGCATCAAAGGGGCATAGAGATTGACAGAAAATCCATTGACGCAATTAACAAAGTAGTTGCTCCTACAAACAAGACTGAGTTGTAATCTTTGATCGACAAGATTAATTTTATTAGAAGATTTATATCTAACTTGTCTAGGAAGATTAAGTATTTTAGCCCATTGCTGAAGCTAAAGTCCGGTCAGGAGTTTGTATGGGGAGAAGAGCAGCAATCAGCCTTGGAAGAAATTAAGAAGTATCTGGTGAATCCTCCAGTTTTGGTTCCACCTCAACACGGGAAACCTTTCAGATTATATTTGTCTGCCGATGATGGCGTTATCGGATCAGCCTTGATTCAGGAATTTGAAGGGAAAGAACGTGTGATTTATTATTTGAGTAGAAGGCTGGTGGACGCTGAAACTAGGTATTCGGCCGTTGAGAAATTGTGCTTGTGTTTGTACTTCTCTTGTACCAAGTTAAGAAATTATTTGCTATCAGCCAAATGTATTGTCATATGCAAAGACGATGTGGTCAAGTATATGCTATCGATGCCGATGTTAAGTGAGAGGATCGGCAAATGGATTTTGGCGCTGTCATAATTTGATCTGAGGTATGAATCAACTAAGGCAGTTAAAGGGCAGGTGATGGCTGATTTTGTTACTCAGCATTGTGGTACGCTAAATTCCATAGAAATTGCTACTTGGACATTGTTCTTTGATGGTTCTACATGTAAGGAGGGAGCAGGTATCGGCGTTATCTTAGTTTCACCCCAAGGGAAAAAGTATGAAATCTCATTGCCGATTGTTGCTACTTCGATGAATAATCAGGCTGAGTACCAGGTGTTACTGAAGGGGTTGGAGTTGCTCAAGGAAGTGCGTGCCGATGCCGTGGAAATCTTTGGTGATTCTATGTTAGTAATCAATCAATTGGTTGGAACATATGAATGCCGAAGTGATATTTTAATTGCATATCATGGAAGTGCTTGCAGTTATTAAAGGAATTTAAAGAATATCGTCTTGAGAACATTCCCAGATTGCATAATGAAGAAGCCAATCGATTGGCGCAACATGCTTCGGGATATCAGCCGATTCAAGGAGTAATAACATCGGTAATGATCGCCAATGACTGGAGAAAAGAGATTGCCGATTACTTAAAAGATCCATCTAGAAAAGTTGAAAGACGGTTGAGGTTTCAGGCTACCAAGTATGTGCTCCTTGATGATGAGTTGTATTATCGTACCATTGATGGAGTTTTACTCAGATGCCTCAATGGGGAAGAATCGAAGAGGTTGATGGGTGAAATTCATGAAGGGTTATGTGAGGCGCACCAATTGGCGTTCAAGATGAAGTGGATGATTAGGCGAAATGGATATTATTGGCCGACAATTCTTGAGGATTGTTTTGAGTACTTCAAAGGATGTCAAGATTGTCAGAAGTTCGGTAATGTTCAGAGGGCGCCTGCGTCGGCAATGAATCCTATCATCAAGCCTTGGCCATTTAGAGGATGGGCCATTGATCTCATCTGCCAAATTTACTCGCCATAGAGAAAGGGCATAAATTTATACTCGTTGCTACTGATTATTTCACGAAGTGGGTTGAAGCTATTACTTTGAAGAATGTGACATCGGCAAACATGATAGATTTCGTGAAGGAGCATATTGTTTACCGATTCGGAATTCCTCAGACTATTACGACTGATCAAGGGAACATGTTCACGTCAGGGGAGTTTGATGAATTTGCTATCGGTATGGGGTTCAAAGTATTGAATTCTTCTCCTGATTATGCTCAAGCTAAAGGTCAGGCTGAAGCAACTAATAAGGGAATAACTAAGCTTATCAAGCGCAAGATTGAAGAAAACCCTAGGAGGTGGCATACAGTGCTGAATGAAGCTTTGTGGTCATATCGGATGGCGTGTCATGGTGCTACTAAAGTTTTGCCATATCAGTTGGTGTATGGACATGATGCTATCCTACCTTGGGAAATTAAAACTAGTTCTAGACGATTGTTTTCCCAAGACCAATTAGCGGCCGATGAGTATGACATCCTTATGAAGGATGAGTTAGAAGACCTAGCAGGTCATCGGCTAAGAGCTCTAATCAGTATCGAAGAGAACAAGAAAAGGGTTCCCAGATGGTATAACAAGAAGGTGAAGGTAAAAGAATTCGCCGATGGTGATTTGGTGTGAAAACTGATTTTACCGATTGGGACTAAAAGTTCGAAGTATTATATTTGAAGAAGTATTATCCAAAGCAATAAATGGTAAATATTTGAAGGGGTTGCATTTTCCAAAGTAATAAATGGTAAATATTTGAAGAAGTATTATCCTAGTATCTGGATGGATGCGTGAAATAATGTAAATATAAATACCGATGACATAGTTATCGTACAAAAGCATCGGTAGAGAGAAACATTAAAGTTGTATTACAAGGTGATTGGACATCAAGTTCATATTTCACCAATTACAACAGAGATTGAATAGATAAAATCGCGCGAAGACGGATTTGGTCCGCTTCTTCTATCTCCTTGGCGTCATCATCAACAGAACCCTCGACTGGCTTGATCTTTCTCTTCAGCAGAAGAGCTTCACGAGCATCGGCATCTCTCTCTTGTTGAATAGCTTTGATGGAAGCAGGGAATTGAGCCCTCTTTTGGTTAGCTGTGCCTAAAGCTTCATCGACTTTCTTTAGTTCTGCTAGCAGCTCCTCTTTTCGTGCCGATAGATCGACAATTTCTTGTTCAAGCTCAGTACCAGAAGCTGCCAAACAGCTGATGTCTTTATGCTTTTCTTCAGCGGTTCGCTTGAATTTAAGCATTTCTTATTCCAGCTCTGTTTGGGCGGTTCTATCGGCAATACGATGTGAAGCCTTTTGATATTGGAGTTGTCGGCTCTCAAGGTACGCTGTTTGGAAGAGGGTTTCTTTGATATCGGCAGACAACTAGTCTTGAATCTCTTTGAAGGCTATTCTTACTGCGTTGGAGTCTTGGATTAGTTGGGAAGTGTTTTGCTGCAGTAAGAGTAGTATGGTTTCGAGTTTGGACTTTACTTCTGCCGATATAATGTTTGAGGCTAGAGCGGAACTCTCGTCTTCTTCATCTTCGTCTAGCAAGTTGATAGCAAAGGAGAATAGACTGTTGAGAGAATCTTGAGCCTGAAAAAAAGGATTGAGATTTGTCGGCTGCAAACTTGTATCTAGCGAATTTATAACAAATATCTGATTTACCTGTTTGAGAGTGGTCTCCCGTCTTGGACTTGGCAGAGTAGTTGGCATAGATGTGTCTAGAAGATCGGCAATGGTTGCCGATGAACTTGCCTCGGTAGGATGAGTAGTTGGCGCTGGTGCTGGTATCGATGCCGATGCTGTTTCTACTATTGCAGCTATCTCTTGCGGCGATGGTGCTGTCCTTTGGTTAGGAATCTCAGCCTGTGGTTGCTCAGGGATAGGCACCGATGCTGGCTCTGGTGTTGGCATATCAGCAGGAGCTTGAGGAGATGTAGCTGGAGATGATGGCTTTGGGCGTTTCGATTTGGGAGCAGCACTTGATGAGCCTCGGCGTTTTGGCTATTGCACTTGGGGTGCATCGGCAGGTTGAGCCATAGAGGTTTGTACACTTGGAATGGCTGCCGATGAACTTGTCTGCTGCAGAAGAGAATTTGGTGCAAATTGAGTAAAAATTGTCAATTAAACATGTTATAATCGACATAGATAAATGAAGACTTGTTACCGTGAAGGCTTGTGCTAAGGTAGCGGCAGCAGTGGCAGCATCATCGGTTTGCAATGGTTTGGACCTGATGGTAACCTTAGGAACCGTCTTGTGATGCATGAGGGCAGACAATGAAGGGGCTTTGCTGCCAATTGTCGATATAGGATTCATCGGTCGCAAGTTGAAATGTTTGCCGCTCTTTCTCTTTTTGGGAATCAAATCATTAACCTGTTGACAGAGGGTTAGTTACCGATACATTTGAAAAGTTAACGAAGAAGTAGTATCAGAAATAAGCTTACCACGTCGTCGGGTATGACATGACCAACATCAATCAAGTGCCGGTAGTAGTGTGATGATGGAGCAAATAGTTGGTCCTTCCACTCTTGCCTCCAGGACTTGTATGATTCAGTGATGAAGGATGTCGGTGCCCAAGAAGATAAGTCGATGTTAGCTACATCGGCATGAGTTGAGAGAGTGACAATTTTATTCCAATCCATAGCACTGGAGATGACCTCTCTTGGTTTAATCACATTGACATAGCTAAGTTTGATCAGCAATTGACCGAATGCTAGCTGTCTTGCCGCTGCCGATGGATAATAGAACTCGTATGATGGATGATAGTTCTTCTCGGTCCCGACGACGTTAACCGGAATAGCTCGGGGAATGAGGGTGGCCTTCATGATTGCTTCGGTTTGTGGTATATTCCCATCGGTGAGGTTGAAGGAGAGTGGAAATCGGTTGTCTTCATCGACATAAGGCCACCAGACTCGTTCCGCAGCAGGGATTCCGCAGTAGAGTCTCTAGAAGAACATGTCGAATTGATCGACGTTGGCATCGGTTCCTGGTAGCACTATCATGGCTTCCCCAAAATTGAGTGGGGAACGGGTTGCCGATTCATCATCGTCAAAGACATAGTCTTCAGATATGTCTCTTGGAAACTGTTGGTTGAACAGATCAAATTGGAGACATTTGTGCATATGGGCGTTCAGCCACAAGTTGATGAACCACCAAGGACCTCCAAGGTTGCTGATGGGCTCGCCTAGTAGTAATTTTCCTGATACTTGATGTAGGAGGCGATAAACTGAACCAAGGAGGTATCGGCCAAGGGGAAATCCTCCATCGGCCAGAAGCTCTGCTGCGGGAAGATACATGTTGGTGGGTCCGACTATTCTGCCATAGAAACGAACTTCTCCAACCACATGTTAAGGAAGGTGGCATGCTCCATTTGTCCTACCGATCCGGTCTTCTAATACTCTTGAATATATCCAGTCCAACCGCCGATGTTACGTGTGGTTACCCGACGCTCGGACTTCCTATGGAAAAGGGTGGCAAGATCGGTAGAGGAGACGTCGAGGCCGGTAAGCATGTGTACATCGGCAAGTGTGGGGGTGGCTGGTCCATGTCTAAATAGAAATGTGTTCATTGTATCAGACCAAAATTAAGAAGCAACAATCATTATATTTTCATTCTTTGCCATATCGACAATGGACAGTCTGATACATTGGTCGATGCTGCGCTCTGACCAGTAAAGTTGTTCTGACCTAGCTATCCTGAGATACCAGTTCTTCCACCCTTTGGTAGCATTGGGCCAGGATCGGAAAGTGTCTGTCCATAACCCTAGATCAAAGTGCTCATATCTAAAAGGGATGCGGTTGGTTTCAGCGTTGATGAGGTTGGTTGGATCGGTGTTCCCCATTGGGCCCAAACAACAGAGATGTTCTTGATCAGTAGGGATCACTATTTTGTTGCGCATTTCCTAGATCTAGAAAGCAAAGAAAGAAAGAGAGAAGGGATTGTAAAACAATGCGGAAGGATAAAACTGCAGTATATACAACAAGGAAAGAAGAAGGATTACCGCGGAAGCAGCGAAGTTGATCGCCATTGAAGGAGGAATTCTTGCAAGGGGTCGTGCCTCCTGATGAGAGAAGAAGCCACCGGTGATTGCCGGAGTGTTCTTTAGAAATGAGATTGGAATAAAGATGAGAATGTGAGCTCGGGGTGAAAAGGAGAACAAGCGGTAATCTTTATAAGCCTAGGTCAAGGGGCATTTTCGAGTTTTCTTTACTGGGAAGAGATATGGAAAGATATCACGATGAATTTGCGCGGTGATCGAGGATTGTAACGGTTGGCGCTTTAGTTGCATGAGTTGTTGGTAATTTGTGATGATGGTGCGTGGTAATCGAGATGATGGCATAGGCGTTTTTGGAGGGAAAGATTACAATAGAGCAAATTTCGGTGCATAAGATATTTTATACTCCAAAATTGGGGGGCATGTGTTGACGCCGTTTTTTGTACGGGTCAATATTAGTAATCGTTGTTCCTTATCGGCATCAAGGTGTTGTTGGTCTAATTACCGATGGAAGCAGAGGCAATTACCAATGGTGAATCTGATGGAAGAAGCGTCAAGGGATAAATAAGATATGTTTGCCGATAAGAAGGTATTGCCGATGGATACAGGTTGATGTGGCTGACGTCAGCAGGAAGTTGTCGATGGCAATAGAAGGAAATTGCGGATTGAAGGAATCTGCCGATGGAAAGTTTCATCGTAAGGGAAACGAATAAGGAAACTGACGATTTTTATGCTAGTATTATTGTTTTAGTTTGAGTCCGACTCTTGCATGAGTCATTTTATTTCCTTAAAAATAGGGGTTTTGTTTAGATATGAGTTGTGTCCATGTATAACTCCTTTTGCCGGAGTATAAATATGTACCCAGGGGCGGTGTAGAAAATCCAATCAATCAAATACAAATCTATTACTTTTTATCTACTTTTTGAGCATCTACTTTTATCCCATTAGTTCTAGTTTATTCACGAGTTCTTACGATCTCGACGGGCTGCATCTACAAGACCTCCGTCTACTTCGCGAGTTCCGCTTTTTGAGCAATCTGAGCCTTGATGTCCGGGCGCATCGCCGTCGTCTCGTTCATCGTTGTTCTAGTTATCGTCCTTGACGATTAACTGGTCAAATCGACTGGCACACCTTTTGGAAACCGAGTTCGGGTATAAGCCCGAGGTGTTCGTGGATCCGACGCTTTTTGTGTCAACATTATCTATATAATCGAAATTCATGTCCAGAAACATGACAATTAAGCGCCGATTCACCACCCATCGCCCGGCGACCGAAGTGCCGGTGGAGCCAACTAGTGGTGGCGGTGCTGAACGTGACCAAGGAGCCGATGAAAACCAGCAAGGGGATCAAAGACCTTGGAGCCCTAGCCATATGCTAAACCTAGAAGAGGGAAAAGGAGACGAGGTAATAACTTAGGTCATACCTAAGATATAGCCAGAAAAGTTTGATGGGGACTTATTTATAAATTTTGAAGCATGTTCCGCCGGAAGTTCCAAGTACTGGTGAGAGTTCCAGAAGGACTAAGCGTGGTGCAACAAAGCTCCCTCAGACAACTAGACACTGACACATCTCTCAGTTCGACCAACTAGGGGAGCCGGTGGAGCCTATTAACGCATTGGGCCCATACAAGAGTACCATCAGGGCACTTGTAAGGGACTTCATCTCGATCAAATACAGGAAGTGGAATGGCAATGAGCAAGACCCGTTGAGGGTTCCAGAAGTTGAGAGGGAACTAGTTTGGAATAAGTTCAGAGGGTATTTCACTTTCCCTAATGATTGTGATGAAGCGATAGTCAAGAAGAGGGTCATGGAAATCATGGGTCACTCCTTCAATAATTTCAAGGGAAAGTTACACAAGCTAATCAAGGAGGAAAAAGAACCGGATTTTGCGGGAGGTGAACTCAGCAAGCAGAGGGACTTCTGGGAGGAGTTCAAGGCTTACAAGCTATCCGAAGAGGCCAAGGCATCAAGCGAAAGAAACAAAGCAAACTCGCTTAGGTCAAATAATCCTCACCGCCTAGGATCGCGTGGGTACGTAAGGAAGATTTTGGATTGGGATGCCCAGGTCGAAGCACTAGAGTGGAGCAGCGTTATGCCTCAGACAAGCGATTGGCAGCCCAGATCAGTGAACTACCTACTCGCAAGGGGGGCACGGTACAATCCTGACGGGAGCCTTTCCGCCAGCGCTGAACCCGTCACCGATCTCCTCCAGAAGATTTCCACGATCATTGAGGAAGTGCATAGAGGGGCCCGCAAGTCTGATAGAGAAAATGACGTGCTCACGCAAGCACTTGGAACCAAGGAGCACCCCGGTCGCACTAGAGGAGCCGGGGTAATTCCTTGGGAGAAAGCATTTGAAGGTGAATCCGCTTCCTATAGGAGTCGAGTGAGGGCTAGAACGCTAAGAGAAGAGGAGTTTCAAAGGATGCGAGAGGAGCTAGAACAGAGCATGGAAGCACGGATAGCTGCTCAAGTGGCGAGCACTATGCAAACCATGTGTTTGAGTCAAGGACTGCATGCAATCCCGGCTTTGAATTGCCCAGTAGCTGTGGCTCAACCCCTATGCCTGACGACGAAGAGGTCAATGCTCCTCATCCGGTGGACGACATCACAGAACCTGTGAATGTCAGGTTGTACATCCGTCAGCAGTGGACCAAAGACAAGGTGGCGCTCGGGTAAGCATTTCCTAGAGGAGAGAACGTCATTCATGGCAAGCTAGTGCCACTCGGGTATGCCAGGGTCAGCATTGATAAGATCTTGGACAAGAAGTATAATAAGATACATATTGATTTCCTAGTGGAGGAAGAAAGGCCGCGTCTAGTTCACAACTTGGGCACTCATGTCGCCTGGGATCTCGATGGCCTAGCTCTAGATCAGGTTCGACTTCGCAACAAAGGAGGTCATCAGCTTCGGTTGGTAAAGATCCCAAGATGACTAGTAAAAGGCGAAAGCCAGTGCCGACTAAGGACGATATTCTATGAGCTCAGATTGCAGAAAAGGCCGCCAAACTTGCCTTGTATGAACGATTGGCTTATATACCTGACAAACAGAGTCAATTTGAAAGGCAAAGCAAAAATCCGGGTAATCAAGAAAGAGCTAGAGAAATACACACCTTTCAGCAGCTAGAGATACAAAACTTGGCCATGGACCTGAACATAAGCATGGAGGCGGCCGAAGATCTCTATTTTGAAAACATCGAATTTGAAAAGGCCAAAGTTGTATACAAGTTTGAACTAGGCAAGCCTATGGTCGCCAGCGAAGAAGAATATAGAAAATTGCCAACAAACATGCGACAGTTCCATGATTATTACATCATAGATAGTAACAGCAGCAAAGACAAGATAGCAACCTTTGAAGTATGCATCCCTCCATGTTTTATTTTTAATCATCCTGAAGAAGCTGTGCATACTATTCATTATGAAGACCTCTTTCAACTCTTTCAACGACGCTCGCTGGATGTGCAGATTATGATGTTATGGACTATGTAAGTACCATACCCTAACAACGTTATAATAAACTACATGATCTGCATTTGAATATATCCATGCATATTTATTTTGCAGGTCTGTAGCAAAATTTTGCCTTCAAAAACGAAATAGCAATTTTGACTTCTTGGACCCCATCTATGTAAATGAGACATCATGCAAAGCGGGTCTCGAAGATCCGTATGTATCACAAAGTTTGAAGATTGAGTTCGAAAGAATGTTCTCAGTCCAGAAAACAAACGCACTGCTAACCTACAATTGCGAGTATGTGTTCTCGACCCTTACTTAAGTGTTTTTTTCATGATATATCATTCAATAACATGAACTTTGTGATTGCAACAATCATTACGTCCTCGTAGACATAAGTCTTAAAAATTCAACTATCGAGGTGTGAGATTCAAAAAAGAAGCCACTTAAACTTATCGAACCCCCTAGTCAAAGTGCTAAATATGTAAGTGAACCCAATATCACCACACTTTTCAATCACATATGATATTTTAATTAATGTCCCCAGCCTTCACACTTCATTTACATTGTCACATTGGATGAAGGCGTTACCTGATCTGAGAAATGTGGAGCCTAAGCTGCAAAAGAAAAGGAGAACCCCATTCAGAGTGGAATATATGAAGAAGGTCAACACCCTAGATCAACCAATGGGGAACAACGAATGCGGGTTCTATGTGATGTGGGCAATGGTTGCCTACTTTGGCGCAAAACTAGGAATAGGAGATGGCATGGTAGGTACGCGTCGCATTTTAATTCTATTGTTTTGTCTTACGTATGTGCATCTCAATATCATCTTGTATCAATTTACAGCGCAAAGATCAGAGCCACAATAGGTTGGTGGATTTTGAGATAAGAGGATTTCAAGAGGAGATAACAACTCTTATTCTGGACGATATAGTGTATAGAAAAGGATGTTTATCCATTGTGAATAGTAAGGACTTCAAGAAGAACTATGAAAAAGACCGCCTCGAAAGGCGATTGTAATGTGATAATTAATTCGATACTTTAAGTTTTGTTTGGATGTTTTGTAATAATTATTATAAATGTGCACTACTAAATTTTGACCCTATTGCATCATGTCATTTTTATCAAACACGAATCTGATGCAATATGTGGCTGTTATTGCATCAATGATCAGAATCTGATGCAATAGGTGGTTGTTATTGCATCGATCATTAGTTGGATGCCATAGTAATTCACATCGATGCAATACGTTTGATCTAACGCATCATTTCGAACAAGGATGCAATAGATAGGAATTATTGCATCAGAGAAATTTGGTTGCGTTAGTGATGAATGTTTGATGGAATATATAGGCGGTATTACACTAGTTTAGAATATGGATGTAACTAGGAAGTACTATTGCAACGGATTTGTGCTAGATGCAAGGTGACCTTGCGACTGAGTAGCAGGTGGGACCTCGTTTAAGTTATTTTTAGTAGTTTGAAAGAAAATTGACTAACATGGAAAACACATGTAATAAGTGAATTGTTAATTATTTTTTAAAAAATAACTACAACCTAATAAGTGAATTGTTAATTATTTAAATAAAAAAATGTGAGGGGAACAGTAATTGAACTTGTGCACCTAGGATTGATCTTGTTGTCAAGAAACCACTAGGGAAATTGTACTTTGTTGAATAGACTATTATATTTTTTCTTTTATACTATATATGTCATTATGTAATAAGATCTGTTTACCCATAATAACAATAAGATCCTGTTTTTTTTCTTATGTACGTGAAGGATAGAGGCCGGGAACGCCGACACGAGGTTCTCCCGATCTAGGTGGCACAAGCACTCCTCTTGCTACCACCGCTCGGCCGGGAACGCCGACACGAGGTCCTCCCGACCTTGGTGGCGCAAGCACATCCTCCTGCTACCGCCGCTCAGATCCTCGTGCCACTGATCGCAATCCTCCTGCTGCCGATCATATCCTCCTGCCGCCGATCAGATCAAGCTCGTGTATCCCTTCTGCCAATCAAGATCCTGCTGCTGCCGATCAAGCTCGTGCATGTCATTGTAAGTTGACCCCTCTCTATCTTTGATCCGTCGTCTAATGTTGGTACTGATTTCTGTTGTAGTAATAAACTGAATTTGATCATCCTTCTCTATCATTGATCAATTTTCTATTTGCTAAACACAACACAGTTGTCATGAACTGATGTATTAAAATTTCAGAGAGCATAAACATTTAATTGAGTGCACCGTGAAAAACTTTAATTATAAGAAAAATGATACGTCCATTAAGTCAATTGTTAATTTTTTTTTAAAAAAACTACCTTGCAAAGGAAAAAGGAGTCGAACCTATGCCTTTAGGACTATCTAGGTCATGGACAAATCACTAGGCTATTTATATATTAATGCATGATCTAATTTTTTAAGACATTTGTGGGTTATATAATGAATTTAAAAAAAGAGTAAATATGAAGCAAAAGGGTTCTGAAAAAACAAATAATAAGTGAGTTGTTAATTATCTCTCCTATAATTGAAAACTTCTCTAGGCCAATTCCCTCCTTCAAGATCAACGACTCACAGCACACCTATCACGTATCCAACGGCTGAGATTAAAAAGTTAGAAACCGTCTTACACTCCCACGCCATGCCCACGGTCTCAGGAGGTCACGGGTTCGATTCCTCACCTGCCTTCTTTTCCTCCCTTTTTCTCCTTTTTCTCTTTTTTTTTCTATTTCTACCGGGGCGGGGCGGGTCGCAGCCGTCGGGGCGGAATAGGGCGGGGGCGCTCGTGCGCGGCCGCCGGTGCATGACCGTCGGGGCGGGGCGGGGTGGGGCGCGGACGCCGGGGAGGGCTGAGCGCGGACGAGGGGGTCAGGTGGCGGCGGGCGGAGCGCGGACGCCGGAGCCGGGTGACCGCGGTCGACGCTGAGGCACTGGGACGCGGGCGTGGCTCGCACGGAGGCGAAGCGGGGCGCAGGGCCTGCGAGCTCGGTCGCGTGCGGGTGGGACGGTGCGGCGCGAGGCTGTGCACGAGAGAGCGTGCGCGGAACAGAGCGCGTGCGCGCTTCGTGTGGGGGCGCGGGTCGCGCGGCTCATGCCGCGAGGCGGCGGCGGCCTGGGAACGGGAGCGGGTGCTCCTGCCTTAGAGGAAGGTGACCGTCCAGTTCTCCAACACCGGGACCGCCGGCGCCATGTTCCTCCCACGAAGCGAGGCCGACGCCATGCCGTTCTCCTCCGAGAAGGTCCCCGAGATCCTCGCCCGCGTCAAGGTGGACCCGGACTCCGTCGAGGCGGCGGAGATGGCGCAAACGCTGCGCGACTGCGAGGCGCCTGCGGCCAAGGGCGAGAAGAAGGCGTGCGCCACGTCGCTGGAGTCCATGGTGGACCCCCACCAGCCTCGGGACCAGCCATGTGAGGGCCGTCTCGACCATCGTGGCGAAGGAGGGCTCGCCGAAGCAGGAGTACACCATGACCGGCGTGAAGCGCGCGGCCGGCACAGGCACCGGCCTGGTGGCCTGCCACGCGGAATTTCGAATGGTTGTGCGTAGTGTGTCCAGACATTATTTTCAAGAAATTGTGGTGGCTGAGTTGATGATTTAAAAATATTTGTACTTTTAAACTTTCAATTATAATTGGTTGGATGTGATACAACTGGGGTATGCCTTAGTTTCTTATTTATGCTATTTTCAGTTGTGCTACCTGTTCTTTTTGGTATAGCAAGTTTGGATGAGACAAATGCTTCCAAACTTTTTCTGTGGTCTCCTGATAGCATATGGTAGCTGCTGTAAGTTTTGTAGAATTTTCTATGCAAATCTTGTATATGGTCTTTTATGCATCCATGTATCTATTTAAATTGAGAAAATGATCAAATAATTTTATTTTATGATGGCCATCATATTTTCTGGTGTCCATGAGTTATGTATGTTCCCATGATATGGTTGGTATGGTCCAAATGTAAGTTTGGAACATCGTTAATTCTTTAAGTGAGATGTTGGTCCCATCTGGACAGATCTGGGGACTTTCCTGAGAAACTTGTGAATACCAAAGTCAGAGAATAATTGTCATATCTAGCTGCTGTTCAAATTTGAGGTCATTTAGCATAGTGGTTTGAAAGGTACAGCTGTTTGAAGTTACCTCCCAGTTTTTGGGTGTTCTCTGTTTCAGCAGACTAGTTTATGTAATTCTGCTATTTCGAAGTACTTAAGTTCTTAATCATGCTCTCATATCTGAAGATGAAATCTCGATTATTTTATAATCTTTCTAGAATGTCCTCTTGCAAATCATTTGAGAATTCACACTTAGTGCAGGCTGAATCCAGTCAGTCTTTATTGTTAGTTTCTTTGTCAATATCTTTGTACATAACTATCTATGTTAATTTTGTATTGTTTGTTCTTTCGAGTAAAATTTTTCCATTTGTTTCTGATAGCATATGTTTGGAACTGAGTATTGATACAGTTTCTCTGTCAGAGCTAACCACTGGTGCTCTCTATTTCTAGGATGCTCATTTGACTTGTCCACTCTAGTGTCCGTTGACATCTTGATGTTGTGCTTGGCTGGAGACCATCAGCCTCATTGCCGGAATTGGCACACAGGTAACCTCCTCTGTTTATTATCGATCTTGCCACATGCTGGAAGCCTGGAACTGTCTAGTGACTTTCGTGATCTTCCTTTGTTAGAATATCAGGTCTATCTATCACTGTTTGCGCAGCTATGGATTTATCTTCAGCTCTGTTTGTCAGATTTGATTCAGCCTAGAAGTTCAGTTCCAGTTGGTTTGTCAAATTTTCCTTTCACTTGTGCAGTTGGAGAATTTACCTGATAATGTTTTGTAGTTCAGAGCGTTCTTTTCAGATCAGCTATAGTCAGTCTATTTGCGGGAAATAGCAGAAGATTGCACGAAGTAGAGGTAACTAACTGTAACAACTTTCCATGATGAGCTAGAATTTTCACTCTCAAGGTTCTAGTTGTTTGGTACTTTTTAGTCTTTGCTTTTAATCTTTATTTTTCTGAAAGTGTTCATGGCCTTTTATTTAAATTAGTCTCACAGTTTGTGTTATAGCATGATTTGGAAGTATGATGCATGCCACTACTGCTATGAACTCCTTTGCTGCCATGTATTCAGTTTATTAAACCAACCTGCAAAGGCTCCTGTAGTCTATAAAGTGATATCAACTTTACTAAAATGTCGATAGAAATTTGTCAAGTGTTTGCTATGGCTAATAAATTTGAAGTGCGTATGGATAGAACAATTTCCTGTTTAGTCTATATTTCCGGTCATAGCCTTTCATTACTGTCCAATACTCCAATAAATTTTTTATTAGTGCCTTCATGCCATGTGAACCACAAACTGAGAATACATATGCAATATGACCTGCTGTTGTAATGTTGCATACATCTCTTATAGCTAGTGAAGATTTATGGTAGTAAAAAACACTTCCTTACCATATATGCAATATGGCCTGTTATAGGTCTGTGAAAATCAAGTTGCAGTTTTAGCACAGGTATAATTTTTTTAAAAATGCAAACTGCAATGTATTGGATACCTGCATTTAATCTTGAGGTAATGTGTCAATCTCTTTTTAAATATGAATGTAAGTACAGAATCTGATCTGCCCACACATAAGGAACCTTGTAATGCACCTGATGTTGTTCCCACTCCCATCCAAGGACCAGAACATGTGCAACAGGTAATATACTTCTAAAATAACACATGCAGTTGAACAGATTCTTATAATTGCTAAGTGATGATTGCTCCTTGAAACCTTATCGTTTTTGCAGACTGTAGCAGACAGTGAATTATTGAGCAAACAGATAAGTATGCAACCTCGCCTAACTCGCAACAATGCCAATAAATCACTTTTTCCAAATGAGAAAGACAGTAATGACACAGTAACATTTATTACATCACAAAAATGCAGAAAGAAAGGAGCAAATGTATGATCAAATAGGTGTATTTTTAAGTTGTTATCCAGATTATTATTATGGACTTTGTTCACTTATACATGTATGTTTGTGTATGAGATAATATGGAAGATGAAATATCTATTATCGTCTTGTTTCATTTATATGGTATAGAACTGCCTTTATTTTGCATGGGCTATGAGCTGCAAAACTTATACATGAATCAGTATCCATTTTATTTGTTAAACACAAAAATATTGTTTTCAGTTATCTATCATATGTTGTCTATGTTTGATTCCTACTGTGTGATCAACTATATATTACTAATGCATGTAATTTTGTGTTTTTTAGGATGATCAACCTTGAGGGAGTGTTGGCAAGCTAAAATGAATCAAATATTGTGCAATGAGAAAGATGTCATGTTATCTGTGCTAAGAGACATGTATTTTAGTTTATGATTGTCTTTTTTCAAATAGGAAGACCTTTGACTTCCTTATATTGTACAAACTATTGAATGGTGATGATTCAAGTTAATTATTAATATGATATACTTTTTGTGCCATTGTATTCTGCATTATTATGAATTTGTATGCAATGAATTCGATGCAATATATGCTTGTGCATCCAACCTCATGACGATGTAATAGTTGCTTGTGCATCCAACTTCATGTTGATGCAACAATTTTAATTGCTTTGAACATAATGTTGATGCAATAGTTTCTCTTACATCAAGCCAAAATGGTGATGTAACAGGACCCATTGCATCAAAATGAAAAGGTGATGCAATATAGTCAATTGCACCCAACATTAGTCGTTGCAATATAGTATATTGCACCCAACATTAGTCGATGCAATAGATGTATTGCATCCACATGATTTCGATGCAATAAGGAATTGCATCTCTCAATTTTGATGCGAGAGAAATCTGATGGACGATGCAATAGTTCCTTGTCACATCAACAACACTTAACCGATGCGAAAGGCTATTGCATCGGGACCACTTGCATCGGCTTGCATCAAACGAGAAATGGATGCAAAACCAGGTTATTGCATCTATTTTAGGGTTATAACATCAAAAAATGGTCAGTTCAATAGGGTCAAAATTTAGTAGTGGTGTGATGGGTTTGTATTGTCGCTAGTCCACAACCACCTTCCATTCACATCGATATCAAATGGTTCGATAGCAAACACCTCCACGATCTCCCACCCCACCACCTCTACCATAAACCCTAAACCAGAAACCCCAAATGAAAATAAAACAATTAAAAAATGCAATTTAAAAAAATAATATCACTGCCGGTTGGTGTGCCAAACCGGCAGTGATGGCTCCAGCATCATTGTCGGTTGGTGTTACAAACCGGCAGTGATGGCTCAAACATCACTGCCAGTTGGTAACACGAACCAACAGTGATGCTGGAGCCATCACTGCTGGTTTGACATAACCGGCAGTGATGGCATGGGCTCATCACTACCGAAGTGCCAGTGCCGGTTCAAAAACCGCCACTGAAGGGGGGGTTTTGAACCGACACTGATTTGAGGTTCTGTAGTAGTGAGGTGCCCATCACATACAACGATAGGAAGAAAGTCCCAGATCACCTCAAGACCTATATGTGGTAGGAGATCAAGACTAGGTTTAGGTATCCAAGGGCAATGATGAAGCTAAGTGCTAGAAGTATGTGATGCATGTTACAACCAAAGGTGATCACTACTTTAGGTGGTACCTCAATGAGCACTATGTGAACTCGTGAAGAAAGGGAAGACACCCGTCACTAAGTATAATTTCATTATGCCTGATGTTTAGGAAAAATTCATCTGATAAAAACAAAGGCAAGAAGCAATGGCCAAGGGAGAGAAGCTCTCTAAGCTCACAAGGAAGAGTGTGTACTACCACATCTTGGCACTATGGGGTACGTCGGTAAGAAGAAGAACTTGAGGGAGGAAGAAAGGGTGAACTCTGAGGATGAACGATGGATGTAGTATGGGGGCCTCGATGACAGAGAAAGGGACTACCTATACGTCTAGAAGCCAAAAACGACTACAAGAGGGAAAGACCAAATTCAACAATCTATAGGCCAAGGAGGTGGAGAAGTGGATCCTGGTGGTCGCTGTGGTCGAGCAAAGTGGGTCATTCAATCCTTGCAAAGAGATGGACCAACTGCCCAAGGTGCTAGGAAACCCCTAGCGCTATGCCCTCATCCATTGCATGTCCTCAGAATGAGTCTGAAGGACGTGGAGTCCTGGACATTCGACACAAGCTCATATAGTACAAGGTAGGGGTACAAGGATAGGCTCGTCTAGCAACGTCATGATGAGACAATGGATGAGCTTGTCATGGGATAGATTGTTGTAGTGTTCATGAGCAATGACCCCAAGTAGGGCGGATCCAAAGGGGGGCCGGTGGGGCTCCATCCCCCTACAACTGGTGTATGAATGGAAATATAAAGATGCTAAGGGAAAATAAAAGGGAAGAAAATAAGAAAAAAATGAAGAGATTAGATGAATAATAGATCAACTCCCCTTCAATCTTTTTCTACATCCGCCACTAACCCCAAGATGGTGGAGATGAAGTCGTAGTTCCTGCGCTAGGTTGTCTTGTGGTGCCACGAACACAACCACAACAAGGGAAGCAAGGGCAGACCACATAGGTGGCTAGCGAAGTTGCAAGGTTCTTGTCGATCATAACATTGCTGAAACGATGTGTAGTCTCATTGTCCCCTTTATCCGATAGAAGAATAAAGGGATCTAGGTGGGCCAGGGAATGGAAATCTTAGGCCATGTGTACCATCGCAATCCCATACTCCTAATACTTCAAGCATCCAACCAGATCATCTTGACCATGAACTTGACATGCCCACTCTAGACGGAATTGAGCTACTAGGTCTAGCAATTAACATCTACATACTTTGGGATCGATGCAACATCCTCTTGGATGTGCTCACTCCGCAACCCTGGCCATCTTTCGTGGGCCACAATGACAATGACAACTATCCTACCACTACCCCATCGATGAGAATCCACAAGAAGATAGTACACCATAGAAAAATGAACCAAGAGAGCAGACTCCACAATGGCTACCCAACGACAAAGGGTCCACCAGTGCGGACAACAACGTCCACTAGTATTGTGTAGGCAAAGGATCCTAAATAAACTAATATCACTTACACCAAGGTACAAAGGGCAATCAATGAACTAGCAAAAGAGTTCAATTGCTCAAATGAGTATGAAAAGTATGATTCCAACAACCATATAGTTATAGTACAACATGTGTGGAGATACTAGTAGGGCTTTTCACTATTGAATATCAGAAGTACATGATGTCATCACCTATGGATTGGCCCCTGATGATTGCCTTGAAAACTTTGACCATGAAGTACATGCTAACCTTGGGCTAGCTCATAAAGAGTCATGGAAAGTAAGGAGGTTCCATCATTGGTACATGGAAGCAGCAAAAGCGGACATGAGCTCCTTTAGTTGTAAAAGTTCTAGTGGGATCATTCAAGTTGGTCGGCAATACAACCATCATCGTAGATTTCCATGACATGCATAGGTTGCTACTGCAAGAACCTCAACATCACTCAATTGACCTTGTTCGCCCTATAAATTAATAATGATTTTCACTCTATTGTGTCATTGTAGGTACTTTAGTAAGAAGCTAATAATGCCATGTCCTTCTAGGATGCAGTTCTACCTTTCCAAGGAATGGAACAAAAACCTTATTTACCTCTGTTCGATGCCCATTACCCTAGAGATGCATCTCAGTTTACGAGATACCAAACTATCATGAGAAGCTTAAGAACTTGAACATAAAAGAGAAAATAAAAGCCTAGAAAGCTCTAAGCAGCAAACTGAAGTATTAGGCAGTATCATATGTGCATAGATGTATGAACTAGGTCGAGGAAGATGGGTTAACACAAGCTTTTTGGCGGTGGTAGACGCTTTGTCTGCCTCCGTTAACAAAAACCACCCGCATGCAAAAAGAATATTGTAGTAGTAGCACTCATATATGTACGTATACACACCACTATGAACACATAAAACCTACTCCGATGAGTACCCCCGAAAGACTAAGACGAAAAATCTCGAGGTTGACAAAGTCAGCACATAGGTCTCGCATTGAGTGGCACATGAGCTACCACTAAAAGAACAATACCATTAAATCCTAGAATTAGACTTATTAAAATACTAGCAGACGTATTAAATCAAGGACTTAGACCTAGATGGATAGGTTTAACCACAAGCTATCCAAAACTAGCTAAGCTATGCTCAGTTTGCTTATTCAGAAATTTCTAACAACTTGTCTCTTGAAAAGTAGGTTGGTTGGAAACACGGAATGATGAACCATCAGTAACACATAGTAGTATTTCAGTGGAACAAATTGCTCAGCTATCCAGAGCTAGATTTACCTAATGCAAACAACCAGCTAGGTTGGCTAGCCAGAGGGATAGCGCTTCTTGAATTACTCTGCTTCCATGTGTTGACACCAGAAGTGGCAAACGGGAAAAGACCGCAAGCGTACGGCTGTCAAGTGTAGCTTTCACCGGGAGTATTCCAGGTATCGTATTTTTCACAGGGAACGAGAAGTGAGTTAACTAGGATTATGGATATGTCCTATGATGAATCAAGGGAGACTATGATAACTGGGTTGAGAGGTTCGATATAGCAAAGACATCTAACAAGGTTAACTGGTTATACTGGCTTTATCAGCCCTTCTCTTGCAGGAGGCGATGGGATATATCAGAAAGAGGACAAAACTCTAACCAAACTGCGCCATCATGTTGTATTGAGACCCTACCTTTTAAGAACTTATCTTACACACGTGGTGGAATACGAGGACTAGATAGGGCTGTCAGCGCCTACTAGCCACCACAAACAATCTGTGCGATAAGCGGTTTACAAAGGCAAGATCTAGTCTAGACACCACGTCTACACTATTCTTACTACTTTAACCCTACCTTAAGGCTAAAGCACTCTACTTAAAGTAAAGCGATGAACAAGCGCAAAAAGATGTATAATAGCTATGCCAGAAGTAGAATATTGAATGCTATAAAGAACTCGGATGTATCACTTACAAGTGCTGAACTTACAAGAGAATCACATCCGTTGAGGTACAACTCGGAGAAGATGCCAGACAGGCCCGACTCTCCTCCAGGCTCTCCTCACTCTCTTCCAACTAGCATAGCACTACAGCAGAGCTACGCTAAGCTAAGTAGTTTCTCTAATGAGGCATGAATGAGAGTGAAGGCCTAGGGGGTATTTATAACTAGAGGTAGAGTAGGGGCTACTATAGGATCTCTGGAAAGGTAAATAGCCTAGAGGGGGGGGGTGAATAGGCCTGTAAAAATTCAACTCAAGCAGACGTTAGAACCGAGGGTGGCACTGCCGGCCTATGAATAATACTCAGAACACAGAGAGGTTTGGTAGGGAGATACTTGAAGCTGAGATGAGTCCTTCCCTGCAATTTCAATACCAGAACTAGTTCGAAGACTGGTTACCACAGAAATGATTCTTTTCCTCGAATCAACAATACAAACCCTAGCACAAGATATATTGCAAGAAATAAACCACTAGGCAACATCACACGTGACACAAGGAATTATCCCATGGTTCAATTCGCCACCAAGGCTTACCTATGTCCACGTTGTTGAGGTGCCACAAAGGCTAGGAGCTTTGTAACTCCAACTCAATCTCAAGTCAAGGAAGTGAATCCTTGAGATGAGGGGTAATCTCTTAGCTTCACACGGCGATTACAAACCTCCCTAGGCTGCCCCAAGAGAGGGGCAAGCTCTAGGGTGACGCCTAGCCGGCTAGGAGCAAGCTCCAAGGGTAACAAACCCTAGCACCGCCGACCAAACAAGAACCACAAGCTCTTAGACTTTGGGAAGTAGTAGATCCGCTCTCTAGGAGTGTTTTGCTGCCTTTTCCCTCAAGAATCTATGGTTGGAAGTGTGGGATTGCTTGGATGGTGAAGGTCTACAATGGAGTGAGAGAGAGGGAGGGGGAGCTCTGTTTGCAACGGTTAGATTTCGAGGAAGACGAAGGGGTACAATACTAGTGGTGGAGAGAGCTTTCCAGCCAATATTTATAGTCTCAAAAATATGTTGGGAAGGGAGGGTGGCACTGCCGCCCTAGCTCAGAGTGTTTGCTAGTGCTGATATTTGGATAGGACTCTGAGCTAGTTGAGTGTATGTCATGGATAAAGATTGAGCATGTGATTCACATCTGGCCATAACAGTACTAGAATCCCCCTTAATAGTATGACATTCCTATACTCAAATTCAAACCATCAGATTCATTAGATTCATCAACTTGCTCAACTTGCTCCACTTGAGAGACATTAGATTCATCAAATGTCACATCTATTGTGATCTCAACTCTACCAACGGTTTGGTTGAAAACACGATAGACATGCTCATTTGATCCATAACCAAGTAGTATGCCAATATCAACTTTAGATGCAAACTTAGAGGTTCTGGGTCTTTTGTTGAGAATGAACACTTTGCACCCAAAAACTCTAAAGTAAGACACCTTTGGTTTGTTACCGGTTAGGAGTTCATATGATGTCTTTTGAAGATTGTTGTGTAGATAGAGATGGTTGATGGCATGACAAGCGGTGTTGATTGCTTCACACCAAAAGATGTCTAAAGTCTTGTATTCATCAAGCATTGTCCTTGCCATATCAATGAGAGTCCTATTCTTCCTCTCTACTACACCATTTTGTTGAGGGGTGTAAGGAGCCGAGAACTCATGTTTGATGCCCTCATCATCAAGAAACTCTTCCACCATGGTGTTCTTGAACTCGGTCCCATTGTCACTTCTCACTTTCTTGATTGGGAGACCAAATTCCTTTTGAGCCCTTCTCACAAAGGTTTTCACCTTGTCCTATAACTGAGACTTATCATAAACAAAGAACACCTAAGTGAAATAGGAATAATCATCAACAATTACCAATCCATATTTGTTACCCCCGATACTAATGTAGGCAACCGGTCCAAACATGAATAATCCCTTTTATAGTACACTGTTCATGAGGTAGATGCTATTACATTGGTGCCCTCTACCTACTCCGGAATATTCCTCGAACATCCCGGGGCCCTCTCTAAGTCCCCCAGGGGCTCTCTGGGGTCCTTTTTCTCCACTTGGTCCAGTGGGCCGAAACTAGGTCGGTGGAGGCCCAAGAGGCTCTCTCGGACTCCCGCCTCAGAGGTTCGCCAACGCGTCGCGAAGGCCCTCAGGCTCTTCGCCTACGCCGGAGCAACGCCGACAGCTTCGGTCCTCCCTCCGATGTTCAGCCGGTAGCCTTCACCCTCAACGCATCATCCCGCGAAGGTCACGCCGGTAGCCTTCGCCCTCAACATACCTGCGCACAGAGAACATATCCAAACATCGTCTGCGGCTCCTTCGCTTGCGAGGCCGCCATAGGCTTTCGTTCTTGATACCTGCACTCGACCCGACAACCACCTCCGCCTTCGATCCACCTGCAATAAAAGAGTCTGAAGTATACCTTGGGTCGCCTTCGCTGTGGGATGAGCGACCTTCGAAAGCCTTCGCTACCTCATTCCCGGCCCGCTCGCTCGAAACTCCTTTAGTGTTGAAGCCTTCGCGAGCTCTGCCCCGACAAAGAACTCATTTACTGCAATCTTTTCGCGAAAATTGATACTGTGTATGACCCTTTTTCATTCTTATCTCTACCAAATATATAAAATCTTGCTTTCCTAGTAAAAAATTAAGGCCAGACGCTAAAAAAACATCTCTCTGTGTGTGTGTAAGCGGCTGTTCTGCCTTCTCTATCTATCATACATCCAATCACCGCCTTCAACCTCGATCCATCCATCTATTATTAGCCGTAGTACATGCACGGTCTCGTACTTGCACTGTGCTGTGCACTTTTTCCACACAAACATTGAAGGTGGATATGCATGCTGTCGTATTCTTGATTTTTTTCCAGGTTTCTAGGAGGCTTTGCAGGTGGATCGGAGGCACGCGGTCGAGCTCCTTATCCATGTGACGAGCACGCAATTAAAGCCAGAATGGGTCGTCGGCCGGCCTGGACACGGTCGACTGCGATCGATCTCGAGATGGCGAAGCGCAGCTAGCGAAGAAGGTGCACAGGAGGAACCAAACTTCCTCCTAGTTCCTGCTGCTAGCTCCAGTGACTCAGTGACCAGCGCAGGCCACAACAAAGCAGGTTATATGTCTGCATCAATGATCGAGCGTCTTCATCAAGAAGCTCCGATCCAAGACAAGATTCGAAGTAATGAAATGCATGCTTCTACACTACACTGAGCTCCTAGCCGGATCGCATGCATGCGCGCGCGTTCCACATACAAGGACTAGTCTTGGCTCGCTGTTGAATTGAGCCGATCCGATTGGAAATTTTGTGTTGACCGGCATATAATTCAAATGCATGTAATTGTTTTGAATCTCTCGCTATAGCTGCCGTTATAGTATCCTATAGTTTTTTTTAGATAGACTAGGTGTCGCACCATTTGTGTTCATGTATAATTTAACGGTATATCCTGATTCTTTGATATAGCTCTGCTATTTAAAACACCTTTTATATATATATAGAGAGAGATCTATAATTAGGAACTGTTTGGTTACAACTCTCTAAAGTTTAGCCACTAAATTTAGGTGATTTTAGTCTCTAAAGTGCCAAACAACCCTCTAAAGTGCCCCTCTAAACTTTAGAGGGCACTTTAGAAGGGTTGTTTGACACTTTAGAGACTAAAATCACCTAAATTTAGTGGCTAAACTTTAGGGGGCTATAACCAAACAGGCTCTTAAAGACATGAGTATATACGCCCTTAAAGACATGAGTATATACGCTAGTGCTTTCTCCCATGCATATGGTTATTCCATCAATATATATCATCCATGGCGGAGTGGGGATGTGGGATCATCACCGTCGGACGCTTGCACTTGTGTATCCTGCGGCGGCGCAAAGGGGATTGATGATTATCTATTGCTGTTGCTTCATCACCCAACATTTTGTTGTGTCCCTTATCTCTCTAGTCAAGATAGAGACCGTACCATGGAGGTGGTAGCTGTCTTTGATGTCCTATTTTTCACCCACTAAATGCATAGCAAAAGGCAGTTGAGCTATACCGGCACATCACGACTTGAATTCCTGAAGGCGACGGCGACAAACTAGCTAATTCGTGTAAATAAAGACCTGAAACGACCATTTGAATTTTCATTCTGGCGTGCATCAGGTTCTGAGCTACCCCTGCGTCATAAACTTTAATTGCAAGCAATCAAACAATGAAATACACAATTTTATACTCCATCCATTCAAAATTACAAATCATTCGGGCTTTCCACATACATAGCTATATACCGATAGACTTCTAAGATCGTCTAGGAGCGGATCCAGTAGGGAAAACAGGCATTCGAGCATATAATATGTATATGCAGTTCATCATGATGCAGAGAGAGAGAGGTAGGGTAGTGCACCGACCGGATCCGTCGACTGTAGGAGCGGCTGAGGCAGTAAGGTTCGGGTTGGTGCTGGTGGTCGCCATCGCCGTGGACTCGTCTCCGCGGGTCGTGTCCGTCATCGTGGTAGGCGTCACGGTCACTACTACAGAAAGCGAAAACAGTGCCGGTTCAAAATCCCCTATCACTACCGGATTTTGAACCGGCACAACGCTTTCGGCAGTGATGAGGGATCACATCACTGCCGGTTATGCCAAACCGGCCATGATCATCCGCATCACTGTCGGTTCGTTACGAACCCGGTTATGCCAAACCGACAGTGATCATCCGCATCACTGCCGGTTCGTTACGAACCAGCAGTGATGAATGTCCAGAAGAAATCACGTTTTTAAAATAAAAAAAATATTCAAATT
The DNA here is from genome assembly GCA_022036555.1 of Microstegium vimineum. Taxonomy (NCBI): domain Eukaryota; kingdom Viridiplantae; phylum Streptophyta; class Magnoliopsida; order Poales; family Poaceae; genus Microstegium; species Microstegium vimineum. The sequence continues at coordinate 11,207,821 of CM039122.1, read as the reverse complement.
CTAGGAGAGGCCACCGGGAACCCGCCACCCGTCTCTGTCGTAAGTCGAGCATTATTTCGCGTAAAATTCACGAACGTGCTCCGCCAGGGATTCGAACCTTAGACCTCAGCCTCGCGCGGTACCTCCTCTACCACTCCACCCATGACTCAATTATGTCTAGATTTGGTAGTACTTCCTCATATTCTATACTAAATCGAGTATAAAATGATTGTTTCGGCCACTAAACGAATTTAAATGAAAAAGTTGTGAACTACAAAGTTTCATAACTTTTTGAGATCTACAACTTTCATATAGCAAGTTTTTTCATCCGAGGTCGTTTACAAAAATTTGAATTTCAAATTTGACACATTAAAATGTATTTTTCGATGACAAGATGATTTCAAATGAAAAAGTTGTGAACTAAAAAGTTTCATAACTTTTCGAGATCTACAACTTTCATGTACAAAGTGTTTCCATCTGAGGTCGTTTACCAAAATAAAAAAATTAAATGTACATGTATATCACTATCGGTTCCAGGCACAAACCGACAGTGAAGCTCATCATCACTGCCGGTTTGTGGCTGGAACCGACAGTGAAAGTGGTCATGATATCACTGCCGGTTCCAGCCATGAACCGGCAGTGATGATGAGCTTCAGTGCCGGTTCGTGGCTGGAACCGACACTGATATACCTGTAGAGTTGACTTTTTGATTTTTGTAAATGATCTTGGATGGAAAAACTTTCTACATGAAAGTTGTAGATCTAGAAAAGTTATAAAACTTTGTAGTTTACACTGTTTTCATTTGAAATCGTTTAGTGGCTGAAAAATACGTTCGAATGTGTCAAATTTGAAATTCAAATTTCTGTAAACGACCTCGGATGAAAAAAATTTCTACATGAAAGTTGTAGACCTAGAAAAGTTATGAAACTTTATAGTTCACAACTTTTTCATTTGAATTCATTTAGTGGCTCAAACAATCAATTTACTTCACTGATTTTTTAAATTACGAACCGGCAGTGATGAGGACCTTCACTGCTGGTTCATGTCTGGAACCGACAGTGAAGATTCATCACTGCTGGTTTTGCCAGACCCGACAGTGATAGGCCGACACTGATATGAAAATCTATAGTAGTGGGTAGAAGCCTCCTGCATCGAGTGCTCACCGGCATCGGTGGGGAATCCCGTCGCTGGCAGCGCCTCTTCTTAGATCGGGTTAGGGTGGATGTCGGTGGGGTGACTGGCGGCTCGGTCAACCTCGTACTGAGTGCCCCAGCCCTCACCTCATCTTTATAGCGTTGTGCGACGGGGGTCCACCAACCACAAGGTTGGGCGCCCCCGATTAGAGCGCAGATCTAAGACCTGTTAGGCCGTTGGGCCTAAACGGCGGGAGATCAAATTCTAACATTCTCCCCCTTGATCTCACACAATTCTTCTTCATTCTCCAATTTTCATTCAAGTTTAATATTTTAATTCTTTCCATTCCATCACAGATCAGTATATAGAGCATGCTTCATCGTCACAACAATTCATCCTCTCCATTTTGGAACAAACTTTTCATTATTCGGGGCCTTTCTTGTTCGGTGATCATAGGCTCTCCCTTAAACCCATTCCAGCTATGTGTCCTCTGAACACACTGGGTGGAAGCCTTTTGTGAGTGGATCTGCGAGCATCTTTTCTGTTCGTATGTGCTCAAGATTTATGATATGATCTCGAGCTTTATCTTTCACAACATAGTACTTTATGTCAATGTGTTTGGCAACACCACTTGACCTATTGTTGTGAGCATATTCTACCGCTGGGTTGTTAGCACAATATAACCGCATCGGTCTTTCTATACTTTCAATTATTTTCAATCCAGGTACAAATTTCTTCAACCAATTTACCTGCCCCGAGGCCTCATAACAAGCTACAAACTCGGCATGCATTGTCGAGGATGTAGTCAATGTTTTCTTCGAACTTTTCCATGATATCGCTCCTTTAGCGGGAGTAAATATATATCCTAATGTGGATTTTCTTTCATCTCCCGCATAATCGGAGTCTGAATACCCCTCTATGTGCAGGGAATCAGATTTTTTATATGTCAACATGAGACCTTTCGTACCTTGAAAAAACGCAAGACTTTCTTCACTAATTTCCAATGTTCAATTCTTGGATTCTTTTGATATCTGCCAAGTTACCCGATAGCAAAAGCTATGTTAGGGTGAGTACACACTTGATCATATTGCAAACTTCCAACTGCCGAAGCATACGGTACCGCTTTCATTTGATCAATTTCATATTAATTCTTGGGACATTGATGTTCCCCATATTTGTCGCCCTTGAAAATGGGAGCAGGTGATGGACTACACGCATGCATACTAAATTTCTTCATAACCTTTTCTATGTATGCTTTCTGCGACAATCCCAATACCCCTTTTCTTCTATCTCGATGAATTTCAATTCCCAAGACGAACGAAGCTTCACCAAAGTTCGAGGACAAGAATTTCTTCGTCTCCGATAGTAGATTGACATCACTACTAGCAAGTAAGATATCATCTACATATAGGATCTTTTTTTTGTGACTAATCTACATATAGGATCAGGAATATATATTTCTTATTCTTAAATTTCACATAGACACAATTGTCCTCGACATTTTCTTTAAACCTAAAATCTTTTATAGTTTTATCAAACTTCAAGAACCACTGTCTCTAAGCTTGTTTCAAACCATAAATGGATCTTTTCAGACGGCATGTCATATTTTCTTTTCCTTTTACGACAAAACCTTTCGGTTGTGCCATATAAACATTTTCATCCAAATCCCGATTTAGGAATGTGGTCTTTACATCCATTTGATGTAATTCTAGATCATAGTGAGCCACAAGTGCCATAATAATTCTGAAAGAATCTTTACAAGAAACCGGACAAAAAGTTTCATTGTAATCGATTCCTTCTGTTTTGGTAAAACCCTTAACCATGAGTCGCGCTTTGAATCATTCAATCTTCCCTTGGGAGTCATATTTCGTCTTGTAGACCCATTTACAACCTACTTTCTTAGCTCCTTTAGGAATATTTTCTAGAACCCAAACCTTATTGGTATTCATAGATTTCATCTCATCTTCCATGGCCTAAAGCCACATTGATGAGAGTTCGCTTCTCATTGCTTCTTCAAATGTTCTAGGGTCATCTTCCATATGGAATTCTTCAGTTTCATAAAATTCATAATCATCTGGAATAGCTGACCTTCTAGTTCTTTGAGACCTTCTAGGGGCCTCTAGCACTTGGTGCACTATTGGATGTTGTTGTTCTTCCTCATTAGCAATATTTGGTTCTATAGGTTCCTGATGGACAGATTCCTCTTGTTCATTCGTTGTCGCTATGGGAGAACTCACAATAGGTGTTGTTACCACAACGTCTTGTACTATTAGTTCAACATCAGCAGCAGGTAACGTAAAGTATGGTTCTTCAACCATCAGAGTAGGTACATGTACCCGCTTGTCTTCATGGCTAATTTCATGTGTTACCTTGCTCCCCTGATCATGTCATCCTTCAAGAACACAACGTATCTTGTTTCAACAAATTTCGTGTATATATCAGGACAATAGAATTGATATCCTTTCGATCTTTCTGGTTAGCCAATGAAATGGCAACTGACGGTATTGGAGTCTAAATTTTTAATATTTGGGTTAAAAACCTTTGCCTCAGCTAGACAGCCCCACACACGTAAGTGCTTAAGTGAGGGTTCTCTTCCCGTCCACAATTCATACGGTGTTTTCTGCACCGATTTGCTTGGGACTCGATTAAGTATATGAATGGCGGTTTTCAGTGCCTCCATCCACAAACCAACCAGTAAACATCCTCTCATCCACAAACCAACCGATTTGCTTGTAACTCAGCATTCTTCTCACCATATCCATTAGAGTACGGTTTCTTCTTTCATCCACTCCATTCTGCTGAGGCTCCCTCGGTGTGGAGTATTGAGCGACTATGCCATTTTCCTGTAGGAACCTTGCAAAAGGCCCTGGAATTTGGGCATACAGAGTATATCACCCATAATACTCTCCACCATGGTTTGATTGAACGATCTTTATTTTAAAATTGTGTTGATTTTCAATTTCGGCTTTAAATATCTCGAATTTATCCAATGCTTCTGATCTTTATTTAATTGGATAAATATAGCCATAACGAGAGTAATCATCCGTGAATGTTATGAATGAATCATAACCATCCACACTTTTCATTGGGAATAGACTGAGTGAATTATTTCTAATACTCCCGTGCTTCATTTAACATCTTTCTTTATTTTCTTAACATATTTTCCTTTGATGCAATCTACACATTGTTCTAAATTGGAGAATTCTAAGTGCGGAAGAATGGATTGTTTCACTAAGCGTTCTATTCTCCCCCTCGAAATATGGCCCAAACGATAATGCCATAGCTTTGAAGAGACGCTTTCATTTCTCTTCCGCTTCTTGTTCTCATTTGTAGATTGGGAGACATTCACATCATTCACAATATCACATTTGAAAGGACCTTGATGTCCCCCAGTAGGACTAGAGGGGGGGGGGGTGAATAGGCATGTTTAAAATAAACTTGCAAACTTTCTGTCAGCACAGGTCCGGCACTGCTGCTCTAAAGCCCGGCAGTGCTGGCCTCCACGACAGAACTGAGCACAATTCAAAAAGTATAACTAGAATGGAAATTGTGCTTGAATGAAAACCTTCCTAGAGGTGTAGGGAACCTCTAGCATCTCTTAGAATAGGTAGGAGCTGCACCACCAAGTAGATCGGGACCAAACCCTAGAAATCACCTTGAGGACAAATCCAAGTAAAGAAAATAACACAAACACAAGTGACACAAGATTTATCCCGTGGTTCAGCGTCGCCACCAAGGCTGGCCTAAGTCCATGTTGTTGAGGTTTGCCACACAAGGATTAGGCTTTCCCCACAAGGCTTGCCCTTCCCTCGTTCTCAAATCAAGAGAGTGAACTCTTAAAGTGAGGGGTGATTTCTTAGCTTCAATGAGATGGTTACAAACCTCCCGGGGCTGCCACACAAGTTGGCAAGCTCCACGGGCGACGGTCTAGCCGGCTAGGAGCAAGCTCCAAGAGTAACGAATGCAATCCACCGTCTTGAACGCGAACCAAGTGCTCTAGACAATGAAGAACAGTTTGGGCTGCTCTCTAATGGAGTTTGGAGGCTCAATCTCTCAAAGGATTGGAGAGGAATCAAAGAGAGAAGCTTGAGGGGCTCCAATGGAGTTAGAGAGAGGGAGAGAGCTTTCTGAATGAGCACTGGGAAGGGAATGGTCGAGATGACCGTTGGGGGGCAGCAGGGAGGGGATAGAAATACTCCCTACTGTCCAACGATAACTTAAGTCCCGGCACAGCTGGACTCAGGTCCGGCACTGCTGGACTTAAGTCCGGTACTGCTGGACCCCCAACACTGCTACTCTGGGAAACATCACTGCTGCGCTGCCCAAAAATGCTCCGAATGAAAAACTGTTTTGTAGGGAGTCTGGTCAAGGTATGAGAGGATGTTTGGTGGAATTTGAGCACTTGGTTGCACATTTAAGCATGCACATTGCATCCCTCTTTGTAGTACGGCCTTTCCTAAACTCAAAATCAAAACATCAAATAAATTAAATGCTTTTGAGTTGGTCACCACATCCTTTGATAATTTGGGGCTACACCATTGAATGTATTGTCCTCATTCTTATAATACCTTGAGCATGTGTTTGCAATCATCATTATCTCATCTCTTTGAGCAAACACACCTTAGAGCTTGTGACTTGAATCTTCCAACACATATGAGTTCAGCCCATGGCTTCAAGTCACTACCACTAATAAATTGATCATCAACATAATATGACTCCTCATAGCTTGATTAGTACTTCGACTCAATGCAAGTACTCTCTTCTTCACCTTAGCCATAGTACCTCGGTCTCCTTGACCTTCACCTTTGCTGAGTACCTCGAAGTCCTTTCCTTGCTATCTTCACCCTATCAAGTCATACTCAAGTCACCTCATATTAAACATCGATTGAAAACCCTTTCTTCAATATTGCGATCCTTGCTTGAATATATTATAGATATGAATGTTGAGATCAATCAAGCTTTGATATATGTGACTCCACATCAATATGGTCAAGCCAATTCACAATTCCTTAGATCTTTCTTATTTTGGCTTGACACTCCTATCACCCAATTCAATCTCTATCTTCAAACTTCTAGCTTGATCATATTAATGCAAAATGATTCTCCAAATCTTTGTCCATACAAGAAAACTAAAGTAGAGACCATATTATATGCAATATACACTGTCTCCTTTGTCATTTGACCTTTGCTTGGTGTTTTCTCACTAATGCACTATTGATTCATTATTCAATCCTTGATCAACACTAGTCCACTATCCAACTCTTCTTGTTCATGTAAAGCAAGCCAATATAGAGACCAATCCATAACTATCAACTCATGTCTCATTTTCCATTTGTCAAGTATGCTTGCTTTCACATGATACTATGATATCCCACAATATAAAAGCCATTTCATTGATTCCATTTGCATTGTTGTCTTTTGCTTGAACTAGATTATTCCCATGATCTTTCAATACAACGATACAAAAATTTGACCTTCATTTCAACATTGTGTGGAATACCATCAAGTTTGCTTTTCTTGTTAAACCTTTGATACACTTTCAATCTCCCCCTTTTTGGTGATTGATGACAATACAATTAAAGCTTACAATAGATCGATAAACATTAAGATTTTGGATCCTATGATATAGTGAGCTCCCCCTAAATGTGTGTATTGAAGGGAATTCAATTTTGGCCTCAAATGCCAAATGCACATATTAAGGAACAAGTGTGAGAACTCTCCTATATCATAGCATCTGTGGGGTGCAAGGTGTCATCAAGATAAATGTGATGCTCATGACAGTTATACAAATCAGAGATAATAGATACTGAAATTACACTAGACGGCACTGCTGCTCTGAGAGCGGTACTGCCGCACCTGTGACAGTCAACACAACTATCCTTGCACACACAACATATTTTTCCCTTTTACATATCAATCTTTTTTTATATATACCCCCTTACACTTTTAATATTTCTCCCCCTTTGGCATTAATCTCCAAAAAGGATCTCTCTACCAAAGGAAGAAATCATGGTAGACAAGAGAGGGCAAGAGGTAGGATTTCGTTTTATATATTTGCTACCAAACAAAGTATGCAACAAATTAAGTCAAGATTCTTGAGAAGATAGCATATTTGGCTCATACCTCACTTAGATGACAGTTTTAACATAAGACAAACTCATACTATCACCACAAGAGGTATCAACCAAATATCTAACTCATTCTCTAATCGTCACCACAAGAACAAACTTATGGTGTGGCTCAAAGTATTGCATACACATGCACACACTAGCATGTAAGGGCCTATATGCACAAAGGTAGTACAAGAGTTCATGGAGTGATATACCTTTGTTCTAAGCCTCATAATCTCCATCATAATGAATATTTTGAATTTAGTGCTTTGATGGACTTGGAACTTGTTCAAGCAAAAAGATCTTATTTGTGCCCATCTATCTTTATCATCATCTTGAAGGAAACATCACAAACTTGTGCTTGATTTTAGTTGAGAGTCCATTGCTAGCTCTTGTTGTCATTTTGAGATACCAATTGAAGACATATTTCTTGATATACCAAATTGAAAGATTATCCATCAATACCAATTGAAATATGATCTTCATAGTATGACACCAATTGAAGGAATCTTCACAAGTTGATGCCAATTGGAGTGGATGCTTGTATCTCATAATGTCACATAGATATCACCAAGTAAATGCTTACAAAAACAAGAGATGACATTAAATTGCACAAGCTAGAGTTTCACAACTAGTGATCATTTTGGATGTGGAAGGCATGTGGATCACTAATTGCAAAACCTCATAACATAGACTAAGTTCCCCCTTTTTGATAGTGCATACATATATATGTGGAAGACAAGAACATATGCACTTTTGGTCATTTAAGTCCAAACAAGGGAATTTAAGCTATATTATGGAGAGTAGCTACTTGGGAGATAAAGTTACAATCCAAATAAATATGAGAGATAGCTTTACCGATTTGGATTGAGTTAGTATAGCATACTCATGAGAAACTCATTCTTACCGAGAGACTATACAAATTCACTAGAAGAAAAGGTTAGTCTCAAAGACACAAGACATAGAATGGGCTCCCCCTTCATATGTGCATCAAGTACTTAAATTACTTGTGAAATGCACTTGAATCGGTTTAAGAGTCTAGAGGAGTTCATCCTATATCTTGGTCAAGGCATGATAAAGTTGGAACAATTGAACTTATGCCAAAGAGAACATACCACCACCAAGGTAGATATATCACCATATTAATATAACCATCATAAGTGAGAATTGATGATTTGGATGGCCATAGTTATCACTTGAAGAAATCTGGTGAAATAGAGCACTTTTTGTTGATAAGATCTTGGGTAATCAATGGGATGGATTATGAGCAGTTGAAGAGCTATAGAGTGGAGAACTAACAATGAAAGTACATAAATCAATTATTTCTCTCCAACCCATTTACAGCTGGTTCCACCAAGGATTGATACATTCAACACTAAACCAGAAGCTCTTGGTTTATAAAGACCAAGACTTCCAAGAATAAATGTGAGGCAGCCAGAGAATCTAAAGGAACCATCCATCCTTGTTTCTCCAATGTGTGAGACAACATAATCATGAATTTGAAAGAAACCATTTGTCCCACAAGATATTAGCTAAACTCCCCCTCAATGTTTGCACACAAGAGTACACAAAGTTCACTCATGCATATCAATGATCCTGGGGTCAAGGGAGAAGTTTATACTATGTTCCAACTGAATTATCCTTCAAGCAGCTTGCAATTCAATTCCAAACACTGAATTTTCAGATTCTGTCTTCTTTGGAAAAGAATTCATATATGTCAGACCATCAGTCCAATATGCATGAAATTTGGTAGAGATGTGAATCCATGAGTCCTCTATCTGCTGTCAAAATTTCAGCTCATTTTGACTCAATTTGATCAGTCAAATCATTTTTCCAATAACTGCCAATGTCTGAAATACACATAGTCTTCAGATTTTGGCCTCTTCAGAGAAAGCTTCATATCTCTCATAATACTAGTCCAGTATTGATAAACTTTGGTAGACATGTGTATATATGTGTCCTCTAACTGTTGTGAGAGTTTCAGCTCATTTGGACACTATTTGAGCAGTCAAACCAATTTTCTACCAAAACTGCTCAAACCTGAAACTGCACTGCTGAGACTGATAGAAATCGACTCAAAACTGATTTTCTTCTAAACCAATCTTCATGCCAACTATACAGCAGCAATTACTAGATATATATATCATGCTCACAAAGTTTCAGGTCAATTAATCAGTGTTTTGACATCCAAATCCATTCTTGAAGGCAACCAACTCAGATTTCACTTTTCTGGACAGATTTGATGATTTTCTCAATTCTTCTCTTCTTGTCCAATCTTGAGATGATTTGGGATAAGAATACTCACAAGATGTTATTTCCATTCAGTCATCTTATCAATGCTTATAATCTTGTGAATTCTTCGAATATAGTTTATCCAAACCAATCTCTTCTTACTTTAGGTGAAGAGTAACCTTTAGGCTTGTGATTCATCCAATTTAAGCACAACCTCTTCTCTATGATTTTCTATAAACAATCTCAAACACAAGAGGTCATTAGTACCACAAGCACTAGTTTCTCATTTAGTAACCCTTTATATGTGGATGGAAAGTAGGCTACCAAAATAGATAAACCTCATAACATGGATTAAATCTCCCTCAAAGCCTCTTGCACACCCTTTTAGTGTAATAGAAATGTGAATGTGCATGGTTGGTCAATTAAGTCCAAAGGGTAGGTTTAAGCCATATTATGGTGAGTGCCTAACATAGGCAAATCAACTCCAAATCAAATAGAGAGAGAATACATCACATAGTTTTGGATTGATGACCTTCCTATGATAGCACAAACCATTAGAGCATGTAGATGGCCACAATATGAGAATGAGATTTTGTTAATCTACCATATGACAAGAATCCATCAAGTAGAGAGTTCTTGAATTGTGAATGATAAGTGTCTCTACTTGACTTGAGATTGATTCTTCATTCTTGGCCTTCTTGAAATTTACATGTATTCTTCAATGTGAGCCAAGTATTTGAATCCCTCAAACCAACTCAAAGTATGCTTTCTTCATCTTGAAATTCTTGGTTTGAAGTCCACAAAGGAAAATCAAGTCATCTATGTTACTTGGTGTGGATGATCAATTCAATTCTAATCATATTCTTCTTCCATGATCAGCAACCAATATATATATAACCTGAAGTGCTTTATTTCCCTAAGTGGCTACACAAGACACAAAGGAGTAAAATGTGAAAATAACATGCACTTGAGATTTAGTTGTTACCACCCTTATGAATGTAATGGATGAGGTGGTCTCTTCATCTTCACTTTACTTATGAGCATGTTGTAGACTTCATCCATAGCTTGGACTGATTTCAGTTGCTACTAAGGTAGGAGGGGCGGCACTGCCGCCCTGCTGATTTCCAGCAGATGCATGTGCTGCACTTCTTCATAGAGTATGTCAGCGGAAATTTGGTGCAGTAGTAACTTAATGATCCCCTGTCTCTATACTTCATAACCTACAACATAATAAGAACTTGCTCTACTAGAGAGCCATTAAAAGCATCATATGGAAAGTAAATTATTTACTAGAATATTCTAGCCACTCTACTCATTCACAAACATACACATTGGGGAATTTGCTAGAGACTGCACAAGTCAAGTGGCTAGATAGTAAGGGTTAGATACTAGTTACCAAGGTGAATATGAAGTTTGAAATATTTTCATAAATCCATCTATGGGTCAACCATATAAGAAGGACAATATGTATTGGTTGATAGCTTGAGTGAATATTTTCAATCAACTTGCTCAAGAACCCCGAAGCATCATATGACCTTCAAGTACCTATAACACTTCAAGCACAATTTGGTACCCACACCAAGATGGGTCCATCAAGGTTAGTCACAAGAGACTTAGGAACCCAAATGGTCTTTGTGCTAGCATGTGGTGAACCAATCACCTTTCTAGCACAAGTGTCATTTTTGGGTCTCCTAAGCAAATTTTCATCAATTGAAGAGTTTGGCTTAGGAGTGTTACCCATGGGACAATCCTTACCAAAATGTCCCTTTGTTCTACAAGTAGCATAGGCGGCTCTTGTTTTTGTTGGCCTTCTTTTCTTGCCTTTTGCTTGCTAACTTGCTAGTGAGCCTCTTTCTTGATGATGCCAAGCCTTCATCATTCATGTAGGGGCATGATGCAATTTCATGTCCCTTCTCATTGCATCCATAACACTTCATATTGCTTATTCTTGTGTTCTTCTTTGGAAGTGTGGCTTGGTCATCAACCTTGTTGGAACACATAGAGGCATTGTGTCCCATGTTGAAGCCTTTGACATGAGCCATCTTATTCTTCTCTTGGATCTTGCTCATGTCCTTCTTTTCTTTCTCCAAAGAGCAATCTCTCACATGGTGACCCTCTTTCTTGCACTTGAATTAAGTGATGAAAACCTTCCTTGGTTTCTTAGGTTCTTGCTTTGGCTTGGAGACCTTCTTCTTGAGATTGACTAGAGCAGGGGTAGAAGTGGTAGCCTTCCCTTTTCTGTGGGGAGCGGCACTGCCGCCCTTAGGTAGCTGTGCTGCTCGGGGCTGCTGTTGTGCCACAATCTGTGCAGGCTGATCTGTACCAACTTTACCCTTGCAATGAATCAAGTCTCTTCTTAGCCTCTCAATCTCTTCCTTGCGCTGTTCATTTTCTTTTGTGATGGAGTCATCACAAATTTCTACATTTATATGCTCAACGGAAGGTTGGCTTACTTGAGAGCAACAATTGTTAGCACATGATAAAATAGATTGAACTTGTGTACATGTGCATTTGTGGGTGTGAGGTTGATATGATTTTACCGCTCTTATCATAACCTCATGAGAAATCTCTAGCATGATATGAGAATCCATAATGTTCTCATGAGAGCACAATAGCTCATCATGAATTTCTTGCAAAGTCTCATTCTTGCTAGTGAACCTTTCCACTTTCTCCTTAAGCATATAATTCTCATCTTCTAATTGAGCAACAGAAGATAGAGAGTTAATAGTATGAGTTTGCTCAATTGATAAGTTTTCATACCTTTCGACCATACTAGCATGAGAGCACCTAAGCTTTTCATGCTTTTTGGTCAACTTCTCCAAGCATTTGATCTTTTCAATGCAAAAATCATCTTGCTTGTGAAGTGTTTCTTCTTTCTCATTTATTTTCTCCATGAGCTTCATCACCATCAACTTGTCTTTCTTGCTTAGCCGAGCAAGGTGTTGAGTGATCTCATCATCATCACTTTCATATTCATTCTCACTATCACTCTCACTCTCACTTGTCACATTCTTCTCTTTCTTTGCCATAAGACTCACATGAGAAGTGACATAGAGAGTTGAGCTTCTTGGTGAGGTGGATTCCTCATTTGGCCTCCACTGATCATGAGCTTCTTCTTCCTTCAATATGTTAGTCTCACAAGAAATAGAGGAAGTAGAAGTACCACATGTAAGAGCAATGTCCTCACCAACAATTTTATTACCTTCCATTAAGTCATATGTCGGTGAGAAGGTGGATGGGGCATGATCACTTAGACCTTTTGAGAGAATCACTTGAGGCTCTACATGTGTTGGTGAAGTTGAGCACTCCTCAAGTGATATTTCCAATGAGAGCAACTCCTCATCACATTTGGACTTGTCATATCTTTCTTTGAGAGTAGTCCAAATGATATGAGCATCATCAAGTGGTTCATCATCTCCAAATATGACAGCATCAAGTACATCTTCACTCAAAGCACTAAATAAGACATTAATAGCTTAAGCATTGTATTGTAAGCATTTCATTTCCTCTCTAGATAGATAGTCCAAATCATCACTAGGAGGTGAAATGCTCACATCTACAATCTACTCTATATAAGGACCCATGGTCCTAAAAACATCAAGTACCTGAGCAGACCAAGATGCATAATTTGAGCCATCTAAAAGTAGAAGTTCTAGAGATACCTCCACACTTGCCGACATCATTCTCTCAAGGCAGTTAAGCCCGAAATAGAGAGCCTTGCTTTGATACCAATTGAAAGGACCTTGATGTCGCCCAGTAGGACTAGAGGGGGGGGGGGGGTGAATAGGCATGTTTAAAATAAACTTGCAAACTTTCTGTCAGCACAGGTTCGGCACTGCCGGCCTTGGGTCCGGCACTGCCGGGGTGCCCGACACTGCTGCTCTAAAGCCCGATAGTGCTGGCCTCCAGGACAGAACTGAGCACAATTCAAAAAGTATAACTAGAATGGAAATTGTGCTTGAATGAAAACCTTCCTAGAGGTGTAGGGAACCTCTAGTACCTCTTAGAGTTTGGAGGCTCAATCTCTCAAAGGATTGGAGAGGAATCAAAGAGAGAAGCTTGAGGGGCTCCAATGGAGTTAGAGAGAGGGAGAGAGCTTTCTGAATGAGCACTGGGAAGGGAATGGTCGAGATAACCGTTGGGGGCAGCAGGGAGGGGATAGAAATACTCCCTGATGTGCAACGGTAACTTATGTCCCGGCACTGCTGGACTCAGGTCCGGCACTGCCGGACCCCCAACACTGTTGCTCTAGGAAACATCACTGCTGCGCTGCCCAAAAATGCTCCGAATGAAATTCTGTTTTGCAGGGAGTCTAGGCAAGGTATGAGAGGATGTTTCGTGGAATTTGAGCACTTGGTTGCACATTTAATCATGCACATTGCATCCCCCTTTGTAGTATGGCCTTTCCTAAACTCAAAATCAAAACATCAAATAAATTAAATGCTTTTGAGTTGGTCACCACATCCTTTGATAATTTGGGGCTGCACCATTGAATGTATTGTCCTCATTCTTATAATACCTTGAGCATGTGTTTGCAATCATCATTATCTCATCTCTTTGAGCAAACACACCTTAGAGCTTGTGACTTGAATATTCCAACACATATGAGTTCAGCCCATGGCTTCAAGTCACTACCACTAATAAATTGATCATCAACATAATATGACTCCTCATAGCTTGATTAGTACTTCGACTCAATGCAAGTACTCTCTTCTTCACCTTAGTCATAGTACCTCGGTCTCCTTGACCTTCACCTTTGCTGAGTACCTCGAAGTCCTTTCCTTGCTATCTTCACCCTATCAATCCATACTCAAGTCACCTCATATTAAGCATCGATTGAAAACCCTTTATTCAATATTGTGATCCTTGCTTGAATATATTATAGATATGAATGTTGAGATCAATCAAGCTTTGATATATGTGACTCCACATCAATATGGTCAAGCCAATTCACAATTCCTTAGATCTTCCTTATTTTGGCTTGACACTCCTATCACCCACTTCAATCTCTATCTTCAAACTTCTAGCTTGATCATATTAATGCAAAGTGATTCTCCAAATCTTTGTCCATACAAGCAAACTAAAGTAGAGACCATATTATATCCAATATACACTATCTCCTTTGTCATTTAACCTTTGCTTGGTGTTTCTCACTAATGCACTATTGATTCATTATTCAATCCTTGATCAACACTAGTCCACTATCCAACTCTTCTTGTTCAGGTAAAGCAAGCCAATATAGAGACCAATCCATAACTATCAACTCATGTCTCATTTGCCATTTGTCAAGTATGCTTGCTTTCACATGATACTATGATATCCCACAATATAGAAGCCATTTCATTGATTCCATTTGCATTGTTGTCTTTTGCTTGAACTAGATTATTCCCATGATCTTCCAATACAACAATACAAAAATTTGACCTTCATTTCAACATTGTGTGGAATACCATCAAGTTTGCTTTTCTTGTCAAACCTTTGATACACTTAGCAAACTTGTTAGACCTTTAATTGTATTGTCATTCATTTCACCAAAACCCACTAAAGGGCTAGATGCACTTTCAACATTCATGATGCACATTCTCAACAAGAGATAATAAATACAATTTGTCTTGTCTGAAGGCAAGACCAACACACTTATCATTATTATCAAATATCTAACATCTGACATTACCAAAATGACAGCCAAATCCATCATCATCAAGTTTCGAAACACTTATTAAATTCCTACGCAAAGAGGGCACATAGAGTACATTTATAAGCTTAAGTACAAAGCCATTCTTTAATTCTAAAGCTAGATCGCCAATGGCTTCAACTCCAGCTTGTACTCCAGTTGCAACTTTAATTGTTTTTTCTCCTCTTCGCAGAGTTGTCCACCCACTTAACCCCTGCATAGAATTCGAAACGTGAATTGTTGCTCCTAAATCAATCCACCAAGTGGTTTTTGAATAACATAAAAACAAGGATTCATCTACAAATGTGATAGTATCATCACTTTTCTTCAGTAACTTTTTCAGGTAGACTGGACAATTTCTCTTGTAATGCCCTCTCTTGAAGCATTCCTTGCATTGGTCTTTTTTAGTATTTCCATATTTTCTAAAGTCCTCATCTTGAGGGTCCTTTTCTTTTCCCTTTTCATTTGCCTTTTCTTGTGACTTGGAGGGAGAGCCTTTTCCCATAGGGGTTTCCTCTGTGGTTTCTTGAAATAATTCTTTCTTTTATTGTCCTTCACAAGTTAAGTGGAGTCACCTCTATGTGTAGGGAATCAAAATTTTCATATGTCAACGTGAGACCTTTCGTACCTTGCAAAAAACGCAAGACTTTCTTCATTAATTTCCATTGTTCAATTCCTAGATTCTTTTGATATTTGACAAGTAACTCGGTAGCAATAGCTATGCCAGGGCGAGTACACACTTGAGCTCATACGAACAGAAAAGATGCTCGCGGATCTGCTCACAAAAGGCCTTCCACCGAGTGTGTTCAGAGGACACATAGCCGACATGGGTTTAAGGGAGAGCCTATGATCACCAAACAAGAAGGGCCCAGAATAATGAAAAGTTTGTTCCAAAATGGAAAGGTGTGTAGTAGCTGTCAGTCTAACGGCATGAATTGTTGTGACAATGAAGCATGCTCCATATACTGATCTGTGATGAAATGGAAAGAATCTAAATATTGAACTTGAATGAGAATTGAAGAATGAAGAAGAATTGTGTGAGATCAAGGGGGAGAATATTAGAATTTAATCTCCCACCGTTTAGGCCCAATGGCCCAACGGGCCTTAGATCTGCGCCCTGATCGGGGGCGCCCAACCTTGTGGTTGGTGGGCCCCCATCTCATAGCGCTATAAAGATGAGGAGGGGGTTGGGGCACTCAGTACAAGGTTGACTGAGCCTCTAGTCACCCCACCAACATCCACCCTAACTCAATAGACATTTATTTTGTAAGTCTAGATTAAGCTATTTACCCATTCCACCCTATTCTTTTGGCTGACATAAAATGTGCCACTTAATCAATCTATATATTTTTTGTGATCTTCATACTGCGAGAAGAATCTAGATATGTAAAAATCTAACTTTTTGAGAATCCCTCTTGGTATTTTAAAAAAAGACATCATAAATATAGGCAGACTAGATAGGACTGAATTAATGAGCACAAGTCTCCCTCCGAATGAGAGTAGTTTTCCTTTTCAGCTGCTTAATTTTTTCTCAAATCTCTCCTCGATCTGCTTCCAATCTCTATTGGAAAGTTTTCTATAATGCATTGGGATTCCTAGATATTTAAAGGGGAAAGCACCAATTTTGCAACAAAAGAGCTATGGATATTGTATCTCACAATACTTTGCTTGACCAAAATAGTAGATTTCGCTTTTGTGGAAGTTAATTTTTAGACCAAACAATTGTTCAAAAACACAAAGCAACAATTTCATGTTCTTTGCTAATTCTAAATCATGATCCAAAAATATAAATGTGTCATCTGCATATTGTAGGATAGACAAACTCTCTTCTATTAAGTGTGGAATTAGTCCCCTTATTAAATTTTCCTGTTTGGCCCTATTTAGAATGATCGCTAATATATCCACTACAATATTAAAAAGGATAGGAAATAAAGGATCACCCTATCTAAGACCTTTCTTGGTCTAGAAATTAGGCCCCAAATCATCGTTCACTTTAATAGAAATATTTCCACCTTGGACTACTTTCTTAATCCAATTACACCAGATTGGGTCAAAACCCTTCATTCTTAAACATAAATGTAAAAAATCCCAATTAACTTTATCATAGGCCTTTTCAAAGTTGATTTTAAGAACAATACCATCTTTTTTCTTAGTGTGTAATTCATGGATAGTCTCGTGTAAAATAAATTCCCCTTCCATGATGTTTCAACCAGGTAGAAAAGTTGTTTGCGATGGTTTGATAATTTTTTCAACGACCTTGGTGATCCTGTTAGTAAGAACTTTGGTAAAAGTTTTTGAAGCTAACATTAAGCAAACATATAGGTCTATATTGTTGTATCTGGTTAGTTTCTTTACTCTTTGGAAGGAGAATCTCCAAAATTTAATGATTTGAGTGCCAAAGATCCCTCGTGGAATTCCCTAAAAAGAGCCATCAAGTCCTCCTTTATAACATTCCAAAAGACTTGATAAAACTCAGCCGAGAAACCATCTGGCCCTGGTGTTGTATTATGTTTCTTTGGAAAATTTCTTCCTTGATCCATAGTTTTGCTTGGTCCACTGTTATGATCATCGGGCGTTGCATGATATTGAAGTTTCTTATCTTATATATATAAACTCTCATCTTGTACGGAAATAATTTTTACAAATGCGTGCTATTTCTATTAGTGGCGGATGACTTAGGAAAGCATATGTAACCTTGGCGGGGCACTGCTTTAACTAATGAAACGTTAGCCAAACTAGCTTGGTATACTTGGAATAGTAGAGTTGGCACGCACTAACACAACAATTACCAACCCTATAGGGTAAATCAAAATCATATAAAAGAAAGAAGAGGCAGCCCTTGGGGCACGAGGTGGGTCCCCTTATGCAAGTCATTACTTAACTTGACAAGTAGTGTTGAAAGTGTTGCTGTGTCAAATCGAGATTGTGTGGGAGTTTAGGTTTCTTATTCAACTATGTGGGTTTTAGGTTTTCCAGTTTCATTGAAGCAACTCCTTTCGCTTTTATCTGTTCAACTAAGGAGAGGAATCAAATCAATGAGAAATACTATACTCGAAATTGCGAGTTGCGAAGGAAAAGCGCGAAACAATGTAAACTCTCAACTACATGTTAGAGGGAGCTAAATAAATAGGTGTTGGAGCAGCTACAATTGCTTTAGTGGGAGCTGCTGTCGGGATTGGAAACGTTCTCAGTTCTTCGATTCATTCCGTGGCGCGAAATCCTTCATTGGCTAAACAATCATTCGGTTATGCCATTTTAGGCTTTGCTCTTTGCCTCAATGATGGCCTTTCTGATCTCATTCATTTTTTGATTGCATAAAAAGAAAGGAAAGTCTTCTTATTTTTTTAAGGAAAGGCTCAAAATAGCTTAAAACTATAAGCAAGATATAGCTACTCTCTTGAGTAACATCGCAATACATAATAGCGAAAACTTCGATAATGAAACCCCCTACGTTCTAGCGGAGGCTTCCCTTAACTGGGAAGACTTCTTATGCCTCGAAAGGCTGAGAAAAATAAAAACGCCTGGAATTCCACCAACAGGAATCTCCCTTTTATAGGCGGACAATGGAGTGGGTAAGGGCGGAAAGAAGAGTGCGTAATGGAGAGTTGCCTATAACGTTCATCATCGATGATGATGGTGAAGGATAGAGGCAACTATATCCTTATAAGAGCCCGGAACGAGAGATGGATGAAGTCGGGGATGATGGAGGGGCATAAAAAATAAGGGATATGTCTGAATTTGCTTTCTAATACAGTTTAGCTTTGGTAGCTTCATTTCTTGTGCAGAAAGAAGCGAGGCCGCTGCCTCCCTAGGCCGCGGGAAAGAAGAGTGGGTGAGAGGGCTTCTTTCACTTTAGTGTTTTTTTATTTTTCTTTGTGCAATGGTACTTCTTCCTTCTTCAAGCTCTTCCTCGCCGTCAAACTACTTCTATCTTTCTTTCAGGTGTAGAAGGCGGCGTGGCAAGAGTCTTAAGCAGCAAGCATGAGCAACCAGAGAGTTAGAGTCGCGTTTACAAAGAAAGTAGGTATAGTCAAGCTTATCCCACAACAGAGTAGTTAATATGATGAAGAAGAGAGTAGGCATCAGCAACTTGAGAAGAGGTAGCTTAAGATCAACATTGATTGTAGTGGGGAAAGGAGCAAGAAGCCATAAAGAAGGTGAGGTGAAAGCCACACCCAAGAAGATAGGGAAGATCGGTCCAAAGAGTCTTTTTATGTTTCCTACCTAGTTCAGAGAAAGAGGCATCTAAGGAAAAATTCTTCACTCACTATAGCAGAATCTATTTTCTAGGTGGAAGCTCGGTAAAAAGAGCTAAGTTCGTTGAAACAATTTTCTTGTTTTATTCCTACTACGTCCTCCAAAAAGAAACATGCAAATGCTCTGCTCTTACCTCTCTTCTCTGCCTTTCTAGTCTATCCAAGCAAGCCCCCTTACTTTTACTATTGGGCTTTCGAATCTGACATGGCTCGAACACCCACCTTGTATAGCCCTTTCTCCCCGCTCTTTTGCTGCCAACTCCCCTCTCCTCTTCTTTGAATAGAAGAAAGACGAGCCAATCTGCATAGAGTCATCTATTGTTGGGGTTAGTCCCACATCAGGAATTGATGGTGGGGGAGCACAACATATAAGGCGTAGCCGTCCTCACCTATCAGGCTAGTCTTTTGGGTTGAGTTAGGCCCAAGGCCTGTATATGTTGTGACTCTAGTGGACCTGGGCCGGAGCGGCACCGGTCATCGGTACGACGAGCCGGGTCGGCTCCAAGGAACCTAGGGGCACCGGCTCAGCGAGCCGGGCCTGGTTCTAACAATTGGTATCAGAGCCGGTCCAAGGACCCGCAACAAATCTCGGTGGGACACACACTGGTGGGGGCACCTCATCTGGACAACTCTTGGCCACACGGTTGTGTGAGTTGAAGAGTTGGGACCGATGTGTGACTACGAGGGAGATTGTTGGGGTTAGTCCCACATCGGGAATTGATGATGGGGGAGCACAACATATAAGGCGGGGCGGTCCTCACCTATTAGGCTAGTCTTTTGGGTTGAGTTAGGCCCAAGGCATGTATATGTTGTGACTTCAGTGGACCTGGGCTGGAGTGGCACCGGTCGTCGGTACGACGAGCCAGGTCGGCTCCAGGGAACCTAGGGGCGCTGGCTCAGCGAGTCGGGCCTGGTTCTAACATATATCTCCTAGAACTTTCCTAGGACTTCCTTGTTTCAATCCCATCTTCTCATCTTTTTGGTGAGCCAGCCATTGTGTGTGTGTCCCAACTGTTCCTTCTCCTCGTAATGAGCTTTAATGCACTGATGCTCGTATGAGAATAGTCCGTGCCCCGAGAAGAAAGATTATGTAAAGAGAAGAAAGCGGGGAAGAAAGCTTATGTATGTATTCGGATTCAGCTTTGAACACGAGGATGGATACCCTATTATTGGTGTTGGTGGTTCCTCTAAAGCTACAAGAGCTAATAAAAGATCTGGGTTCGTTGGAAGAACAGAAAGAAAGGGTTCCAGCTTTTATTGAACGAGTAAGGGATCTTTGGATCCTTTTTTTTCAAGCTTAAAGGCGAGTAATCAATATTGCTTCTTTTCCTTGAATATGGATTGCTGAATATGTTCCAAATTAATAGTCCAAGACAAAGGTCGGACTTCTGACGGAGCGAAGCGGAGGCCCGTCGCCGGTAGGCTTGGGCCGGACTTCTGACGGTACATATGCCTGTCGCTAGGGTTCCACCGACATCAAGTCATTCATTATTCTTGTAAGCCGCCGCACGGCGTTGTAACCGACTCTTGATAATAGTGAGGAGTGTTTGCTAGCTGGCGCCCGTGGTTTTTCCCCTTCGCATTGGAGGGGTTTTCCACATTAAATCCTGTGTCTCCATGTGGTTTGATCTTGTGTTCTTCGCCGTATATCCGCCGTCATTCTCAACAAGTGGTACTAGAGCTGTGGTTGCAGATTAGGTTTCCATGACGACATCGATGAAGTTCGATCTACCGCTGCTGGATTACAAAACGAGGTTCTCGCTATGGCAAGTCAAGATGCGGGTAGTTCTCGCATAGAAAGATGACTATATGAAGCGCTGGAAGGCTTCGGGAAGCAGTCCAAGGCTGATTGGACTCCTGAAGAAAAACGGAAAGATTGTAAGGCTCTGTCCCTAATTCAACTTCACTTATCTAATGATATTTTGCAAGAGGTATTGTAGCAAAAGAGTGCTGCAGAACTCTGGTTGAAACTGGAATCGATCTGTATGTCCAAGGATGTAACCAGTAAGATCCATATGAAGCTAAAGTTGTTCACTCTCAAGATGAAGGAGGGTGAGTCGGTGATGAGTCACATATCCATGTTCAAGGAGATTGTTGCCGACCTTAAGTCGATGGAGGTGAAGTATGATGACGAGGACTTAGGTCTTTTACTGTTATGTTCACTGCCAAATTCGTATGCTAATTTCCATGACACCATACTTTTGAGCCATGATGAACTAACCCTTGTGGAAGTTTATGAGGCGCTCTAGTCCAGGGAGAATATGAAAGGGATGGTGCAGTCCAACGGGTCATTGCCCTCCGAGGGCGAAGCGTTGCATGTGAGAGGCAGATCCGAGCATAGATCCTCCAATGACGGCAACAATCGTGACAAGAGCCATGACGGAAGAGGTTGTTCAAAGTCCAAACCGTCTAAGATGTTCTGTAAGTATTGCAAGAAGACCAACCATTTTATTGAGGATTGTCTGAAACTTAAGAATAAGGAGAAGAGAAAAGGCAATCATGATGGTAATGCTTCTGTCGTTTCTGGTGCTGAAAATTCTGATTCTAGAGATTGTCTGGTAGTTTTTGCTGGTTGTGTTTCTGGTCATGATGAATGGATACTTGATTTCGCTTGTTCGTTTCATATCTGCATTAACAAAAATTGGTTCTGTTCAGAAAGGAGATGTGGTGCGCATGGGAGATGATAACCCGTGTGACATTGTAGGGATCGGCTCTATTCAGATCAAGGCACATGATGACATGACACGCACGCTGAAGAATGTGAGGTACATACCAGGGATGTCAAGAAATCTCATCTCGCTCAGCACACTCGATGCAGAAGATTTCCATTACTCCGGTTCAGATGGCATTCTGAAAGTATCAAAAGGTTCTCTTGTTTGCTTGAAAGGTGATCTTAATTCTGCAAAAGTTATATGTCCTTAGAGGAAGTACTTTACATGGTTTTGTTTCCCCTACTGCTGCTGTTACTAATGCTGAACCTAGTAAGACTAACCTTTGGCACATGCGTTTGGGACATATGAGTACACTTAGTATGGCAGAATTGATGAAGATAAACTTGCTAGATGGCTGCACTTCGAGTAACATGAAGTTCTGTGAGCACTGTATTTTTGGGAAGCATAAAAGGGTAAAATTCAACACCTCGGTTCATACCACCAAAGGTACTCTTGATTATGTACATGCTGATTTATGGGGACCTTCTCGTAAGCCTTCTCTTGGTGGTGCTCGTTACATGCTTACAATTACTGATGATTACTCTAGAAGAGTTTGGCCTTATTTTTTGAAACATAAAGATGATACCTTTGCTGCATTTAAGAATTGGAAAGTTATGATAGAAAGACAAACTGAAAGAAAGGTGAAATTGCTTCGTACTGATAATGGTGGAGAGTTTTGTTCAGATGCTTTTAATGATTATTGCAGGCAATAAGGCATTATTAGGCATCACACCATACCATACACCCCGTAGCAGAATGGTGTGGCCGAGCGTATGAACAGAACCATCATCTCAAAGGCTCGTTGCATGTTGTCCAATGCAAGGATGAGCAAGCATTTTTGGGCTGAAGCAGCTAACACCGCATGTTACTTGATAAACATGTCGCCTTCTATTCCACTTAATAAGAAAACTCCCATTAAGGTATGGTCTGGTACACCTGTAGATTGTTCACAGTTGAATGTTTTTGGCTGCACTGCTTATGCTCATGTTGATAATGGAAAAATCAGAGCCTAGAGCTATTAAATATCTTTTTCTTGGTTATGGTTCGGGAGTTAAAAGATATAAATTGTGGAATCCCAAAAAAGGAAAGACTTTCATGAGTAGGAGTGTTGTTTTCAATGAGATGTTTAATGACAGTTTGTCCTCAGATCATGTTCCAGAGAATTCTGAAAAAGAGTTGCAGTATATCAGCGTGTAGGTGGAGTATGATGATGATGAGACAGGTGTGCAGGTGGAGCCAGTTGATACTCATGATAATGAAGTTGCTGATGTTGATACCATGATGATGTTCAGCAGCACTCACCTCCTATTTTGCAGCCAGAGGAGGATTTACCTATTGCTCATCGCAGGTCAAATAGGGGTTGTGGACCTCCAACCCGTCTTATTGAAGAATGTAATTTGACTTATTATGCTTTGAGTTGTGCTGAACAGGTGGAGAATATTCATGAGCCAACAACCTATACTGAAGCTATTGATTGTGGTGAACGTGAGAAGTGGATCTCAGCTATGCATGATGAGATGCAGTCTCTCGAGAAGAACATCACATGGGAGGTTGTACCTTTGCCCAAAGAGAAGAAGACCGTTCGCTACAAATGGGTCTTCAATAAAAAGGGGGGTTTAACTCCAAGCGAGCCTCCAAAGCTTAAGGCAAGGGTAGTAACAAAAGGCTACAGTCAAATTCCCGATATTGACTACAATGATGTGTTCTCTCCAGTTGTAAAGCACAGTATTATTCGCACATTTTTTAGTATTGTTGCTTCACATGATCTTGAGCTTGAGTAGTTAGATGTGAAGACTACGTTTTTGCATGGAGTACTTGAGGAGGATATATATATGGACCAGCCAGAAGGGTTTGTTGTGCCTGGCAAGGAGAAGTTGGTTTGCAAACTAAAAAGGTCCTTGTATGGTTTGAAACAGTCCCTCGTCAGTGGAACAAAAGGTTTGATTCATTTATGTTGTCGCACAGTTTTAAAAGGTCAAAATATGATAGTTGTATTTACATTAAGCATGTTAATGGATCACCTATATACTTGTTGTTATATCTTGATGATATGTTGATTGCTGCTAAGAGTAAGGTTGAAATCACTAAATTGAAGAAATTGTTGAGTAGTGAGTTTGACATGAAGGATCTTGGTGCTGCTAAGAAAATACTCGGTATGGAAATTACTAGAGACAGAAAATCTTGTTTGCTATTTCTTAGCCAGCAAAATTATATTAAGAAAGTTCTTCAGCGTTTCAACATGCATGATGCAAAGCCTGTTAGTACTCCTATTGCACCTCATTTTAAATTGTCAGCTACACAGTGTCCTAGTACAGATGCAGATATTGAATACATGTCAAGAGTTCCTTATTCCAGTGCAGTTGGGTCTTTGATGTATGCCATGGTTTGCTCTCGTCTAGATTTGTCATATGCTATGAGTTTGGTTAGTAGATATATGTCTAATCCTGGTAAAGAACATTGGAGGACAGTTCAGTGGATTTTTAGGTACCTTAGAGGCACAGGAGATTCTTGTTTGAAGTTTGGCAGAACTGAACAGGGAGTTATTGGTTATGTGGATTGCGAACACATGGTGGATAAGTACCCATGTATGTTCTGTTTTGATGATGAGTGATTGACCAACACGAGAGTGTTTCAGTTTGAGTGGCTTAACCTAACCTCTGCGAAAGCAGAAACATGTGCGTGTCTATCGGCTTGTGGTGTGCAGGTGTTGTGCCTAGTGACAGTGGTCAATGGCGTGGAGAAGGTCGAGTAGAGGCTTGCCGTGCCGATTGACTGAGAGCGGTGAAGGGTGGAAGCGGGGCTTGGACTGAGGAACCATGGGCGCTGACGGACTAGCTGTGGTGGCTAGTACTTGGCACCAGTGAGTGCGAGAAGACATGGAGGTAGACCGAGTTGACCAAGCCAATACGGTGGACGAGCGGGTCGAGCGGAGGCTCATGGGACTCAGAGTCTGATCGGGCGAGGACAAGGTGGCTCGAGTCGAGCGGTTTGGTGGTTTGGGTCTCAAAACCATCCGAGGACGGTTTCCGAGTTTGGGCCTCAAAACTCGGGGTTCGGTAGTTGAGCCCAAAGCTACCGGTGGCGGGTTTCCTAGGTTTGGGCCTCAAAACCTAGACGGAGCTTCCGAGGAAGCGGGGATGGCATGTGGCGGAATCCAGGAGGTTGCGTCAAGGCGACGACAACTCCCGGCAGGAAGCGGGGCCGTCCATTCAAATGAGTGGCTGAGAGTTACCGACTTAGATTACAATGTCTTAGGGCTAGGTAATTCGGTCTTGTATCTAGGGGGGGTCTTTAGGAAATAGCCAAAGCCTCGTTAAATAGGGGATGAAGGGGTATCCTCATCCCATCTCTTGAACCCTAATCACTTGCCCCTCTTTCTCTCTCTCTCTAGTTCATGAGATCCCTAGGTTGATTCTACCAACCTTTGTAAGAACTTGAGTTTGTTGCAAGGAATCGAAGGTCGTAACCTCCGTAAGCCATGGTGGCTTGGCTTTCGTGATTGTGCCCTCGTTTTGCATGTGTTCTTCACGTTTTGTTTTTGCTCTCTTTTTTTCCTGAGATGATTTCTCTTTGTAGCGAGTAGCTTTGCAAAATCCGCTTGAACCAAGTTGTTCGTATTCGTGAGGAGCTTCTTTGCACCGAAGGAATTCTCCTCAAACCTCACGAGTGTGTAGATCGGGAGTTTTCTTTGTGGCGTTCTTCGTTTTGCTCTCTTCTCCCCCAAATCCGAGTGTTCCCATTTATTCTCTCCAAATTGAGCGATGATTTCTTTGGGATAGCTCCCCTATTGCACTAGAATCTTGCCTACAAAGTTTGGTTGCAGTTGGTGATCATTTGGTTGAGTTCTAGGAAGATTTGGCAGAGAGAGATTCGTTTTTGCGGGTTTCAATGTTTCTGCTCGAGAGCGTCGGACTAGGCGTCGAATGACTTTTACCTAAGCTCCGGACCATTGCAAGTGGTCCGGTGGTCTTGACCAATCTCATGTCAAGCAGCTAAGGGCGTCGGACCACCCTCCGGACGTCTCTGTTTTGAGCTCCGGACCATTGGCCATTGGTCCGGTGGCTCTGTCGTGGGTGCTGCTCTACGCATCGGACCAGACGCATTAGTCCGACGGTGAGCGTCGGACCAGAGTCCGGAGGTAGGGAGCTTGCTGTGTTCTTTTGCTCTATGGCGAGCGTCGGACTAGTTGTCCGGAGCCTAGGCACTCCCTGCATGGTTTCTGGGTGAGCTCCGGACTTTCCAATGTGTGCGTCGGACTAGTCTGGAGGTGCCCTAGTGAGCACCAGACGAAAGGCTCCAGACCACTTCCATTGGTCCGGAGGTCTTGGCTGACGTAGTCCGGAGCCTCTGCTTCTGTTGTGTTTCTTCCGTTCTTGTTGCGGTTTGTTTCTCCGGGTTCATGGCTAGCTCCGATGTGTTCCTAGGACATCTCCTAGAACATCCACCCACTTGTGGGTCATGAGCCTAGTTTGTGCTTTGGGTCGTTCTTGGGACAAGGGTCAACATCTTTCGAAAGGAATTTGTATTTGGCTCCCATTCACCCCCTCTGGTCGTCGTTTCCGGTCTTTCAATTGGTATCAGAGCCGGTTAAGGATCAATCCACCTTACACAGTTCTTGTTCTACGGAGGTGACATGGAGTGGGGTGTTGGTAAACCTCCCTATTTCAATGGAACCAACTTTTCCTATTGGAAGGTGCGTATGTCGGCTTACCTCCAAGGGCTTGACACAAAGTTTTGGGAGATTTGTGAGAATGAGAACTATGTGGTTCTTGAGGCTCGGATCACCGATGCCTAGATTACGCAGCATGCGTCAAATGCAAGAGCCCGTAGCATTCTCTTCTCTTGTCTGTCTCTTGCAGAGTTTGAGCGGGTTTTGAGTCTCACTACGGTATGGGAGATCTTGCAAACACTCTTGAGATATGATGAGGGCAACCCTCAGATCAAGTCTAGGCTCTTCGACACGTACCGTAGAGAGTACGAGAACTTTGCTCAGTTGGCCGGGGAATCTGTTGATGGGATGTTCACTCGCTTCTAATCTATCGTCAACAAGATGCGTGCCAATCGAGCCAACTTGCCTTATGATGATCATGATATGGCTATCAAGCTTTTGCATGCTCTTGATCGGAAGGTATGGGAGATGAAGGTGGCTGCTATTCAGGACTCACCGAGCTATGATGCCCTGACCGTGGATGAGCTGTTCAGCAAGCTCAAGTCCTCGGATATTGACTACCAGACCTGGGCCAAGCTTGAAAACCCGTCGAAACCCTCTATGGCGTTGGTTTCTTGCCCCGGCGATACTTCTTCTTCTCCTCTCACCCTTCACACTCTTTGTTCGCTTTGTCTTTGATTTCTGTGACAGAGGATCAAGTGGAGGCTCTTGGAGATGATGAGCTGGCTTTGGTCATCACCAAGTTCTCACGGTTTCAAAACAACCGTTTGAACCGTCGGCGTGGTGGCTCAGCCAAGGGGTGCTACCGTTGCGGTGATGAGGATCACTTCATCGCAAACTGCCCCAAGAAAGCTGCGGGCGACTTCACCAAGCGCAAGGACAAGCGCGAGCACCACTTCGAGGACAAGCACAAGCCCAAGGGTGGCTACCACCGAAGGTCCTCCAAGAAGGTGATCGACAAGGTGAAGGCCAAGCACCGAGCCTTCCTCGCCTCCCATAACGACATCGTTGCCTCCTCCAATGGAGGTGCTTCTTCGAGCGATGATGAGTCCAAGGGAAAGGCTGAGGACAAGCTGAACGGCCTATGCTTCTATGCCGACGCCAAGCACGGTGGCTTTTGCACCATGGGGATTGAAGAAGGCAAGGTCGGCAAGCGCAAGGAAGGCCCCAAATATGACTATGACTCCAACACACCCAAGGTACCACCCACCTTCGAGTCCCTCTCTCTCGAGATTGAGTCTCTGAATGAAACCTTGATGAGTCAGGATGCTTTGCTCAAGCGTGCCGCGTGCGAGAGGAACGATTTCAAGGCTAAGTATCTTAGCACGCTGCATGAGCTAGAGTTTGCTAAGGCGTCAGTGGTGGTTACCGAGGAGGTAGAGTGTGATGCTGGTGCCATCCACATGTATAGTCTTGTCACTCTCTAGGACAAGTATGACACTCTACTTGAGGAGGTTAGTGAGCTGAAGGACCGGAAACAGCGACCAGAGGGGGTGAATGGGAGTTAAATAAAAATTCCTTTCGGAAGATATTGACCCTTGTCCCAAGCATGACCCAAAGTAAGAACTAGGCTCACGACCCACAAGTGGGTGGATGTTCTAGGAGATGTCCTAGGAACACAGCGGAGCTAGCCACGAACCCGGAGAAACAAACCGCGAAAAGAACGGAAGAAAAACAGCAACACCAGAGGCTCCAGACCAGTTTGGACAGAGCCACCGGACTATAGCAAGTAGTCCGGAGCTGAGGTCCGACGCCTCCACACACAGGGACCAGCCGAAACACGGAGCGCCCTAGCTCCGGACTAGTCCAGTGGACACTTTCAGAAGTCTGGTGCTCACTCAGAAGAAGACTCAGGGAGTGCCTGAGCTCCGGACTCTGGTCTGACGGTCACCGTCGGACTAAGAAGAGTGGTCCGGTGCTCACTCCAACGACTTTCTCAAGAAAAAACAGTAAGCTACCTACCTCCGGACTAGGTCGTCGGACTACACCGTTGGACTATGCCGAGTGGTCCGACGCTTGGAAGACTTCCTTAGCAGAGCCACCGGACCATTCGCCTATGATCCAGAGCTCAAAGACTGAGTGGTCCGGAGGCTGGTCCGACAGCCCTTGCTGCTTGACACATGAAAAGTCAAGACCACCGGACCACTTGCTATGGTCCAGAGCTTAGGACAAAGTGGTCCGACGCTCTCAGACAGAAAATTGTTCCCCGTGAAAACGAACTTCTCTCCGCCAAATTTTCCCAAAACTCAACCAAATGATCACCAACTGCAACCGAACTTTGTAGGAATGATCCTAGTGCAGTTGGAGAGCTATCCCGAAGAAATCATCACTCAATTTGGAGAGGATAAACGGGAACACTCGGATTTGGGGAGAAGTGAGCAAAACAAAGAACACCACAAAGAAATCGCCCGATCTATGCACTCGTGAGGTTTGAGGAGAATTCCTTCGGTGCAAAGAAGCTCCTCACGATTACGAACAACTTGGTTCAAATAGATTTTGCAGAGCTACTCTCAACAAAGAGAAATCATCTTAGGAAAAAGAGAGAGCAAAAGCAAAACGGGAAGAACACAAGCAAACCGGGGACACAATTACGAAATCGAAGCCACCATGGCTTACGGAGGTTACGGCCTCCGATTCCTCGCAACAATCACAAGTTCTTACACCGGGGACACGGTGGATCTCAAGCAAGAAGAAGCTAGGGAAGGGAAAACCTAGGAATAGGTGGGAGAGAGAGTAATGCAAGAGATAGGATGAGGATACCCCTTCATCTTCTATTTAACGGGGCTTTGGCTATTTCCTAAAGACCCCCCTAGATACATTGAGTGAACTACCTAGCCTAAGAATTGCAGTCCAAGCTCCGGAAAAAATCTCCCTCGATTTGAATGGACGGCCCCGCTTCCTGCCAGGAGTTGTCGTCGCCTCGACGCAACCTCCAGGATTCCGCCACGTGCCATCCCTGCTTCCTCGGAAGCTCCGCCTAGGTTTTGAGGCCCAATCCCAGGAAACCCGCCACCGGTAGCTTTGGGCTCAACTACCGAACCCCGAGTTTTGCGGCCCGAACTCGGAAACCGACGCGGATGGTTTTGAGGCCCAAACCACCAAACCACTCGACGCGAGACACCTTGTCTCCACCCAGTCGAACTCGAAGTCCCCTGAGCCTCCGCTTGACTCGCGCGTCCACCGTCTTGACTCGGTCTACTCGGTCTACCTCCATGGCTTCTCGCACTCGCTGGTGCCAAGTACTAGCCACCACAGCTAGTCCGCCGGCGCCCATGGTCCCTCAGTACGAGCCCCGCTTCCGCCCTTCACCGCTCTCAGTCCATTGGCACGACAAGCCTCTACTCGACCTTCTCCACGCCATTGACCACTGTCACTAGGCATAGCACCTGCACACCACAAGCCGATAGACAAGCACACGTTTCTGCTTTCGCAGAGGTTAGGGTAAGCCACTCAAACTGAAACACTCACCTGTTGGTCAATCACTCATCATCAGAGCTGAACAAACATGGGTACTTATCCACCATGTGTTCGCAATCTCCCCCTTGATGAGTGCATTGTCTACACACGTGCATTTCAGATTTGAGCTACAAGGTAAAGCTCTCCATATGACCAAAAAGCTAAGAAAGCCAAAACGAGGTCACTTGGGAGAAGCAAAACGATACCAATTAAAAGAGAGAGGCAAAACGATACCAATTGAAAGCATCCTCAAAAACACCTCATGTCAATGCCACTTACTGATGCCAAACAAAAGTATATGGGCAAAACCAAGCTAGCCCTCAAGAAGAGGCAGAAACTGGGCTCAACACCGCTAGCAAGCCAAAGAAACCAATCAAACAACTCTTCAAAGCTCAGACTTCCAATTTAAACACTTGGGGAGCTCAAAAGACCAATTGAATCCACTTACGTCTCCTAATGCTCAAGAAGCAATCGAAACCTGTCGAAGCCAACAAAGCAAGCTAGATCCTCCAGAAGAGGCAAAGGCTCAACACATCTAGCAAAAGCTCCCCCTGGGGAAAAGCACACTCAAGATACCAAGAAGGGGTGAAAAGAGCCAAGTCAAAGAGATACCAATTAAGCTCAAAAAGCACATTTGATCCCCCTTGGAAGTAGATGGCTAAAAAAGGAATGAAATGCACATCTCTCCCCCTTGTTGACACATGAAGCTCATTAAGCATCAACAACTCAAGATCCGGCCACAAAAGCCATGAAATGCAAAATGAGTGCAAAAGCTTCATACTTAGAGCTAAGACAATGGATAGATGCTCTAAGTGATGTGATCCTGTGAGAATAGGAAAAGCTCTACGTGCCCAACAAAGACTCAAGTTGAGCTTAAGATCACTTTAGAAGCTATTTTAGAGAGCATATCATGTGAGAGCAGAGAAAGGGTATCACCTCCTAGAGACAGCTAGACAGGGCAAACAAGATAGGATCTATCTCAAAGAAGTCTCATGTATAGCAAGTAAAACTACCCCTTAGCAAAGTTCATACAACAAGCCAATGACCCAACTGAATGAATTTTTCAAATTTCAGAGTTTTGCAGCCAATTTTCAGTTTTAGGCATATTTAAGTTGTATGCGAGTGGTTCTAAGCAAAGTGATGCCACTGCTTACCAACCAGGCGAAGTCAAAGGACTTGACACACCGGTTTTGGTCATACATGACACCGCTCAAGTATCGACCCATAGACCCATATGGGAAGCAGTCTCAAACACACGGTGAAGTGCTCACAATGCAGACCCAACTCGATCTTTCCAATTCACAAAACAGAGAGCAATTTAATTTTAGATATTAATCATGGTGCTCAAAGGTAGTGAATGAAACAATGAAGAGCCATATTTACAAGCTATATACAAGATAGCCAAGAATGATCTTCAAAATCCTACACATGCTAGTGCCATTTCAGAGGTGACATGGGGAATTTAAATTCACTTTTAAAGCTTTTCTAACTTAGCTCTATTGCATATCATATAGATCAAAAAGAGTCTAAGTTAGGCAACACCATAGACACATAAAGCACCTCAAACAGAGCATAGATTCATTATATTGGCTAAGTATGAAGCTTAAAATGAACTATGTCACAAATGCAAATGAGATGCACAATGCAATGACACCAACTAACACTAACAAGACACCAATTGAGAAGAAGGACAAAGAAAAGCCAAAAAGAACTATGATACACAAAACTTTCCTCCTCTAAAAAGGAAAGCAAACACCCAACTTGCCTCGAAGGCGAGAAAACGCAGCTTGATCCAAAGGCTTTGTGAGAATATCCGCAAGCTGGTTTTGGGTCTCGACATGCCGGAGGTCAATGTCGCCCTTCTCGTAATGATCTCGCAAGAAATGAAAGCGGACCTCAATGTGCTTGGTCTTTGAATGAAGCATAGGATTTTTAGCCACACTAATTGCACTCGTGCTATCACAAAGCAGAGGCAGCTTAGTCAGCTCAAGATCGAAATCTCTCAAAGTGGCTATCATCCAAATCAACTGAGAGCAACAACTAGCCGCGGCAATGTACTCAGCTTCGCACGTCGACTGTGCCACACTAGTTTTGTTTGCGAGAAGACCAAGAAACCAAAGAGGACCCGAGAAACTAGCAAGTCCCAGAAGTGGACTTCCGATCAAGTCGGCAACCGGCAAAGTCGGCGTCAGAATAACCACAAAGCTCAAGAGAGGAAGTAGTGGAAAACCAAAGTCCAAATTCAGGAGTGAAGTGCAAGTACCTCATGATGTGTTTCACCGCCTGCTTGTGCGAAGTCCGTGGGTACGCCTAAAAACGAGCACACAGGCAGACGACGAACTGAATGTCCGGCTGAGTCGCCGTCAGGTACAGAAGCGACCCGATCATACTGCAGTACACCATCTGGTCCACTGCCTCTCCTTCCTCGTCTGCATCCAAGGCAGTATGTGTTGACATAGGCGTCGAGAGGGGCTTTGCCTCGCCCATGTCAAACTTCTTCAAGATATCCTTCGTGTACTTGCCTTGCTGCACAAACGTCCCTTCCCGGGTTTGCTTGATTTGCAACCCGCGAAAGAAAGTCAACTCTCCCATCATGCTCATCTCAAATTCCCTGCTCATAAGATCTGCCAACTTGGCAACAAGAGCATGAGAAGAACCACCAAAGATGATATCATCCACATATATTTGGACAAGGAGAGTGTCTTTTCCTTGCTTGAGGAGAAACAACGTCTTATCTACCGATCCCATTTTAAAACCCTTAGCAAGCAAAAAGGTTTTTAGCCTATCATACCATGCTCTAGGTGCTTGTTTTAAACCATACAAAGCTTTGTGAAGTTTAAAAACATGGTTTGGAAACTTAGGATTTTTGAAATCAGGAGGTTGTCTAACATACACTTCCTCCTCTATGTAGCCGTTTAAGAAAGCACTTTTAACATCCATTTGAAAAAGATTAAAACCCTTAGAAGCCACAAAATCTAGAAGGATTCTAATGGCTTCTAAACGAGCTACGGGAGCAAAGGTTTCCTCATAGTCTATTCCCTCCTTTTGACAAAAGCCTTGAGCTACCAACCTAGCCTTTTTGCGCACTACCACCCCATCTTCACTTTGTTTACTTTTGAAAACCCATTTGGTACCTATGGGGTGGCAACTAGGTGGTGGAGGAACTAAGACCCAAATGCGGTTTCACTCAAAGTTTTCTACCTCCTCATGCATGGCATTAACCCAATCCGGATCCATCAAAGCGTGTCCAACATCTCGGGGCTCAAAAGACGCGACAAAATCCGAATGACCAAAGTGAGAGATATAAGACCTGGACCGCGTGACTCGACGGTCAATGTCGCCAATGATGTTCTTCGGCGGGTGCTGCCGCTGGATGTGGCGGGGAGCCTGCCTGGACGAAGTGGCCTCCCCCTCAACAGCAGCTGGAGCTCCCTCAGGTGCATCAGGCACGGACTGGGGAAGCTGCTCGAACGGCCCCCATGTAGAGGAAGTAGTCGGGTTGGGACCGTGAGCCAAAGTGGACGTCGCAGGGTCGACGGGGGCAGCCAGTGGAGTTGTCTCGGGATCACCCCAATTGGCATCATCCTGCTCCTCCTCCACAAAGATGCTAGTGTTCACCTCATCATCACCTGCAAGCTCAAAAGCGGTCGAAACACAGGGCATAGTCTCATCGAAAGTAATCTCACAAGTCTCCATCACTCAGTTAGTCTCAAGGTTAAGTGCACGATAAGCACGAGAGTGAGTAGAATAACCAAGAAAGATACCATCAGAAG
The DNA here is from genome assembly GCA_022036555.1 of Microstegium vimineum. Lineage (NCBI taxonomy): Eukaryota > Viridiplantae > Streptophyta > Magnoliopsida > Poales > Poaceae > Microstegium > Microstegium vimineum. Next base: position 11,173,827 of record CM039122.1, on the reverse strand, counting down.
ACCATGATTCAAATTTATCCAACTTACCGCCCTTTTTGAGAATGAAGCACCTGCACCCAAACACCCGTAGGTGACTTACCTTGGGTGGTCTCCCAAATCACAGCTCATAAGAAGTCATTTTCTTGAAAGCTCGGAGAAAAATGTCATTGGAAACATAGCAAGCAGAACTGAGTGCTTCGGCCCAATACCGTCTAGGAGTCCTATGCTCATCGAGCATCGTCCTGGCCATCTCAACAAGGGTCCGATTCTTGCGCTCAACAACACCGTTCTGCTGGGGAGTGTGAGGTGAGGAAAACTGGTGATCGAGACCCAAAGAAGAACAAAGAGTTGCAAAGTGAGCATTCTTGAATTTTGTGTCATTGTCACTGTGGATAGCTCTCATTGCATTCTTAGGTAGCTCATTTTGCAATCTCAAAATCAGATCTCGAACAAGTGGAAAAGCCTCATCCTTACTCTCCAAAAAGAACACCCAAGAGTATCTCGAGTAGTCATCAACGACTACAACCACATACTACTTCCCTCCTTCTGACCTGACCCAAGCTAGACCAACTGTGTCCATGTGTAAGAGCTCGCCGGGTCGAGTGGTCATGATCTCAGTCACAGGAGGATGGGAAGCATCAAACATCTTGCCATGCCTGCAAAGATGGCAAACCAAATCCTTCTCGAACTTTAGCTTTGGCAATCCTTGGATAAGGTCCATTGAGCTAAGCCTTGCAAGCAAGTCAAAACTCAAATGTCCTAATCTCCTATGCCACTTCCAAAGCTCAGAGGAAGAACCGGCAAGAAGACAACGAGAAGGTCCGAAAGAGATAGAAAAATCCGCACGAAAGACCTTCCCGAAGGGTAAAATCCGGCAAACAAGCTCTCCACGAGAGTCCAAAATCCGAGACAAGTTTGGCTTGAAGCTGACTTCAAAACCGTCTTCAAGGAGTTGCGAAACCAAGAGAAGGTTAAAATGCAAATTCGCAACCAAAGCAACATCCTTGAGGATAAAAGACGAATTGACTCGGATGGACACCCGGGAGACAACCTTACCTTTACTCTTGTCCCCGAATGTAATGTACTCGGTGTGGTGCACGGAGTCGAGGCTGGAGAACCACTTGGCACTTCCAATCATATGGCGTGAACATCCGGAATCTACAAGCCAAGTCTCCTCCAGTCCTCCTTCCTACATCAATAAAAAGATATAGGGTGAGCAAACAGACCAACACTAGGGTTAGTAAACTGTGAAGGATACCAGTGTTGTCACACTTGCCCAAAGAATGGGTTAGGAGAAAAACCAAACATCTCCTGCCCCACGGGGGAATAGCGATCACCACAATAGGGAAAAACGTGGTCCGCTAAAGAAGGGTGGAGTAAAGCCACCGCCACGAGGCTCGTAGTCGTATGGGTCACGACCGGTACCCCGCCGGGCACGACCATGACGTGGTCTCGCCTCCTGAGGCCTAGCACCTTGAGGCATTGTACCTCTAGGCCTAGTAGTGCGCCTCTGAACTTTCGGTTAATGCACCCCAACTAGTGGGTGGTACATGTCCCGGATGTTCAACTCAAACTGCCTCCGATCATCTCTCTTCCTCCTATAGAAAAACTCAGCCAAATGCCCATCCTGTTCACAATACTCACAATGGTACCTCACCGCACTCTTGGGAAGGGGATCACTAGAGATGTCTGGCAGTGTGTCAAGTGGGTTGCGAAGATGGTTCAGTTTTGCAATCCACACTTGCTTCTGTGGAGTGGTTTTGGGTGGCTCTTCAAACACACCATCTCTCAGAGGAAGCTTGGAGGGGTCGGTAGGCTTAGGTGGAGTGATTTTGGTAAGCTTGGGAGTTGTGGTGGGTTTCTCATTCTCGTTCAAACCACTGCACTTACCGATCTTAGCGAACAAGCTATCGTCCTTCCCACCTATAGCAAAGCCTACTCCCGTGCTGCCAGCCCTTTTGCATTGGCTAAGCATCATCCCCAACTACGGCTCTCGGCAAGACACCCAGCTCAAGATGGACCGAAGGTATGTGTTTTCTTCCTCGGTACGCATCTTGTCATGTCTGCACGACGCGATCTCAAGCTCCAAAGCCTCAAAGCGATCCGACTCTCTAGTGCTATCTAAGCTGACCTTCTCTAGCACAGCAATCCTAGCATCTCTTTGTGCCAGTTCAGAACGCAAGCCTAAGCAAGACTTGCACGCACCAAGTAAGCTAGGCCTAGCCTTCAGCTCACTGACCTCCTCAAGTAGAGTGCCATACTTGTCCTGGAGAGTGACAAGACTAGACATGTGGATAGCACAAGCATCACACTCTACCTCCTCGGTAACCACCACTGACGCCTTAGCAAAATCTAGCTCATGAAGCACGCTAAGGTACTTCGCCTTAAAGTCGTTCCTCTCGACAGCAGCACGCTTGAGCAACGCATCTTGACTCATCAAGGCGTCGTTCAGAGACTCAATCTCAAGAGAGAGGGACTCGACAGTGGGTGGTACCTCGGGTGTGTCGGAGTCGTAGTCATAGTCGGGGCCATCCTTGCGCTTCCCGACCTTGCCTTCTTCAATCGCCATGGTGCAAAAGCCACTGTGCTTGGCGTCGGCATAGAAGCATAGGCCGTTAAGCTTGTCCTCAACCTTTCCCTTGGACTCATCATCGCTCGAAGAGCCTCCATCGGACGAGGCATCGATGTCGCTGAGGGAGGCGAGGAAGGCTCGGTGCTTGGCCTTCACCTTATCGATCACCTTCTTGGAGGACCTTCGGTGGTAGCCACCCTTGGGCTTCTGCTTGTCCTCGAAGTGGTGCTTGCGCTTGTCTTTACGCTTGGTGAAGTCGCCCACAGCTTTCTTGGGGCAGTTTGTGATGAAGTGATCCTCATCACCGCAACGGTAGCACCCCTTGGCTGAGCCACCACGCCGAAGGTTCAAACGGTTGTTGTGAAACCGTGAGAACTTGGTGATGACCAATGCCAGCTCATCATCTCCAAGACCCTCCACTTGCTCCTCTGTCACAGAAATCAAAGACAAAGCAAACAAGGAGTGTGAAGGGTCAGAGGAGGAAGAAGACGTACCGCCGGGGCCAGAAACCAACGCCATAGATGGTTTCGACGGGTTTTCAAGCTTGGCCCGGGTCTGGTAGTCAATCTCCGAGGACTTGAGCTTGCTGAACAGCTCATCCACGGTCAGGGCATCATAGCCCGGCGACTCCTGAATGACAGCCACCTTCATCTCCCATACCTTCCGATCAAGAGCATGTAAAAGCTTGATAGCCATCTCATGATCATCATAAGGCAAGTTGGCCCGATTGGCACACATCTTGTTGACGATAGCTTGGAAGCGAGTGAACATCCCGTCTACAGATTCGCCGGCCAACTGAGCAAAGTTCTCTTACTCTCTACGGTACGTGTCGAAGAGTCTGGACTTGATCTGAGGGTTGCCCTCATGATATCTCAAGAGTGTTTGCCAGATCTCTCCTGCCGTAGTGAGACTCAAAACCCGCTCAAACTCTGGAAGAGACATACAAGAGAAAAGAATGCTACGGGCTCTTGCATTAGATGCATGCTGCGTAACCTGGGCATCGGTGATCCGAGCCTCAAGAACCACGTAGTTCTCATTCTCACAAATCTCCCAAAACTTTGTGTCAAGCCCTTGGAGGTAAGCGTACATGCACACCTTCCAATAGGCAAAGTTGGTTCTAGCAAAGTAAGGAGGTTTAACAGCACCTCGCTCCATGTCGCCTTTGTGGATCAAGAACCGTGTAAGGTGGATTGATCCTTAACCGGCTCTGATACCAATTGAAGGACTGGAAACGGCGACTAGAGGGGGGGTGAATGGGAGCTAAATAAAAATTCCTTTCGGAAGATCTTGACCCTTGTCCCAAGCATGACCCAAAGTAAGAACTAGGCTCACGACCCACAAGTGGGTGGAGGTTCTAGGAGATGTCCTAGGAACGCAGCGGAGGTAGCCACAAACCCGGAGAAACAAACCGTGAAAAGAACGGAAGAAAAACAGCAACACTAGAGGCTCCGGACCAGTTTGGACAGAGCCACCGGACTATAGAAAGTAGTTCGGAGCTCAGGATCGACGCCTCCACACACAGGGACCGGCCGAATTAGTGAGCACCCTAGCTCCGGACCATAGGCTCCGGACTAGTCCGGTGGATACTTTCAGAAGTCCGGTGCTCACTCAGAATAAGACTCAGGGAGTGCCTGCGCTCCGGACTCTGGTCCGACGGTCACCGTCGGACTAAGAAGAGTGGTCCAGTGCTCACTCCAACGACTTTCTCAAGCAAAAACAGTAAGCTCCCTACCTCCGGACCAGGTTGTCGGACTACACCATCGGACTATGCCGAGTGGTCCGACGCTTGGAAGACTTCCTCAGCAGAGCCACCGGACAATTCGCCTTTGGTCCGGAGCTCAAAGACTGAGTGGTCTGGAGGGTGGTCCGACACCCCTTGCTGCTTGACGCTTGAAAAGTCAAGACCACCGGACCACTTGCTATGGTCCGGAGCTTAGGACAAAGTGGTCCGACGCTCTCAGTCAGAAAACTGTTCCCCGCGAAAACGAACTTCTCTCCGCCAAATCTTCCCAAAACTCAACCAAATAATCACCAACGGCAACCAAACTTTGCAGGCATGATCCTAGCGCAGTTGGGGAGCTATCCCGAAGAAATCATCGCTCAATTTGGAGAGGATAAACGGGAACACTCAGATTTGGGGGAGAAGTGAGCAAAACGAAGAACGCCACAAAGAAATCGCCCGATCATGCACTCGTGAGGTTTGAGGATAATTCCTTCGGTGCAAAGAAGCTCCCCACGATTACAAACAACTTGGTTCAAATCGATTTTGCAAAGCTACTCTCAACAAAGAGAAATCATCTCGGGAAAAAAAGAGAGCAAAAGCAAAACGGGAAGAACACAAGCAAACCAGGGACACAATCACGAAATCGAAGCCACCATGGCTTACGGAGGTTACGGCCTCCGATTCCTCACAACAATCCCGAGTTCTTACACCGGTGACATGGTGGATCTCAAGCAAGAAGAAGCTAGGGAAGGGAAAACCTAGGAATAGGTGGGAGACAGAGTAATGCAAGAGATAGGATGAGGATACCCCTTCATCCTCTATTTAACGGGGCCTTGGCTATTTCCCAAAGACCCCCCTAGATACATTGAGTGAACTACCTAGCCTAAGCATTGCAGTCCAAGCTCCGGAAAAAATCTCCCTCGATTTGAATGGACGGCCCCGCTTCCTGCCGGGAGTTGTCGTCGCCTCGACACCTCTAGGATTCCGCCACGTGCCATCCCCGCTTCCTCGTAAGCTCCGCCTAGGTTTTGAGGCCCAAACCCAGGAAACCCGCCACCGGTAGCTTTGGGCTCAACTACCGAACCCCGAGTTTTGCGGCCCAAACTCGGAAAATGACGCGGATGGTTTTGAGGCCCAAACCACTAAACCACTCGACGTGAGACACCTTGTCTTCGCCCGGTCGGACTCTGAGTCCCCTAAGCCTCCGCTTGACTCGCGCGTCCACCATCTTGACTCGGTCAACTCGGTCTACCTCCATGTCTTCTCGCACTCGCCGGTGCCAAGTACTAGCCACCATAGTTAGTCCGCCGACGCCCACGGTCCCTCAATCCGAGCCCCGCTTCCGCCCTTCACCGCTCTTAGTCCATCGGCATGGCAAGCCTCTACTCGACCATCTCCACGCCATTGACCACTGTCACTAGGCATAGCACCTGCACACCACAAGCCGATAGACAAGCACACATTTCTGCTTTCGCAGAGGTTAGGGTAAGCCACTCAAACTGAAATAGTCACCTGTTGGTCAATCACTCATCATCAGAGCTAAACAAACATGGGTACTTATCCACCATGTGTTCGCATGAGCTGAAGGCTAGGCCTAGCTTACTTGGTGCGTGCAAGTCTTGCTTAGGCTTACGTTCTAAGCTGGCACAGAGAGATGCTAGGATTGTTGTGCTATACAAGGTCAGCTCAGATAGCACTAGAGAGTCGGATTGCTTTGAGGCTTTGGAGCTTGAGATCGCGTCGTGTAGACACGACAAGATGTGTACCGACGAAGAAAACACATACCTTTGGTCCATCTTGAGCTGGGTGTCTTGCAGAGAGTCGTAGTTGGGGATGATGCTTAGCCAATGCAAAAGGGCTGGCAACACGGGAGTAGGCTTTGCTAGAGGTGGGAAGGACGATAGCATGTTCGGTAAGATCGGTGAGTGCAGTGGTTGGAGCGAGAATGAGAAACCCACCACAACTCCCAAGCTTACCAAGATCACTCCACCTAAGCCTACCAACCCCTTTGAGTTTCCTATGAGAGATGGTGTGTTTGAAGAGCCACCCGAAACCACTCCACAGAAGCAAGTGTGGATTGCAAAACCGAACCATCTTCGCAACCCACTTGACACACTGGCAGACATCTCTAGTGATCCCCTTCCTAAGAAAGCTAGAGCCACCCAACCCAACAAGAGAGTGCCTACCAAGAGTGCGGTGAGGTACCATTATGAGTATTGTGAGAGGGATGGCACTTGGCTGAGTTTTGCTATAGGAGGAAGAGAGACTATCGGAGGCAGGTTGAGTTGAACAATCGGGACATGTACCACCCACTAGTTGGGGTGCGTGAACCGGAAGTTCAGAGGCGCACTTCTAGGCCTAGAGATACAATGCCTCAAGGTGCTAGGCCTCAGGAGGTGAGACCACATGGTGGTCGTGCCCGGCGGGGTACCGGCCATGACCCATACGACTACGGCCCACGTGGCGGTGGCTTTACTCCACCCTTCTCTAGCGGACCACGTCTTCCCTATCGTGGTGATTGCTATCCCTCCGTGGGGTAGGAGATATTTGTTTTTTCTCCTAACCCATTCTTTGGGCAAATGGGACAACACTGGTATCCTTCACAGTTTATGAACCCTAGTGTTGCACCGTTTGCTCACTGTATGTCTTTATATTGATGTAGGAAGGAGGACTGGAGGAGACTTGGCTTGTGGATTCCGGATGTTCACGCCATATGACCGGAAATTCAAGTGGTTCTCCAGCCTCACCCTGTGCGCCACACCGAGTACATTACATTTGGGGACAAGAGTAAAGGTTAGGTTGTCTCCCGTGGGTCCATCCGAGTCAATTCATCTTTTGTCCTCGAGGATGTTGCTTTGGTTGCGAATTTGCATTTTAACCTTCTTTAGGTTTCGCAACTCCTTGTTGACGGTTTTGAAGTGAGTTTCAAGCCTAATCTCTCTCGGATTTTGGACTCTCGTGGTGAGCTTGTTTGCCGGATTTTACCCTTCGGGAAGGTTTTTCGTGCGGATTTTTCTATCTCTTCCGGACCTTCTTGTTGTCTTCTTGCCGGTTCTTCTTCCGAGCTTTGGAAGTGGCATAGGAGATTGGGACATTTGAGTTTTGACTTGCTTGCAAGGCTTAGCTCAATGGACCTTATCCAAGGATTGCCAAAGCTGAAGTTCGAGAAGGATTTGGTTTTCCATCCTTGCAGGCATGGCAAGATGGTTGCCGCTTCCCATCCTCCCGTAACCCAAATTATGACCTCACAACCCGGTGAGCTCTTACACATGGACAGTTGGTCCAGCTCGGGTTAGGTCTGAAGGAGGGAAGTGGTATGTGGCTGTAGTTGTTGATGACTACTCAAGATTCTCTTAGGTGTTCTTTTTGGAGAGTAAGGATGAGGCTTTTCCACTTGTTCGAGATCTGATTTTTAGATTGCAAAATGAGCTACCTAAGAATGCCATGAGATCTATCCACAGTGACAATGGCACAAAATTCAAGAATGCTCAATTTGCAACTCTTTGCTCTTCTTTGGGTCTCGATCACCAGTTTTCCTCTCCTCACACTCCCCAGCAGAACGGTGTTGTTGAGATCAAGAATCAGACCCTTGTTGAGATGGCTAGGACGATGCTCGATGAGCATAGGACTCCTAGGCGGTATTGGGCCGAGGCACTCAGTTCTGCTTGCTATGTTTCCAATCGCATTTTTCTCCCGAGCTTTCAAGAAGAAGACTTCTTATGAGTTGTGATTTGGGAGACCACCCAAGGTAAGTCACCTATGGGTGTTTGGGTGCAGGTGCTTCATCCTCAAAAAGGGTGGTAAGTTGGATAAATTTGAATCACGGTCTTCTGACGGTACCTTTCTTGCTTATTCTACTCACTCTCGTGCTTATCGTGCACTTAACCTTGAGACTAACCGAGTGATGGAGACTTGTGAGATTACTTTCAATGAGACTATGCCCTGTGTTTCCACTGCTTTTGAGCTTGCAGGTGATGATGAGGTGGACACTAGCATTTTTGTGGAGGAGGAGCAGGATGATGCCGATTGGGGTGATCCTGAGCCAACTCCACTGGCTGGCCCCGTCGACCCTGCGACATCCACTTCGGCTCACGGTCCCGATCCGACTACTTCCTCTACATGGGGGTCGTTCGAGCAGCTTCCTCAATCGGTGCCCGTTGCACCTGAGGGAGCTCCAGCTGCTGTCGAGGGGGAGGTCACTTCGTCCAGGCAGGCTCCCCGCCACATCCAGCAACAGCACCCTACGGAGAACATCATCGGCGACATTGACCGTCGAGTCACGCGGTCCAGGTCTTATCTCTCACTTTGGTCATTCGGCTTTTGTCGCGTCTTTTGAGCCCCGAGATGTTGGACACGCTTTGATGGATCCGGATTGGGTTAATGCCATGCATGAGGAGGTAGAAAACTTTGAGTGAAACCGCATTTGGGTCTTAGTTCCTCCACCACCTAGTTGCCACCCCATAGGTACCAAATGGGTTTTCAAAAATAAACAAAGTGAAGATGGGGTGGTAGTGCGCAACAAGGCTAGGTTGGTAGCTCAAGGCTTTTGTCAAAAGGAGGGAATAGACTATGAGGAAACCTTTGCTCCCGTAGCTCGTTTAGAAGCCATTAGAATCCTTCTAGATTTTGTGGCTTCTAAGGGTTTTAATCTTTTTCAAATGGATGTTAAAAGTGCTTTCTTAAACGGCTACATAGAGGAGGAAGTGTATGTTAGACAACCTCCTGGTTTCAAAAATCCCAAGTTTCCAAACCATGTTTTTAAACTTCACAAAGCTTTGTATGGTTTGAAACAAGCACCTAGAGCATGGTATGATAGGCTAAAAACCTTTTTGCTTGCTAAGGGTTTTAAAATGGGATCGGTAGATAAGACGTTGTTTCTCCTCAAGCAAGGCAAAGACACTCTCCTTGTCCAAATATACGTGGATGATATCCTCTTGGGTGGTTCTTCTCATGCTCTTATTGCCAAGTTTGCAGATATTATGAGCAGGGAATTTGAGACGAGTATGATGGGAGAGTTGACCTTCTTTCTCGGGTTGCAAATCAAGCAAACCCGAGAAGGGACGTTTGTGCACCAAGGCAAGTACACGAAGGATATATTGAAGAAGTTTGACATGGGTGAGGCAAAGCCCCTCTCGACGCCCATGTCGACTATGACTGCCTTGGATGCGGACGAGGAAGGAGAGGCGGTGGATCAGACGGAGTACCGAAGCATGATCGGGTCACTTTTGTACTTGACAGCGACTCAGCCGGACATTCAGTTCTCCGTCTGCTTGTGTGCACGCTTTCAGGCGTCCCCACGGACTTCACACAAGCAGACGGTGAAATGCATCATGAGGTACTTACGCTTGACTCCCGAATTTGGACTTTGGTTTTCCACCTCTTCCTCTCTCAAGCTTTGTGGTTACTCTGATGCCAACTTTGTCGGATGTCGTCTTGATCGGAAGTCCACTTCTGGGACAAGCCAGTTTCTCGGGTCTTCTTTGGTGTCTTGGTCTTCCCGCAAACAGTCTAGCGTGGCACAGTCGACATGCGAAGCTGAGTACGTTGCCGCGGCTAGCTGTTGCTCGCAGTTGATTTGGATGATTGCTACTTTGAAGGATTTTGGTCTTGTGCTTACTAAGGTGCCTCTGCTTTGCGATAGCACGATTGCAATTAGTGTGGCCAAAAATTGAGGTCCTCTTTCACTTCTTGCGTGATCATTATGAGAAGGGTGACATTGACCTTCGGCATGTCGAGACCCAAAACCAGCTTGCGGATATTCTCACAAAGCCTTTGGATCAAGTTGCGTTTTCTTTTTAGAGGAGGAAAGTTTTGTGTATCATAGTTATTTTTGGTTCTTTTTGTCTTTTCCTTGTCCTTCTTCTAAATTGGTGTCTTGTTAGTGTTAGTTGGTGTCAATGCATTGTGCATATCATTTCCATTTGTGACATAGTTCATTTTAAGCTTCATACTTATAGCCAATATAATGAATCTATGCTCTGTTTGAGGTGCTTTATGTGTCTATGGTGTTGCCTAACTTAGACTCTTTTTGATCTATATGATATGCAATAGAGCTAAGTTAGAAAAGCTTTAAAACTGAATTTAAATTCCCCATGTCACCTCTGAAATGGCACTAGCATGTGTAGGCTTTTGAAGATCCTTCTTGGATGTCTTGTATATAGCTTGTAACTATGGATCTTCATTGTTTCATTCACTACCTTTGAGCACCATGATTAATATCTAAAATGAAATTGGTCTCTATTTTTTTAATTGGCAAGATCGAGTTGGGTCTGCATTGTGAGCACTTCACCGTGTGTTCGAGACTGTTTCCCATATGGGTTGATACTTGAGCGATGTCGTGTATGACCAAAACCGGTGTGTCAAGTCCTTTGACTTCGCCTAGTTGGTAAGCAGTGGCATCACCTTGCTTACAACCACTCGCATACAACTTGTAATGTGCCTAAAACTGAAACTGGCTGCAAAACTCTGAAATTTGTAAAATTCATTCAGTTGGGTCATTAGCTTGTTGTATGAACTTTGCTAGGGATAGTTCTACTTGCTATACATGAGATTGCTTTGAGATAGATCCTATCTTGTTTCCCATGTTTAGTTGTCTCTAGGAGGTGATACCCTTTCTCTGCTCTCACATGATATGCTCTCTAAAAATAGCTTCTAAAGTGATCTTAAGCTCAACTTGAGTCTTTGTTCGGCACGTAGAGCTTTTCCTATTCTCACAGGATCAAATCACTTAGAGCATCTATTCATTGTCTTAGCTCTAAGTATGAAGCTTTTGCACTCATTTTGCATTTCATGGCATTTGTAGCCGGATCTTGAGTTGTTGATGTTTGATGAACTACATGTGTCAACAAGGGGGAGAGATGTGCATTTCATTCCATTTTCAGTCATCTACTTCCAAGGGGGAGAAAGAGTGCATCTCATTGGTTTCTTTGGTTTAGAACTTCTTTGGTCAAGGGGAGTTTGTGTGCTTATTTTGCCCTAAGGAGCTCATTTGGTATCTTGAGTGTGCTTTTCCCCAGGGAGAGCTTTTGCTAGATGTGTTGAGCCTTTGCCTCCTCTGGAGGGTCTAGCTTGCTTTGTTGGCTCCGACAGGTTTCGAGTGCTTCTTGAATGTTAAGTTTTTAATAGGTATCTTTAGAGTTCCCTTGGTGTTTTCAATTGGTTTCTTGAGCTTTGGTAGGCTTAAATTGGTATCTTGTTTTGCTAGCGGTGTTGAGCCCGTTTTCTGCCTCTTCTTGAGGGCTAGCTTTGTTTTGCTTGGTTGCGTCGAGCAGTTGCCCATGTGCTTTTGTTTGGCATCTGTAAGTGGTTTTGTCATAAGGTGTTTGAGGGTGTTTCAATCGGTATCGTTTTGCTTCTCTCAAGTGACCCCGTTTTGGCTTTTGTAGCTTTTTGGTCATTTGGAGAGCTTTACATTGTCGCTCAAATCTGAAATGCACTTGTGTTGACAATGCACTCATCAAGGGGGAGATTGCAAACACATGGTGGATAAGTACCCATGTATGTTCAGTTTTGATGATGAGTGATTGACCAACACGTGAGTGTTTCAGTTTGAGTGGCTTAACCTAACCTCTGCGAAAGCAGAAACATGTGCCTATCTATCGACTTGTGGTGTGCAGGTGCTATGCCTAGTGACAGTGGTCAATGGCGTGGAGAAGTTCGAGTAGAGACTTGTCGTGCCAATGGACTGAGAGCAGTGAAGGGAGGAAGCGGGGCTCGGACTGAGGGACCATGGGCGCCGGCGGACTAGCTGTGGTGGCTCATACTTGGCACCGGCGAGTGCGAGAAGACATGGAGGTAGACCAAGTTGACCAAGTCAAGACGGTGGACGAGCGGGTCGAGCGGAGGCTCATGGGAGTCGGAGTCCGACCGGGCGAGGACAAGGTGGCTCGAGTCGAGCGGTTTGGTGGTTTGGGCCTCAAAACCATCCGAGGCCGGTTTCCGAGTTTGGGCCTCAAAACTCGGTGTTCGGTAGTTGAGCCCAAAGCTACCGGTGGCGGGTTTCATGGGTTTGGGCCTCAAAACCTAGGTGGGGGTTCCGAGGAAGCGGGGATGGCACGTGGCGGAATTCTGGAGGTTGCGTCAAGGCGACGGCAACTCCCGGCTGGAAGCAGGGCCGTCCATTCAAATGAGTGGCTAAGAGTTACCGACTTGGATTATAATGTCTTAGGGCTAGGTAATTCGGTCTTGTATCTAGGGGGGTCTTTGGGAAATAGCCAAAGCCTCGTTAAATAGGGGATGAAGGGGTATCCTCATCCCATCTCTTGAACCTTAATCACTTGCCCCTCTTTCTCTCTCTCTCTAGTTCATGAGATCCCTAGTTTTATTCTACCAACCTTTGCAAGAACTTGAGTTTGTAGCGAGGAATCGGAGGCCGTAACCTCCGTAAGCCATGGTGGCTTGGCTTTCGTGATTGTGCCCCCATTTTGCTTGTGTTCTTCACATTTTGCTTTTGCTCTCTCTTTTTCTTGAGATGATTTCTCTTTGTAGGGAGTAGCTTTGCAAAATCCGCTTGAACCAAGTTGTTCGTATTTGTGAGGAGATTCTTTGCACCGAAGGAATTCTCCTCAAACCTCACGAGTGCGTAGATTGGGAGTTTTCTTTGTGGCGTTCTTCGTTTTGCTCTCTTCTCCCCCAAATCCGAGTGTTCCCGTTTATTCTCTCAAAATTGAGCGATGATTTCTTCAGGATAGCTCCCCTACTGCACTAGAATCTTTCCTACAAAGTTTGGTTGCAGTTGGTGATCATGTGGTTGAGTTTTGGGAAGATTTGGCGGAGAGAGATCCGTTTTTGCGAGTTTCAGCGTTTCTGCTCGAGAGCGTTGGACTAGGCGTCAGACGACTTTTCCCTAAGCTCCGGACCATTGCAAGTGGTTCGGTGGTCTTGACCAGTCTCATGTCAAGCAGCTAAGGGCGTCTGACCACCCTCCGGACGTCTCTGTTTTGAGCTCCGGACCATTGGCCATTGGTCCGGTGGCTCTGTCATGGGTGCTGCTCTACGCGTCGGACCAGGTGCATTAGTCCAACGGTGAGTGTCAGAAAAGAGTCCGGAGGTAGGGAGCTTGCTATGTTCTTTTTCTCTGTGGCGAGTGTGTGCACCGGACTACTTCCTATAGTCTGACGGTGAGCGTCGGACTAGTTGTCCGGAGCCTAGGCACTCCCTGCATGGTTTCTGGGTGAGATCCAAACTTTCCAAAGTGTGTGTCGGACTAGTCCGGAGGTGCCATGGTGCACCAGACGAAAGGCTCTAGACCACTTCCATTGGTCCGGAGGGCTTGGCTAAGGTAGTCCGGAGCCTCTGCTTTTGTTGTGTTTCTTCCGTTCTTGTTGCGGTTTGTTTCTCCGGGTTGGTGGCTAGCTCCGTTGTGTTCCTAGGACATCTCCTAGAACATCTACCCACTTGTGTGTCATGAGCCTAGTTTGTGCTTTGGGTCATGCTTGGGACAAGGGTCAAGATCTTCCGAAAGGAATTTGTATTTGACTCCCATTCACCCCCTCCCCCCCTCTGGTCGCCGTTTCCGGTCCTTCATGGATTCTGACTACTTACTTGTTATGTGTTTACAGTTGGCAATCCTGCCGTAAGTTGGAGGGCTACATTGCAGGTTGTTGTTGCTTTGTCTACTACTGAAGCAGAATATATGGCTGTTACTGAGGCGTGCAAGAAATTAATTTGGCTGAAAGGTTTGTACGCTGAGCTGTGTGGAGTTGATTCTTGCATTAATTTATTCTTTGACAGTCAAAGTGTCATTTACCTTACAAAAGATCAGATGTTCCATGAGAGGACTAAACATATTGACATCAAGTATCATTTTGTTCGTGATGTGATCGATGATGGTAAGTTAAAGGTACGTAAGATTAGTACTCATGATAATCCTGCTGATATGATGACTAAAACTATTCATGTTGCTAAGTTTGAGCTGTGCTCAAGCTTAGTTGGTTTAGTGGATTAGCCCCAGAGGCTATTTGGCGCCAGTGGTATTTTTCTTTGTTATGATCAAGATGAAGGTGTTGATTTATGCTACAAGGTGAATTTGTCTCAAGGTGGAGTTTGTTGAATATGTTCCAAATTAATAGTCCAAGACAAAGGCCGGACTTCTGACGGAGCGAAGCGGAGGCCCATCGCCGGTATGCTTGGGCCGGAGCGAAGTGGTACAAATGTCCGTTGCTAGGGTTCCATCGACATCAAGTCATTCATTATTCTTGTAAGCCGTCGCACGACGTTGTAATCAACTCTTGATAATAGTGAGGAGTGTTTGCTGGCTGGCGCCCGTGGTTTTTCCCCTTCGCATTGGAGGGGTTTTCCACTTTAAATCTTGTGTCTCGTTGTAGTTTGATCTTGTGTTCTTCGCCGTATATCCGCCGTCATTCTCAACATGGATATCTATGAGTTTTCGCACATCCTTTGTTTTGTGTGAAATGGCTTGACTAGTTGGATTAAGTATTAGGAGAGCAATGGACCTTTATCCGAAGGAGCACTTTAAGGATTGAATCTCCCACTTTTAATAAGATTGCATTGGAATGGAAAGCTAAAGCGGACAGATAACTTTGTCAAACCATTAGAAGTGATGAGGAGTGGCCCGATCTTCCGTGAGGTAACTGGTAAGTTCGATCTGTGGAGAACTCGACGTTGGCGATCCAGCTTCAAATCAGACACGATTCGAACCCTACAACCGTTACACCACTGCTCCGTTGGTTATCAACCAAGCACAACTTGATTGACCTCGCCAATAAGGCTTTTTCTGCAAGCGAATCGAAGAACACAAGCAAAAAGGTATAAACACGCAATCTGAAATTGCAAATATGAATGATGCAAATATCAATAGAGGGTTCAAGAACTCGATTCTAAAGGACTAATTGACACAATGGAGGAGATCAAGAACAAGGGGCACTGGATCACTGTAAAATGACTAATTGACACAGTTACAATGATCGATTCAGTTTCTCGATGGAAAACTAAACTCTAAAACAAAACTCAATCTGTTTGTGGCGGCTCTAGAAGGATATAAGGAGGAGGGAGGACGACCACAAGGGTCCTGGGGTCGTCCTACAACCCTAGGATGAGTCCCTAATGGACCCAAGTTGATACATGGGTCATGGGCCCAAAATTGGGTGACGCAGTACCGGAACAGATTCTGGACGCTGACTTGTTTCGACGTTTCCTGATGACTCAGAAGGCATTTAGACCTCAAACTGACGCCATTGGTTTCCTTATGAAATTATCTTACCATCCGTGGGTGAATCACCGAAAACGGAGTCCGGATGCGTCCTAGGCGTCCGTTTTACTCCTTGCTGGTCCTGAACTCCGAAACAGACTCGAAGTCGACGTGGCAGCTGAGTTGGAGATGAGTTGCAAGTTGGGAAAGGCGATGAGCGTAGCGATGTCCTCATCAAGAAGACCCAGAGTTTCAGGGACGGTTCTATGAAGAGAAGCATGCCTGAAATTTATTAACAGGGGTGGTTCAACCGTCCGTACTATTGTTGAGCTCCATTAAAGACGAAAGATTGCAAAATAAGCAAGAGAGAGAGAGAGGAGGCCAGGTTTCGACTAAGGATGAAAACGGAACGGAAATATCCCGAACCAAACCGCACCATTTTCTATATTTAACCCGATCGAATTCGTATTTTCTTGTTCGACTTTACCGTAGTCGCTTTCGTTTTCGTATTTCAAATGTCCCGAATCCCGAATGGAAAGCCGTTTTTTCGACCAAGTTTGACCTTTTTCTACTTTTCTACTTTTAATGTGGAAATATTCCGAATTCAAAAATGATTTAAACCGAATTTGGTTGTCAATCATTACTGTTTAGGCAACTAAGCAAAGGTAAATATGAAACACTGATATCCATGGCATCTTAATTTTTTCTCTTCTTTATATTTTTCTCTTGCGAAAGAAACAAAATTGATAAATCTGTTCTCTTGTACTCGAAATTTGTCACAATGGCACTTGTTAATTGTTATGAATGGTAGGTCTGTATTTCGAATTGAATTTTCGTATACCGACCGTGTTCGATAGAATTTCGCTCGAATTGGTTCGTTTTCGAAATTCACAATATTTCGTAAGTTCGCGTTCGTTTTCGTGTTCGACTTTACTGTTTTCGCTTTCGTTTTCGTATTTAAAATGTAAAAGTAGAAAATGGTTGAGTAGTTTTTCGACCGAGTTCGACCATTTTGATCCCTAGTTCCGACCATTGAATCACTGAAGGAGATGCGTTTGAGATCAAGGTGGGCTTGTTGCTCCATCCCTAAAATGGCAATAATTACGTGATCCATCCACAGTGTGGCGTGAACCTCAGCTGATCACCTCACCTCCAATTGTACGCGTCACGACGCAATAATAGAAAAATCGTCACTTTATTAATTAGTACTATACGATAGTACACAGTATGTACGTACTCGTACCAGCTAGTAGCCTATGACATTATGCACGGTGTGAACATACACGCATCAGCATTTTATAAGAAGACAGTCAATATCAAACAGTGTCATAATATTTACGGCCTCTCTACTGTTAACTCGACACGCATGCAGCATGTGACCAAGTAGTGACGATGATCGACATCGATCAGTTGATGAATAGGGGATGTCGCTGGTGTAGTGCGCCTCAATGCAATGCAAGGTGGCGATTTCATTTAATTTTTGTACGGTGTGGCTGAATCTATAAGCTGCATATATATGGCACTCGGTTTAAGTAATTGGATTAGATGGCCGATGTGCAGCTGTACATTACAGTACCATTTGTCTCATCGTCGACCGACCCGTGTTGATTATGCCAATCAAATATCAGTTATACACTACTGGAGACGGCACCTTTGCCAAAGTGACTGCGGCACTCGGCAAACGCCATAATACACTTGACAAACGCTTTACCGAGTGTAACACTCCGCAAAGCGCACATGGCAACGATGTTCACGATAAAGATTCTTTGTCGAGTGTTTTTTGTCAGGCACTCGGCAAATGTTTTGTTGTGTGTATAGAGACACTCGGCAAAGCAAAGCGACGCTCGGCAAAAAAAAGTGCACAGTAACGACCGTTGGCGCGGTTACGGAAGGTTTGCCGAGTGTCGAGTCAAACACTCGGCGAACGTCCCCCCTTTTGCCGAGTGCCCCATGCACGACACTCGGCAAACGACACCCTTTGCTGAGTGTCGCCAAGCAGGACACTCGGCAAATGTGCAAGATGTGCCGAGTGCCTTGACCATTGCACTCGGCACACCTGAGGCACTCGGCAAAGGGCCTTCCCAGGTGCTCTGGAATGGTTCCTTTGCCGAGTGTCATGACCATCACACTCGGCAAACCAAGCCTTTGCCGAGTGTTACACTCGACAAATCGATCAGAAACAGTTTTTTTTATTTGATTTTTCAATTCCATCCAGACAAACAGAAGATATATATCACAAGCAACTCATCTATATCACAAACAACACGTATCACATCAAAAACAACACAGATATCACAAACATCAAATATATCTCACAATATATGTAAATTCATCCATAGTTTAACATCACAATGCATCCAGAGTTCACAAAACATCCAAAGTTCAATACAAAACGTTCACAACGAGGGTCCAGGGTCACGAGGCCCACAACCTGATCCCGGCGACCCTCCCAAGCCTCCCAAGCCCGGTGATCCTCCATAGCCCGGTGAAGCTCCATAGCCCGGCGACCTTCCCAAGCCCTGGAAAGGTCCATAGACCGACGAAGCTCCCAAGCCAGCAGGTGAAGCATTATTTGATGCCGCCGATTGATTCTGCACAAAGTAAAAGAGGTTGCATGTGTTACACAAGTGAACTATAAGTTTCTAACATTCGAAGTATGCTAGATTACAAGTGCTATTGTGCTTTGACTACAAGCGTAAACATATGAACCAAAACATTTATACTCACAGGAGTGCCGAAGTAGATAGGTCGAGATGGAGGTGGACGTGGAGGCAGCACCAAAGCCAGAGGAGCCATACCCTGAGCGGCGCCAAGGCTCTGCATGTACTCAAACATCTTTTGCAGACTCTGATGGTTGAGTACTCGCTCTTCCGCCATCGTCCGCCGCTCAAGCTCCGCCGCCTGCCGATCAGCCTCCATCCTTGCCTCCAGCTCCTCCCGTCACCTCCTCTCATCCTCCAGCTGGGCCTACACCATTTCATTCAAATATTAGACGAATGCAAAGCTAAGGCAAATCAATGAACGACAAATAAAAAAGAAATAACCTGGAGTGCATGCATCTGCTCCTGTGAGGTGTTTGGGCGCTCGCATATGACCGGGCCCGATCTGCCACTCGCTTTAATATTGCTGAGACTGGGCATACTGGCTGTGTCGAGTGCACCGTCGGCAATCCAGTACCGCCCATGCTTCTTGCCGCCTCCAATCCTCATGATGACCTCTCCATCAAGATCCTCGGTGGTCGGATCGTAGTCTGCTCCATGGAGATTCTTTATCGCTGAAGTGTACTCGGTAAGGCGGCTGTGGACGCTCGGGTTAGTGTACTTCTCTGGCGGGTCATCCGGGTTGTAGTCGACGTTCGATGACGTCGTGCCCTTTTTGGACAAGGCAAATGCCTTGAACAGATTGCAAGGTTGGTTGTCATGCTTTGCCAACTGCGAGAAAACCAACAAGATGATTAGAAACCATGCAAAGTAACTGTTGCACTAAATTGTAGTCATTGACGTACCCAAGTGGCCGCGTATGCCTCTAGGCTCTGGCTTCCTTGGTAGTGTGTTGTGCCTGGCCTCATCAAACGTCGCTCCCGGCAAGCGTTATGCGTCTCCTCCCAATCGGGGCCGCACCACTTATCCACAATCCGTTTCCAGGTATGATGGGAGCACCACCATAGAATCGCCTACACACATCAAGTGACATATATGAATATCATATTTAGCCAACTAAATCTTAAATAAAGTCAATAGTAAAGTTGTATACTTACATCTTCGTACTGCTGTCGTGTCATCCTAATGTTCCTGGCGTCAACTTTGGAGACCTTTTCCTTAAGGATGTCGCCGTGGTAAGTCACGATGGACTGGACACGCGACTCATAGTGCATGTCCGACAAGAGTATCTTGCAAACTCGGCGAGCCACAGTGCCAGCGTGGGCCTCGTGTCCCCCTGGCATCTATAGAAATCCTGCACACGTACATATAGAGAGAGGCGTGATGTATCTATTATGTATTTTAAGACTTTACAAAAAATGTGTGCGATACAACTTACCCACAGCTCGCCGATTAGCCGCTCCGCTTTGTTGGCAAACGTCCTACCATTCCGATCTGGAGAATCGGTTGCCACGGTGTAGTGGTCAAACGTGTACGTCGGACCTACGACGCCAGCGTACTCAACTAAGCCAGGGAAGTGCTCCCTGCACAAGAGAGTTTGTGAGTACCTGAACTCACAAACGACCAACTCCTGCATAAGAGACCCAAGAATGTTAGTTGTAATTTTGGTTTTAAACATATTAAATGAAATAGGGAAACCATACAAAAGTACTTTTCTACCCTGGGTCGAATCATCGGACGACCCGACAGTGGGATGGGTCGCTGAGGGAGGCTCGCCGGTCCTCGCAAGTAGACAGTCGGCGGAGCAGCTGAAGTGGAACCCCCTGCAGGTGCCGAGTCATCGTCGTCATCCCCCTCCTCCGCCTCAACCCCCTGCGCCTGTTCGTGCTCCTGCGGCTGTTGTTGCTCCTGCGGCTGCTATTGCTCTTCATCCCCCTGCTCCTCCTCCTGCTGTGCCTGCGCCTCTGGCTGCGGGGTAGGATCCGAGGCTCTCCTGCGGGCGCTCCGCCTCCTGCTCGATGCGGCGTAAACCGAGGAGAGAGCCCTCATTCTGCTGCCGACCATTTTGAATTACCTGCATTTAAAAGAATAATTAGTATACCAATTAGTATAATAACATAATTATGAAAGACATGCAGAATAATAAACAAAATAACAATGTATTACATGTATTAGAAATACTCATCATGGTCAGGAGTAGCGGGATCATAAGTGTCATCATCACTATCAACCATGTCCAAAGTCTCAACACTATCCGATGGAGCGATGTTATCCTCATTTCCGTTGCCTAAACTTAATCTCTCAAGTAATTGTAAGTCCTTTACATTTTCCACCTCATCTCTAGCATCCTCGGCAGATACCCTTTCATTGTCTATTTCCATTTCAATGGCTTCGGTTAAGTCTATCTCAAACCTACCTTCTAGACCCTCTTCTTGAAAGAACTCTCCGTCATATGTGCTTGGGTTCAAATTGTAATCTTCATCGTTTGGGATAGGTAATTTACCGTGTGATGATACCTTGTGCACAATATCCCACCCCTTGAGACGGATGTCCGTCTGGCATGGGTATGACATATAATATACTTGTGTGGCCTGTTGAGCAACAATATAGACATCATCGCCTGGATACACGGAATCTCGTCGAATTTCGACTAGCCCTATGT
Source organism: Microstegium vimineum (assembly GCA_022036555.1). Taxonomy (NCBI): domain Eukaryota; kingdom Viridiplantae; phylum Streptophyta; class Magnoliopsida; order Poales; family Poaceae; genus Microstegium; species Microstegium vimineum. The sequence goes on along the minus strand of CM039122.1, from coordinate 11,153,142 downwards.
TAGGGGTCCGTCTTGTTAATGCAGGATCAAACCAATGACATTTGAAAATGATAGGATTAAGAGGTTTGCAACCATAGAACTGGAGTTCGTATATTTCTAGAATTCTTCCATAATACTCGACCCCATCAAGGCCGGGTGTAAACACTCCAGAGCATGTGGTTCTTCGATTGGGCGGACTCGCCTCGTAACTTGTTGTGTGAAATCGATATCCATTCACATCATAAGATGCAAATGACCTGACCCTATAGCCAAAGCCATTGGCAACTTGTCTCAACTCAGCGCTCATAGAGATATCATTAGCCTACAAGCCCAAGCAGTTAGGTTGTTATTTTGTTTGAATGTACGATCAATCAAGAATGTCAAACTAAGTAGTAGCTATCTTCTGTTTGAACCAAGAAATGAAATCAGGATTCCCATTTCCCGCACCCTTTTTAAGAAGGGTTTCAGTTTCTTGTGGGCTAGGACCTCTTGAGCGAGTCCAGAATTGAGAAATAAATTCCATGTAACAAGGAAAAACAAGGGGTTGGATGTAGAATATTAACATATATTGATCCTAGTTCAATGAGAATAGAACTTACATCATGTACGGCTCCACTTCGTCAAGGTTGGTCAACACATATAGCATTATAGTGCGACACTCTTCGGGCTTTAAGGTCTTTGGGGTCGATCCACTTGCGCTCCCGAGTTGGCCTCGGAAAAGGCTGAGATTCGATTCATTTTCGCCAATGTTGTAACGAGAGGGTGGATTATGCACGCTAGGAAGGTTGTCACCATAGTATGTTGTTGTGAAGTTTGACACCTCCTCTAGAATGTATGCCTCTGCCATGGAAGCCTCAAGTTTTGCTTTATTTTTACATTTTGTTCGAAGAACCTTTAGACTTATCTCGACAAAATAACACCAACGGAACTGCACAGGCCCTCCCATTCGTGCCTCAGACGGGAGGTGTAAAATCAAATGTTGTATTGGATTGAAGAAACCAGGTGGAAAGATCTTCTCTAACTTACAGAGCAACATAGGTGCCATTCTCTCCAAGTCTGTAATCACGGTTCGAGATAACTCCTTTGCACAAAGCTGGCGGAAGAAATAGCTCAACTCTGCTAACACTTGCCAAACATGGTCAGGGACGTAGCCTCGAACCATTGTCGGAAGAAGCCGCTCAATCCATATGTGGTAGTCATGACTCTTCATCCCATTGACTCGCATAGTAGATAGGTTCACCCCCTTCTCAGACTCACTGCATATCCAACAGGAAACAATAACGTTTGCATCCATTCTAGAACTTCTCTCCTTTGTGGCCTAGTCAAGACAAATTCAGCCTTAGGCCTTCTCCATGTCTTGCCGCGACCCGGAGGCTGCATTTCTTGGTTTGGTCTATCGCATAACGTTGCCAGATCTACTCTTGCCTTAACGTTGTCCTTAGTCTTATCAGGAATGTCCATAACTGTTGCCCAAATTGCTTCGGCAACAGACTTTTCAGTGTGCATGACATCAATGTTATGTGGAAGAAGAAGGTCATGGAAATAGGAAAGCCTCTCCAAGCCCGACTTATGAGTCCACATATGTTCCACACCATATCTTCTTCTTCTTGTTCCGACTCAGGAGAGCATCTATTTGAGCCTGAACCTCGACACCACTCATGAGATGCGGTACAGGGTCCGTGTCTTGGACACCTTTCGTGAAGTTCTTCATATCTCGTCTATATGTGTTGACGGTAATTACGAGCTATTTTATCACCATCAAAAAACCGTCAACATCCTCATATTCAAAGGAAAACAAGAATAACATGAACATAATTTACCCAATAACTAGTTCCACATGTCCCATGACTATTTGAGTACAGGTAATGACAAATGGGGACTTTTGGGAGCTAGTGGGCCCAATTAGGGGGTCGACCGACCACCCTGTGGGGCCACTAGACCTCCTAAGCCCCCATGATCTAAGTAACACTCTCCAAAGCACTTTCTACCCCTTGGATCCAAATGTGCTACCTCTCAACGGTTCTGGATGAAAGCACGAGGATCCATGGGCCCAACATGACATATTTCCAAGTATGGCAAATGTGCAAAAAGCATACACCATCATGATGGGCATTACCTCTAGAAGCTACCTGCAAAAGATGAGCTCATTTGGCCAAAACTTTGGTTCGGCCGAACCACCCTATGGGCCCACAGGCCACCCACATGATCCCTATGCTGTGGGGACACCTCCTGAGGGAAAAGTGGCAGGGCCCACCTGCAATTGGGTTCGGCCGAACCAGGTCAAGTGCCCAAAAGGTGCACCGACCTCCCCACCGACTTCCTGCATGCCTCCATGCACCCACTTGATCTCCCCCGTTGATCTAAGTCGGTTCTAATGACGGTTTGATCCTACGGTGGATGATGGAAGCGACGCGGATCGCTGATATGGCACTGGAGTAGCCCCTACTCCACCTCTAGCTATAAATAGACCCCCAAGCCCTCACTCTCACTCGTGCCTCATTGGATAAACTACTCCTTAGTATCTTAGCGGAGCTTTGTAGTAGTGCTATGCTAGTTGGAAGAGAGTGAGGAAACCCTGGAGGAGAGCCAGGCCTGTCTGGCGTCTTCTCCGAGTTGTACCTCAGCGGATGCCATTCTCTTGTAAGTTCAACACTTGTAAGTGAGACATCTGAGTTCTTTATAGTATTCGATATTCTACTTCTGGCATAGCTGTTATACATCTTTTCGCGCTTGTTCATCGCTTTACTTTAAGTAGAGTGCTTTAGTCCTTAGCTGGGGTTAAAGTAGTAAGAATAGTGTAGACGTGGTGTCTATACTATATCTTGCCTTTGTAAACCGCTTATCGCACGGATTATTTGTGGATGCTAGTAGAAGGTGACAGATCTATCTAGTCTTTGTATTCCACAACGTGTGTAAGATAAGTTCTTAAAAGGTAGGGCCTCAATACAACATGATGGCACGGTCCGGTTAGAGTTTTGCCCTCTTTCTGATCTATCCCATCGCTTTCTGCAAGAGAAGGGCTGATAAAGCCAGTATAACCAGCTTTGCCTTGTTAGATATCTTTGCTACATCGAACCTCTCAACCCAGTTATCATAGTCTCCCTTGATCCATCATAGGACATATCTTTAATCCTAGTTAGATAACTATCTTTCCCTGAGGAAAATACGATACCTGGAATACTCCCGGTGATGTGCTACATCGGTATAATCTGTGCGCTTGCGGATTATCCAAAAGTCATAAGAAATACCAACAAGCATTTCTGGCACCGTTGCCGGGGAACGGTAGCTTTTAACTAGTACCCTTTGGTCCTATTATCCTTGTTTTATCTTTCTTTTCATTTTATCCTTTTCATATACACCATGAACGAATCATCCATCTCTCATCTTTCCTTTCCAAAGGGCCATAGTTTGGAACCACCACCATCAGCACATCCCATCCTTTCACTTAGCTATGAGTTTCTCCCTAGCTTCATAGCCAAAGTTCGGGAACAATCTTTCTTTGGGGACGAAGATGAAAATCTATACACTCACCTACGTGACTTTGAACAATTGTGTTCATGTGTCAACATCCAAGGGATGAGGCGAGGTACCCTTAAGTGGAAGCTATTTCCGTTCTCTTTGACGGGAATAGCCAAACGATGGTACCTTCGCCACGTAGATGGTGTAAACGGAGAATGGGAAAAGTTACAATCCAAATTCTGCCTAGCTTTCTTCCCTATTCCTCGCGTTATTCGTCTTCGAAAAGAGGTCATCAACTTCTCACAAAAGGAGAAAGAACCTCTAGGTGCGGCATGGGCCCGTCTTTTAGAGTTGTCATCATCTGGCCCTGATCTTGCTATAACCGAGCCAACATTATTACAACACTTTTATGACAGTCTTAGCAAAGATTCTGCACAACTTCTCAATATAACTTCCGGGGAGCCTTCTTGTGTTTATCCGTTAGTGTAGGGAAGAATCTTCTTACAAAGATTCTTGAGAACACCCCCTCTACTAACGATTATAATGAAGGACCCAAGGAAGAACAAAAACCAGCCCCTAGAAAAAGAATCCTCGATAGCTGAATCACCACCATTTCTATCCAAAGATTCTGCCATCGATCCTGAACCACAAATACCACAAATCTCGAAGGAAGAAAAAATTCAACTCCTAAATCATTCCTTCGAGTTCGAGGCTAACCTTTCATATGATCTTGCTGCTTTTGGGAATGCCCAAAATGATCCTTTCCTAAAGAGATCTTCTAAGAAACACCTTTCTAGACCTTTCATGAAGGGATCTCTTCAAAAACCTCCCAAATCAACATCACCTTGTGCCTCGACTTCCCACATGGCACATCAGGAAAAGCTTGGGATATTTGATGAAGAAATATCGAGTGAGATTATAGAAGAAGAATTAAAGTGTTTAGAAACCAAATCTATCCTCTCCTTCTCTATGCCCACATCTGACGTATCTTATGAACCCATCCTTGATCCTGATGATCCCCCATGTGTTTCTTCATTTAAGTCTCATGATGACCCACTTAATGATTCTGGGAATTCATTAAGACACCCGAGGCATGGAATCCATGATGGTCATAAATCTAACCAAGAGGAGCATAATCAACGGTTAGAGCCTTTGTCTACCGTTGTAAGTCAAGAATGGTTGGATGAGGCCGAATCTTCAAAATAAGTCACTAAAATGCACACACATGTGAGGAGAATATCCTATCAAGTGTTGGGAATTAATGGTGAAATTTGCTACGATCCTAGCCTCGGGATCAACATCATTCCTCATTTCCATGTTCCAACACCATCAAAGGATCATCTATCCCAATCACAAAAACACCTTAGACTCCCCAATGGTCAAATCCTTGATTGTTTAGGAGTCCTTCATAATGTTCTTGTGATGGTTGATGATCTCAAGATCTTCCTAGATTTCCATATCTTTGACCTTCCCAGACTCTCCTTTCATCTTACCTTTATTGGAAGGCCAATCATGAGAATCTTGGAGAACACAATAGGAAATGAGAAGCTTGGTTATAGAATAGGTAAAGATTATCTACCCGTTTGGTCTTCCCGACCTCTCATCAAAGGGTTAGAATCCAAACCAATTCTTGATCCAAGGGGTGAGCTTATGACAATCTCGCTAACAACCATAACTCATTCAAGCCTTGAGGATGACTTGAAATGTCATGAGAAACAAAGTGCTCACCCACTCCTTGAAAGGGAGAATGATGTCAATAAGCATGGAAGTTATTCCCCAATATTCCCATCAAAACCATGCTCAAGTGAGAAATCTCCCAAATCAATCCTTACCTCGACCATAGCTGCACACATGATCTACAATCCTTTCATACCTCTTGTTTCTAAGATCTTTGCAAGGTTGGTTGTAGATGTGTTTGTCTACCACAAGTTTTGCAAATCTCGTAGTGGTTTTGGTCTTGAGGATAGATTTGAAAATGTTGTAGTTGAAGGGGAAACCACTTCACCAACATGAGATTAACTTGAAGGTTTCCCAGAGACAAGCTTGTGTCTTAAAATTAAGCACTTTTGGGAGATAACCCGAGCTTTCTTCTTTTCTATTAAAGGTTTTCTTAAAAAATATAAAACAGAAATAAAAATATTTCTAGTTTCTCAAAATTCTAAAATAAATAAAATGACTTTGTAAAAAGAGATTAATGGAATATTTGTGAAAGTGTTGCTTCGGGTATTTTTGTCACTAACCATTTCAGGTTTGAACAAAAAGAACAATGGAGCAAAACACAAGGTATGTCCAACCAAACATCCTTCAGTAATGAAGCACATTTAAAAGAAAATTTCACATCCTAGACTTGGATTTTCACATTGTAAAATGTTGCAAAATCCAAGTATGGGGGAGTGGATTTCTCGAAGAAATTTATATCATGCTTCATTCTTAATTTTGTTATGTTGTCTGTGTTGGGAATATGCCCTAGAGGTAACCATAGAGATGATTGTATTTCCTTGTATTCATAACATGTTATGAGTTCAATGAATATCCATTAAAGATAACTTGTATCGATAAACAATTATGTGAATTGTTTGTGAAACTCTTTTACTTGTATGGTTATTCTAAAGTTGTCCTTGATCTGAGTTCATGCTAGAATGTGCATGAATATTAGATCATCACATTATTAGTTGATGACTATGTTTCACAAGTCATGGACATGAGATGTCAAACTAATAATGTGGGCACATGTAGGACATGGTGCTCGACAGACCCGACATGAGATTGTCTCTATACACATCATGTACGTTATGTCCTTAGACCTGAGATTATCGTATGTACTCAAGATGTGAAACGACCTACTTAGAGACTACCAAACGCTACTCCGTAACTGGGTAGTTATAAAGGTGGCTTTCGGGTTTGTCGGGAAACATGTTGTGAGACATAGTCAATCAAGATGGAATTTGCCACTCTTCATATGAGAGAGATATCACTGGACTACTCAAATGATTAGATCATGAAATGCATGGCTGTGCTTGGGTTAAGTGTTAACCCACGAGTTGTACCAAATATCGTGAGGCAAAGGAATAACAAGTGTATTGTATTGTGGTGGTTCGTCTGATATGATCATAGCGTATGCATAGGAGTTGACGCGCCTTGCTAGAGGCCGCTATCACTATTGGTCGAGTAAGAGTACTTGGGCCATGTCTATGTGTGCGTGAGCCCATAGGGTCACACGCTTAAGGGGCTGGAAGCCTAATTCGGGTTGGACCCGAATTAGACTAGGTTTAGGGTTGCTAATGGGCCTCCAACGTGGGAGCTCATTAGGACGCCTATATAAGCAAGGGCAGACGCGGGGCGAGTCCAACTTATGTCCTTTGGTAGCCGTCATCGCCCTCCCCACGCTCGCGCCTAGTACTCCTCGCGGACCTAGCAGTCTAGAGGCATGACGCTTCTTCCCTGCACGTGTGGGATTCCTCGGAGGTGCTGCATTTGGAGCACAAGGACAAACCGCGAGTAAGAGACGTTGAGACGGACGACCTCTCAACTGCACGGCACTGCTGCGACGCGCACGACTACATCAAGTCGCTTTCGCTGCACCCGCACGTCTAGTGGTAACCCCATGATCTATAATTAGCATTAGTTCCTGGTTTATGGGGTAGAAAATTTTTGTTTTCTGGCTAGCGTAGCAACCTCATAACCCCTCAGTCTCTACCTTGCTTTCCCTTTTTGCCTTGCTCATCTTGCTAAGTCATAAAAATAAAAAATAAAAATATCTGCAAATGCTCATCTGGTTCACCATCCATGATCATGTCTCCTTTTTGAATCTCTTTATGTCTTCATGCTTCCTGGTTCTGTTATGAGTATGTTTTGGTTTGGAGTATCGATCGTGTTTCCAAAAGCTCTTTAAATTAAGCATGGTGCTTAGGTTAAATAGCCTTCCTTAATAAAATTAGACATGGTGCAAGTTTGATTAATGAACCTAAAGTAAACTTGTATGGAATTTGGTTGTGCTCTTAGACTAACCAATGCATGATAACTTCAAAATTTTGATCGTTAAGTCCTGAGATCTTTCATAGAGACAAATCAAGGGTTGTTGTAGTAATGAAATAATCTTGCACATCTTTGCCTCAACCTTCCTTAACTTTTAAAGATTTGGTGAACAATGATGGAACATCTCTTCCTATTCTAAAATATTAAAAACAATTTTTCTATACCAAAGAAGATGTCCTCTGTTTCTATGACAATAATGCCCTTGCTTCAAAACATTTGTGCATTCCTTCGGGTATGTGTTGTCCACTAATCCTTCGTAGGAGAGAAGAAATGAATGGATGAAAAGGGTCTGAGTACAACGCGACGATTCATAGAAGAAAGACCATTCGTCATAATCAATGTCATGACGCAAGGAATCATCACGCTTAGAGATTACGACTGCAACACCTTTAAAGGTAAATGGTCAGTAAAGTTTACATGAGCATGAAATTCCTGAGCAAGAAACTGGTATGATAGATTTTGTTCTTAATCTCAAATTAGAACTAAAATCTACATGTTTTAACTTTTTTGTTCAAATTTCGAAAAGGACCTTAGAAATGGCCTAGACTTAGCCTTGACTCTCCCCTCATGAAAGGTCGGCCCATTTCGCCTCTAAAGTGGTTCGGTCGAACCTCTCTTTGGGCCAAACAGCCCAAAACTTCACGAGCTGACTCACCTGACCCGAACAAGTTCGAACCTAGCTCTTTCGTTCAAAATCTTTCAAAAACGTTCGGTCGATCGTGTTTCGAGCTAGTTCAAACACCCCCGCTACACAGAAACGTCAGGCCAACGCTCCCCTTCAGTTTTCATCGCAATCCGAGCGAAAACGAAGGCCATGAACGTTGTTTCTTCACTTCTTAACACCCCTCCTTCTTCTTCCTCCTTCCACCTTGCTTTCTTTCACAACCAGCAGCACCACCATCATCCTTAGTCATCCTCTAGAACCATCAACACAACCTTCATCATGGTTCTGATAGAAGAAAGCATGACAAGATGCTTGGCATCCCTTATACTAAGGCCATAAGACTTTCTCTCTCCACCTTCACCCTTGGTACTTAGGCATGATAGTCTATCACTCTTGAATCAATGAACACGTGCCTAAGCTATCAATGACAAATGAAACTCTTGGTTCTGCTGGTATCTTAAACCAGCAGAACCCCTGCATTTGATCTACTTCTGTCACTGTTTACAGCATGCTCCGAAACAAGTATGGGGGAGGTCGGTCGACACTCCAACATGTCAAAACACCAGAAGGACCACTGAACCATGATGTACACATCCATAACATGTTCCACAAAATAGTTCAACCGAAATGGCCACTTTTGTGGATCGGACGATCCACTTTGGAGGCCAAAATTCAGAAAACACAGAGCAAAGCAATATTCAGAGGTAAGGGATCTGAATGCAGGGTTCGAAGTGGCCAAACGGCTCCGAAGGGGGTCGGCAGACCGTGACTATAGGCCCCGAGCCCACCAGCTAGCATCCACTCAACTTCAAACATCTACTCTGACTGGTTTGCCACATCTCTCCCATTTTCCTATATGCTTTTCATTTGTTTACTCATTTTTCTCTTTCAAAAATAAAAATAAATGAAATAAAAATAATTTCTTCATGAAAGTAATCACTTAGTTAATTTCTCTTCTAATTATAAAATAATAAAAAAAATTAAAAAAATAAATAAATAATAATAATCATAAAATAAAATAAAATAAAATTTTATATCTTCATAAAATGAATTGCTTAGTTTATTTCCCTTTTAACATTGAATAAAAAACAAGAAGATCGCATTTGAAACTAAAATTTGAAAAGTGACATGATCTATGATGTTCTAAGGGTAAAAGCGTCATAAAGATGAATTCTTGCTTTTGCTTATGCTAGTGGGAAAATATCTTGATAGGGAACCATATTGACTAAGTTGTTGATTAATGTGATATAGTTCTCGGCTCATGATTCATACCAAACCTATTTAAGGTTCTTGTAGATTAACTTTTGAAAACGTCATAAAACCATAATGTCACTACTCCTCTATAGTGAGAAAATTCCTACCAAAGTCATATATGCTCTTTCATGATATAAGCTTTCTACATAAGCTGTTTTCTTTGTGTTGAGTTTGGTCAAGTTTTGTGACCCTTTTTGAGAGACTTATCATGCTCCCAAGATCAAGATCACGTACACGCCACATATAGATGTTGCTTCTACACTGGAAGTACGCAGAAACATGCCTTACATTTTCCACATAGATTCATGCTCCATGTTCTAGTAGAAAAATCTCTCTCTAGTATAATAATAATAAATGAGACATACACTATGCAAAATTATGAATATATATAAAAAAATGATGATGAGCACATCAAAGCTCATAAAAAATGATGATGAGCACATCAAAGCTCATAGAAAAATAAAGATAGCTATGTCTCAAAATAATAAGTTAGGAAAGAGAGATCTTATAGAGGAGTTTTGATCATTCGCCATGTTTCCACACACTTGCACATCTTGATCTAAGAGTATGACATTTCTCTCCTTGGATCCGGAATTTGATTTTACAATACATGCAAGGTAAGTATGCTACATTGTTTATCCCTACCTAAGCTCCACATAAGCCTTTTAGAAGTAGGAAGATAAAAAGAAGGAAACTTCATGCCTTGGTAAGGAATCATACACCTTGAGCGATCTAGAGTGCTATAAGAGGAGTAAGTTGACTTATGAGCTTTCTTTTGAAAAATTTATCAAAAACTCCAAGTACTAAAATATGATTTGGGAAAGATGAATTTGCCTTGAGAGTTGTTTCATTTCTCAATTTCTCAAGGATATATGTTAGCCAATACCACATATCCCACTTGTATAACAAAGTGTCTTGAATAAATCTCTATGCTTGCTTTATACTTTGAGAATAGCATAGTCTTGTTATCTTTTAACCTTTACTCGAGGACGAGCAAAGAGGTAAGTATGGGGGATCTTGTTGATGGTAATTACGAGCTATTTTATCACCATCAAAACATCGTCAACATCCTCATATTCAACGGAAAACAAGAATAACATGAACATAATTTACCCAATAACTAGTTCCACATGTCCCATGACTATTTAAGTGCAAGTAATGACAAATGGGGACTTTTGGGAGCTAGTGGGCCGACTTAGGGGGTCCACCGACCACCCTGTGGGGCCACTAGACCCCCCAAGCCCCCATGATCCAAGTAACACTCTCCAAAGCACTTTCTACCCCTTGGATCCAAGTGTGCTACCTCTCAACGGTTCCGGATCAAAGCACGAGGATCCGTGGGCCCAACATGACATATTTCCAAGTATGGAAAATGTGCAAAAAGCATACACCATTATGATGGGCATTACATCTAGAAGCTACCTGCAAAAGATAAGCTCATTTGGCCAAAACTTTGGTTCGGCCGAACAACCCTATGGGCCCACAGGCCACCCACATGATCCCTGTGCTGTGGGGACACCTCCTGAGGGAAAAGTGGCAGGGGCCACCTGCCATTGGGTTCGGCCGAACCAGGTTAGGTGCCCAAAAGGTGCACTGACCTCCCCACCGACTTCCTGCATGCCTCCATGCACCCACTTGATCTCCCCCATTGATCTAAGTCGGTTCTAATGACGGTTTGATCCTACGGTGGATGATGGAAGTGACGCGGATCGCTGACGTGGCACCGGAGTAGCCCCTACTCCACCTCTAGCTATAAATAGACCCCCTAGGCCCTCACTCTCACTCGTGCCTCATTGGAGATACTACTCCTTAGTATCTTAGCGGAGCTCTGTAGTAGTGCTATGCTAGTTGGAAGAGAGTGAGGAAAGCCTGGAGGAGAGTCGGGCCTGTCTGGCGTCTTCTCCGAGTTGTACATCAGCGGATGCGATTCTCTTGTAAGTTCAACACTTGTAAGTGATAAATCTGAGTTCTTTATAGTATTCGATATTCTACTTCTGGCATAGTTGTTATACATCTTTTCGCGCTTGTCCTTCGCTTTACTTTAAGTAGAATGCTTTAGTCCTTAGCTGGGGTTGAAGTAGTAAGAATAGTGTAGACGTGGTGTCTATACTAGATCTTGCCTTTGTAAACCGCTTATCGCACGGATTGTTTGTGGATGCTAGTAGAAGGTGACTGCTCTATCTAATCTTTGTATTCCACCACGTGTGTAAGATAAGTTCTTAAAAGGTAGGGCCTCAATACAACATGATGGCGAAGTCCAGTTTGAGTTTTTCCCTTTTTCTGATCTATCCCATCGCCTCCTGCAAGAGAAGGGCTGATAAAGCCAGTATAACCAGCTTTGCCTTGTTAGATATCTTTGCTACATCGAACCTTTCAACCTAGTTATCATAGTCTCCCTTGATCCATCATAGGACATATCTTTAATCCTAGTTAGATCACTATCGTTCCCTGAGGAAAATACGATACCTGGAATACTCCCGGTGAAGTGCTACATTGGTATAATCTGTGTGCTTGCGAATTTATCCAATAGTCATAAGAAATACCAACAATATGCATGGTCAAGAGGGAGAAATTACCGATGTTGATCGAACGAAGAATATTTTCCACCTTTCTGCAACCATATAAACTTCACAGTTGCCTTAGATCTTGGGCATGGAAACTTTCCATGAACACACCATGCGTAGAATATCCCATATGCAAGAAAGTCATGGAGTGAGTAATGGTACCACACATGCATTTTTATGTTTGTCTTTGTCGCTCAGTCGTATGTCAATACCCCTTCCTCCCAAGCACGGATCAAATCATCAAATATAGGTTCCATGAACACACCCATACTTCTCCCTAGGTGATCTGGAATGATCATTGACAGGAATACACTGTGTCGTTGAAACAACACACCAGGGGGCAGATTGAGAGGTATAACGAACACAAGCCAACATGTGTATGGGTCCACCATCATTCCATATGGATTGAAATCATCTGTTGCCAATGCAACACATACATTTCTTGCCTCGCCGGCTTTCTCAGTGTGAATTCCATCAAAGTGGGTCCATGCCTCACCATCAGATGGATGCACCATCTTGTCAGGATTGTAACGTTTGCCGTTTTTGTGCCAAGTCATCTATTTCGTAGATTCCTCAGTCATATATAGCCGTTGGAGCCTTGGTATGAAAGGAAGATACAATAGGATCTTCACGGCTATCTGAAGCTTCCTCTTCTAGCCATCCCCGGAATCTACCTCTAAGTACCTAGAGGATTCACACTTCGGACAGTACTTTGCATTCGCATGTTCTTTTCTAAAGAGGACGCACCCTTTGTGATAGGCATGTATCTGCTCATACGACATTTTTAGTGCACGAAGAAGCTTCTGTGAATCATACATGTTCTTTGGCAAAATATGGCACTCCGAAAGCAAGGTGGCAATAACTGTCAACATACCATCAAAGGCATCTCGACTAAGGCTAAATTGGGACTTAAATGCCATTACGCGACCAATGGCATCGAGTTGGAGTTTCTGTGCCATGAAGGGGTCCATGAAGGGGTTTTTGTGCCGCGTCTAACATGTCATAATACGCCTTTGCAGTTGCCTCTGGTTCCTCCTCCCTATCTCCCTCAGCGAAATGAGCTTCATGAAAGTCATCTAACATGTCTCCTATACCAGCATCAACATCATAATCCTCGATGCGTGGCCTAACTACCTCCTCTCTCATACGTGCTTCTTCACCATGTAGTGTCCATATGGTATAGTCTGGCATGAACCCATTCTTGCAAAGATGACGCCCCATTATATCCTTTGTTTGTCGACGTTTGTTAGCGCACTTGCTGCAGGGACACCAAGTTGAGCGCGCTTCTTTCTCCGGGGGAAAGACAAGTTCCAAGAAAGCATTGGTCTTCGCAATCCATTCATCGGTCATCACACCTTGCCTTGGGCGGCCCGTGTACATCCATGCCCGGTCATCCATCCTCTAAGATATATACCAGCGAGTAATGTAACTAGCAATTGCATGTGCATGGTGTTCCTACTGTCTAATAGGTGAGGATAGGTCCTAATCCCACCCGTGGTTGCGTAGAGGAGGTTAGTTTCCATTCTCTACTCCTATCCGAGATAAAATTTCGGCAGCACCTCCCCGCTTCTCTCCAGATACACGTCCTAATACAGGGAGTGTGTATCTAGAGAACAATAGGGAGGTGCCGTCGAAACTCTATCTCGGATCAGAGCAGACCATGGAAACTAACCTCCTCTACGCACACACGGGTTGTCCATGGAAACGTCGACAATTCGAAACAGATATGGTTATAGATATGCAAAGAATTACATATTTCCAACCATATCTCTTTCGAACGGGAGACGCCTAACTGGTTACACGATGCACGACCATGATAAGCAAAGAGGGGTTATACCTTCGATGGCGTGGGAGTCAGGCTACCGGAGCCGTGGTGAGTCGGTGCAGTGGCGAAGTGACGCGGTGCAGGTAGAGATCGCTTCTGCTCCTTTCTCCCCTTCCTTCTGCAAAAGGAAAAAGAGTAACATAAGTAAAAATTTCGGCAGAACCTCCCCTGCACGGTGAGGTTTCCAAAACCTGCAATAAAACAATGGCACGATGGACGGCAACCACGTTTATGCCAAAGGCTCGATAGCCGACAACCACACACATATATAGGTTGAATCCATGCTCATAACGAATCAAGATGGGCACTACCAATAACCCTACCGCTACTGGTATCACTACCACTATACCACTACCACTACCACTACCACAACTACAACTATAACTAATATCTCTTCTAATTCATACCTTGGGTGGTGGACAACGACGACGGGCGTCCTCCTTCTTCTTCCTCCTCCTCTCTTCCCCTTCTCCCTGCTTATCCTTCTTCTTCGTCTTCTTCTTCTTCTTCTTCCCCTACTCTTCCTTCTCTGTATCTTGATCGGTGGGAGTGTGGGTGGGGATGGCCGCCTCGGTGGGGGCGGGGTGGTGGGGGGCCGTGCCGGCTGGGGAGGGGTGGGGGAGGGGGCTTGGAGGAGGGGGCAGGGGAGGGGAGGGGTGGAGGAGGGGGCTTGGACGGGGCTCGGGCAGGGTGGGGGTGGGGGCTGCGGCGGGGGAGCAGTGGGGTGGGGGCGGCGTGGCGGAGGCGGAGGCGGCTGGCGTGTGTGCGTGTGTGCGTGTGTTTGTGTGTGTGTGTGTGTGAGCGCGCGGCCGAAAAACGGCTAAGTTCGGATAAGGCTGGATCCAGCGTTTGCCGAGTGTCTTCGATCTGGCACTCGGCAAACGTCCCCCTTTGCCGAGTGTCTCCCCATTGACACTCGGGAAACGTTACATAAATGTTACTAAAAATTAAAAAAAAATATCAAACGGTTTCAAAAAATTACCAAATCTTGACATCACACCATATATGTTCTGTATTGCCTGTACGAAAAGTTTTGATGTCAAATTTGAGTTTTAGCTTCGGTTTCAATTCAAATCCTACTCAATCCCTCTAAGTGATATGAAACATTATCGGAGATGATTGGATTTGTAAGACACATATGTGACACCTTTTGCGAAATCATCCCAAATTTTTATCACATGTTCTAAGTATGATATAATGGCTCCATATAAATTTTAACATTTTTGGAGTCCATTCGCTATTTATATATCTTTTTAATCAATTCTAGCACAAGTTTGAGATCATGGTTCATAAACAATATGTGGAGTTTTTGTTTTACTTTACCACATATGAACTCAAATTATGCTTAATAATATGGATAATATTTTTTCAATCCTTGTTTTTCATTATTTCAATCACTTGTAGTTCAAATTTGGCTTCGGTCAAATAATTCACTTAATTAAAAAAAACTAACTAAATATAGCAAACACATGGATAAAATTGTCATAAGAAAACATGTAGTTCTAGGTACGAAGGACAGTAGAAAAAGTCTGGAGACCAAACTCAAAAAGAAAAAAATTGGTTTGCCGAGTGCCAGAGAAAACACTCGGCAAACGGCTAGGTTTGCCGAGTGTATAGCGCAAGACACTCGACAAACCAATTTTTTGCCGAGTGTTTAACGAGGACACTCGGCAAATCTCTGACGGCGTCTGTTCCTAACGCCGTTTGCCGAGTGTCCACGTTGCCGTGTGTCTCACACTCGGCAAAAGGTTCGTTTGCCGAGTGCCAAACACTTGGCAAACCAGCTTCTGCCGAGTGGTTTTCTTTACCGAGTGCCCAATACTCGGCAAACGGCTCTTTTGCCGAGTGTCACAATATGCCGAGTGTCGCACCGAAGGAAAGCACTCGGCAAACCCTAGGACACTCGGCAACGAGCCGGTTTCCGGTAGTGATAGTTCCTCTGGTAAATAATATATAAAAATAATATTCCAGCACATTATTATTATTTTTACTAGGGAAGAGGAATTATATTGAAAAATTTAACACAATATATCTCTATGTAAAAATTCTGAATAAAAAATATAATACTTTATCTAGATATTCTTCTCCCTTCGTGGCTAGCCGAAGCTAGATGAAAACATAGTCACACCAAAGACAGACTGGATTCCTTATGTCGAATCCACGATCAACTCTTGGACATGCTAGAAGATCCACGTTCTGAAACCAGTCTACGACGCATCTGAATCTATAAAAGAACATCTGCATGCAGCTCTAGCATTAGGTACAACCTAAGATGCAGATTCATCACCTTTAATCCTTGATTTTCTAAACACGACCATTGACGGTATTATTGCGATCAATGATCCAAAGTAATTGTCCCTCAGGACCCTACTGCATGTTGCAGATAATGGTCATAAATTGGCCTCTTATCGATGAAATCGATGCCTATTAAGGTGGCCTCGGCGAGCCAACCTGCTAGCTGTGGCAGCTCCATTTTTTTTTAAATTGCGTTTAACGCGTGCTTCATTAAGAGAAGTGGGGAGACAGTACAACTTAGAGAGCGGCGAAGGCGAGGTGCCTCACTCCAAAGAGTGGACGAAACACAACAAAGATCACCGGTTAAACGGTGGCGCAGCTAAATTGTACTAAGGAAGCACCAATTTTGCGACGAGGAGTGGCAGCTCCAAAATGATCTCGAGCAACAGTGCAGTGGAACTGTGGAAGATTAGGTGATCACAGCTCTCCGGCGATTTTCCACAGAGTTCCCAAGTGTCATCATGCAGGATTTTCTTCTTGTGCAGGTTAACTTTGCACTAAATTCGCTCCTGCAGTAGGAGCCAAATCCAAAGAACTTGACGCGCAGGGGTAGAATAGTTCTTCCAGACAGATTCAAAGATTTCATTGCGATTGTCTGAGTGGGTTTAGGAAAGGTTATATGCTGAACATTCTTTCTGGATCCAATCAATGAGGCATATTATTGCATCAATTTACTGAATTCCAAATATGATCTGAGTGAATATAGGACAAATTACCACAACCAAATCGATGTTGACCTAGAAAAACAACCAAATCGAGTGAGCAGTCCACGCGACGACGCCTACCAACTGCCATAGCCTAGACTCACATATATGGTTCTTTGCTGCCTGTACAAGTACAACTACGAAGGGCTGGGGTCAGGGGTGGGTGAGAGACAATGACATATACAGGAGCGCATGAGGCCGTGTTGGCAGTTGGCACCATCGTCGGGAGCAACAGGCCAACCAGCGTCTTATTTGTCGTGCCCACGCGCAATCTGAGCTTATACTTCTCAGTTCTGTGCACTTTTTTCAACGAACATGGTGCCATCTTCAGCTTCTCTGGGATTTTCCAGCAGGTTGCTGGTTTGGACTAGCTTGCTGTTCGAGAGGCTCTCGGCTAGTGGATTATAGATGCATATATGCATGGATGCAATAAGTTTATCCGTGGACAAGCGCGCATGATGATTCATGACAGACACACAAAATGCTGGCTACCAAGAACAAAGCCTTTTCTTTCTTCCATTGCATGCCTATGTGGATGACAAATTTCAAGCAGAAAGTTGATAATGATCTCCACATCATCATGAACGGTCATGAGAAACGCTAACAAACTAATAAACGTGCTTTCACACGAACAACGATGGTTTCTCACCTGCTTCTCTCAATCGAGGTAGTTTATACACACACACCTAATAAAATGCATAGTTTTGAAATATCTTAATTCCACGCATAATGATTTTGCACAAACTTGATATAAACACGATGTGATACAAAAAAAGTACATAGTTAAATACAATTCGCTTCATCGATGATCCTCACCTCTCATATCGTTGTCAACATGAGCACATGAACCGAACCTTGTCCTATGATGATCAAATTCTACATGTAATAGCTAGCACTCGGTAGAGGTGTGTTATTAGGACTTCTAGTTCTATTAGGAGTGTAGAATCATAATAGGAGGACTCCTATTTGCATGGATGAGTGCCTTAGATGAGACTATATAAACAAGGGGTACAGGCTATAGGCCTCAACTAACACAAGGATCTCATCTAAGGCTTAAGAGCAATTAGGCGCTCAAGAGCATTAGGCTAGACAGTTATGGACTATATTCATGTATAGGGCAAGAATTAGACCCCTTTTGGTTGGGCTTTTGGCTGTGGCTTTTGCTCCAAAAAGCCAAAAGCTCAACCAAAGGGCCAAAAAGTTGTAGATGCTTTTGAGTAAAAGCTGTTTTTCCCTGTACAAATCCAAAAGCACCTCTACCCATATTTTTCCTAGCTTTTGGAACAAAAAATTACCCAACTGCCATCGGTTATGAAAGAAAAACATTTCGTTCTTTTTTCTTTCCCGAGCTTCTTTCTTCCCCCGGCGAGAGCCACCCCTGCTCCTCTCCCTGCGATAAGGCCCCACCCCTGCGCCCCCGCGCCACCGGCAAGGCTCGCCCTTGCGCCCCCACGGCGACCGACGAGCCCCGCCCCCCTGCTCGGTCTTGCGGCTTCCGGCGAGTTGGGCCCCGTGCACGGTCGTGGCGTCAAGCGAGCCCCGCCCCGCGAGCATGGCAGCCGGCATGCTCCGCCCCGTGCGCGCCCCGCGGGGACCGGCGGGAGCGACCAGCGCGGCCTCCCTTGGACGGAGCGGCCCGTCCTCCCTTGGCTGGCATGGCCTGCCCTGCCGGCGCTGCCTGCTCTACCGGCGCGGCCTGCCCTCGACCGGCGAGCGCGGCCTGGATCGACGAGCCTGCCTCCGGTGTAGCGAGATCCTGTGGGAGGAGGAAGAAGACCTTCATGTGAATGACATGTGGGACCCTCTTGTAAGTGAGAGAAGAATTTCCAAAAGCCACCTCTGTTTAACTAAAGGGTCTTTCAAGTTTTTCACGGCAGCTTTTCGGAAGTAACTTTTGGAAAAGTCACAACTCACAGTAGCTTTTGCAAAACCACAGCTCAACCAAACAGGGCCTTAGTGGGTGCTAAAGGGCTGGATCAAGCTGACATGTGCGGTCATGAAGAGAGACATGAGGAAAACTCAGCCAAATGCATGTCTTCTATATAAGTCTTCTAGCGGGTAGTCCTACATAACAAACATGTTTTCTAGGGCAGTTTGGGTGCACCTATGAACTATTTGGGCAATCATTAAAGGATTTGAATTTTGTTGATTAAGTTAGGGTTCAAGTATTACTTGTAGGAGTTTGTAGAAACCATTGGTGCTTTCTTTAGAGAAAACCTTCTAGGTGATGTCTTTGGGATTTTGACTTAGGTCAAACTATTGGGTTGACTCGAGTTGACTTGGGTTCATCGGAGATGTCTTGTGAAGATTATTAGCTAAATATAATTCTTCTTCATCAAAGATTAGAATTGAGTGTCAACCACCATAGGAAAGGAACAAAAGAAAGGGGTCATGGGGAAAGATCAACATGAGGCTTCCAATATATCCAAAGGATTACAGATTATTAACATAGGTTCACACCATAGACCAAGGTAGTGGGAGAGTTAGAGATTCCAAGTTTTTTTGAAATTTCAAATTTGGAACAACCGTGTTATGTCATGACACTATGCACCTAAAGAATTTGGAATGGAGGAAGTATGATGGTAAGAAGTCAGATAGAAACTCCGTGGGGTGCACTACCATAGACCATTTTCTCCTTAAAGTCACACCCTTTGGCCCGCAACATCTGTCAAGGGCACAAAAGCATCACCCATGTGCCACATAGTACAATATAGGATTTTCATTCTTATCAGTGGGCCATTGTTGAGGCTTTTCTCTAGTTTTTTGTCACACAAGATTGGATTGGGTTGCACCGATTCCATGCTAAAAGATTGGATCACTCACTTTAGCGATGGGTTCGGCCATCGAATAGACAGAGCATAGCGTGACACCCTGGCAATTTTTTTCACAGCACGTGCCATTCCTATCCACTCACCCGAGACCTTCTTGGCTTCCTTCACTCCTCCCAAATCATTTCCTCTCCTATCTTCTCCTCAATATTGAAGTCGCCCAGGCCACAGCCTCTTTCGATGATCATCACTGCCCTTGCATCCCAAGCATCAGTCACCAGCGCTGCCGGTCGTCCGTCGCCTGCTGCCCTTAGTGCCACCCCTCTTCCATCTCGCACCACCCTTACCAGTGGCGTCACTCCTACCCCTACCAGTGCAATTGCCACATTGCATCCTCCATAGGTCTATCACCCCTCCTCCACCGGTGCATTCCCTGTTCATAGGTCCACCGCTGTCGAACACTACCATAACCAATAGAGCCCCCACCCCATAGCTATTAGCTCCTCCATGCCTAGTCACTAGGACTTCCACCACCCTAATCACTTTCTCTTATTGGCTAGTACAACCCTACTGCTCCCTCGACACACTCACCTCTCTTTCACAAACTATACAACCAAAGTTTTCATATATGTAAGCTTTTCCAGTGGTTGTTGCTATCATGGGCCAACCAAAGTGTGTAAGATCGTGTATGCATCTATATTCTAGTGTGAATGATGGATATTTCTTGTTTTTGTTGGAAGCAAATCATAGTGTTTAGTCTAAACATTTCAGTAAAACATGGTGGGAGTTATATTTTTGTGAGCATACACCATCGACTTTGTCACTAGATATGCAAGCTTCCCTCCTTCAGCCCACCTCAAAGTATTAACTGGTTAGTTTTGCCTCCATTAATTTTATTGTTGTAATGTATGACCCTTGCATATTATTTAGACATAGAGTTCAGTTGCACCAGTGAAACATTGATATTGTAGTTCATAATGATACTTTAGTTTAGCAATTGATACCTTCTGTGACGGTACCGTAACTGGTTGGATAAGTTTGAACCTTCCTTGACAGTGCCATAACTAATAGTGAACATTCACCTAGTAAAAAATGAATAAAAAGATAGGGAAACACTCTCCTAATGGAAGTAATTGTCACACAATGGTCCCTATTGGTTTTCTGTCGGGGAAGGTATACTTTCCATGATATTTATCCCTGACGGTAACTGTCACGCGAAAACTCTTTACTAACAGTTTTAGGTACCCTTCTTGATGATTTTCTCCGTCATGGATGAAATTTGCTGGAGTAGTTGTGGATTAGAGGATGGGCAACTACACAATGTTTAACAACTGTGAGAAGCTTCTATGCTTTTGTTGTGTCCAATATATGTCCCATATAGCTGAGAATTTCACTAGTACAAAAGACTACTATACAGGCGGTTGAAAAGACATTTCTAGTGGCATTTTTCACAACCGCCTACGCTGGGGGCGAGTAGAAACGAGACCACAGCATAGGCATTTTCTTAAGAACCGTCTGTAGAAAGCCATTTTCATAGGCGGTCCACTTAGTAAACCGCATGTGGAAATGCCTTTCATGTTTTTATATTTTTGATATTTCTATATTATATTATTAAATATATACATATGTATTTTTATTGAAACTACTAAACCCTATTGGATGGTGTTCAAATATAGCAACATTTAATTTAAATATTTCAGACATACATTTATTAATTGTGTATCACACATTATATACATCAAAGTCTCATGCTTTCTCACACACATAAAGTTACAAGTGTATCACACATTATATATATCAAAAGTTTGCACTCGGGTACTCTAGCTTAGCGCTCGGTACTCTAGCTTAGCTAATTCACGTTCATGATCATGATATTTTTCTTCACTTGAAATGACATCTTTCAAGAGGAAGGCACACATCCTCAACTATGTTGTACAATGTACGTTCATTGATGCTCGTCACCTTGGCTTGCTTGGAAGGTTTCTTCATGTATCGTGTGTTGTCTCCTCTCATGTGCTCCCACACGTAGTATCCACATATGACAGATCCTGGTGGTTGCTTGTGGCACTATATAAAAGAAAAGTGGTTATTTATAGATGCTCGCACACGTAGTATATCCACATAGTATATGTATGACCTATATTCATAAGACTAAATTTTCATACTTACTGACCAGTCATAAATAACTTGCAATGGTTGTCGTTCATCTTGGACTTGCACTTTCCACTATTGATTTTATAAAACCTATATGCCCTATGAACTCGAATAGAATCACCATGTTATTCTCAAAATCTCATAATGCAAAAGTATACGTGCATATCTCGACTTACAGCTCTAACATCTCAATGAAATGTGCATAGCATGATAGCGGGTAATTTGCGGAGTCTAGTACCAGTACCCTTCCGCCCCTAGGATAAATGACGATGCAGATCCAGTGGTCCCTACACGAATCAAATTCATGATAAATTTGTGCAATGAAATTGTTTAGTTTGATCTATGCAAACTCATACTTACCCAAAGTTGTATGGTGCCACTACCGATAACCTTTCTTGATACGTAAGCAATGACATTCCAATGTAGAAGGCGTACTAGGCTTTAAATTCCAAATTCAACCTTTTCTTTTTCTCGACCCATGGTTCACCTTCTAAGCCCAATAACTCTATGTTGTCTTCCCTGATTCTGAAGGTGTGCCAATCTTCATATAGATCAATTGGGTTTAGATAGCAAGAGGTACTTTCTCTTCTGCATCAACCATGGAGGAAGGTTGTAGATGGTGAGGATCACCGACCATGTGTTGTGTGTGCTGCTCCTCTCAGGAAATGGATTCATTCCATCAATACTTAGTGCAAACCTAACATTTCTTGGTTCCTTTGCAAAGTCTCCATGGTTGTCATTGAAATCTTTCCACCGCTTGCCATCGGCTAGGTGCCGAAGCTTGCCATCGTCTTTGTGCTGATTAGAAGCATGCTAGCTCATAAGTTTGGCATCCTATGGGTTAGCAAACAAACACCTCAATCGATCGACCACAGGCAGGTACCATATCACCAAAGTAGGAATCTTTTTCTGCACATAATAGTCTACTTCATCTTTTTCTTTGCTTGTGGGTTTTGATCTCTGTTGGGTCTTCTTTCACTTCTTTCCTTTACACACCGAGACAGCACAATGTTCTTCTCTATAGTCTTTATTCGTTTTGTACCTACTTGCATTACACTTTGGACATCTCTCCATGTCCTTATAATCATCGCCTCGATATACGATACAATGATTTCTACAAGCATGGATCTTCTCAACACCCATCACCAGTGGACTGATTAACTTCTTTGCATAGTACGTGTAGCAGGCACATTGTTTTCCTTTGGAAGCATGTCTGCGATAATACTCAAGAATGCATCGAAGCGAGCATCAGAAAGACCATAACTAGCTTTCCATACCAACAACTTTAGCATAGAACACAACATCGTGAACTCTTTGGTGCAACTCTTAGACTCATTGTACAAAGGCTCTTTTGCTGTCTTCAGCAGAGCCTCCATACCTTTCTTGAAGAACATTGATGGATCTTCTACATGACGAATCAACATTGCCTCCAGGAATTCTACATCTTCCGCGGCCATATTATTTTGCATCACATCAGCTTTCACACCTTCAATTCCTCCAGCTAAACCATGATCAGGACCATCATGTCAGGTTGTTGTTTCTCATGTACGAACTGAAACCCGCTGTCAACAAGCATATCTAGACCATCGACATCGATATTCGCATGGCTTCCAGTTGTATAAGGCGCAGAGCTACCCTCTCCATGCTTTGTCCAAATCAAGTAATCCTTCATAAATCCTCGACGGACCAAATGGGGAAGGATTTGTTGATGGTCATCAAATACAACAACATTCCTACAGTCCATGCATGGACAATGTATGTGTGTCTTCTTTGTTCTCCAAGCATGGTTCTTAGCGGCATCAATAAACCAATGGACCTCGGTATGTATGATGGATCTAGCTTTGATAACTTATACATTCAGAATGACCTCTCCATCATTACCTGTAAAAACACTGATTAAAAAGCATAAAAACACACCATTCATGAAACACCATTGATGCATGAAAACACAGAAATATATCTAGCATAAACTAAATTAAAAAGAAAACATGAAAAGGGAGAGATGACAAATATTGTATAACCATCTTAATCAATCTGACTTGAAGAAATAAAGAAAATAACCTAGGTATTCTTCTCTCTCACTCATGGTGAAACCCTAGATCCAAAAAGTGGCTCAAATTGAGAAAAAAATGATCAAAATGAGGCCAAATGGATAAAACTAACCTTTCTTAGCTAGGGATTAGTGTTTAGCTAGGGTTTAGGGTTTAGCCAAGTCATATGAGCTAGGGTCTAGGGATTTAGGATTTAGCTAGGGTCTAGGGTTTATTTAGCTAGGGATTAAAGTAAAAAACTAAGTAGCATTATTAAAAAAAAATAAGTATCCTTATTAAAAACCCAAAATTCATGAAACATAAGTGCATATAGTGGATGAAATAAATTGAGAAATAAAAAAGCATAATAAAAAACCTAAGTAGAATAATTAAAAAACTAACAAAAAAACTACACTTCCCTCTATACATAAATTCTCTTTAACACAACATTGATTTATGGAAACAAGTAAATATATCTAGCATAAACTAAATTAAAAAGCAAACATGAAATGCAGAGAGGAGAGATATTATATAGCCATCTTAATCAACCTCACTTGAAGAAACAAATAAAATAACCTAGGTATTCTTCTCCTCACTCATGGTGAAACCCTAGATCCAAAATGTGGCTCAAATTGAGCAAAAATTAGGCAAAAGGGACGTAAACTAAGCTTTTTTAGCAATCTTCTTCCAAGAATTGAAGATCAAAACCTCCCCCCTTGTATTTTGAAAAATATGGACCTCCAAAATTGCCTCCAATGAAAGGTTGGTGGCGAGAATAGTAGCTGGTCGGGAGGAAAGAGTGTTGGTCGGAAGGAAGAAGGGCTATTTATACATGACATACCACTGGCGGTTGGCTTAACTCAACCGCCTGTGTAAATCCTCCATTTACAGGCAGTTCAATTAAGCCAGCCGCCAGTGGAAATGTATTAGCACAGGCGGTTGGTTTAACTGAACTGCCTGTGTAAATGGAGGATTTACACAGGCGGTTGAGTTAAGCCAACCGCCCGTGGTAATACATCTACACTGGCGGTTGGTAACTCTGCATGGGCCATTTCATACCACAAGCGTGTGATATCCAAAACTACTTGTGGTGTGTTTTGGGGGTCTCCAGCTATATATGAGCTCTTTTCTACTAGTGTTTCCGAGCAATTGTACTCTCTCTGTCTAGAAAAAAATGTAATTATGAGATTCATACTTATCAGACTACCTCAAATTTGACTAAGTTTATATTAAATAATACTAGCATTTACGTCTCCAAATAAATTTATTATAAAAATATATTCTATAACTAATCTAATGATACTTATTTTGCATGGAGTAGGTCCTAGACTCCTAGTATCTATGTTAAAGTCTGTAGATTTTATTTATTTAAAAGAGTGAGTTGGTAGTGTCAATTGTACATTGGGGACTTTTTTGTGCACATACTGAATGTTAATGCATGTGTGTAGGAGCTAGTGTATCTTTCTTAAAAAAATTGTGCTCCTATGGTTTTTACTGCCTTAATAATTAGTTAAAAAATAAAAATTTGTGAGATTGAGTCTATTTTTACACTTCAAGTTTAAGATCCATTGCAAATGCATGGGCCATGTCTACTAGAAAAACAGTACTTTTCCACCTATATGGTAAAATATATTTTTTATATAAAAAACTTTTTGCATCAAGGAAAACTTTTATGATGTAATTTGAACCATGTATCAAATAAAATGAGCTACATGCTGATGCAAATCTGATTGGGTCTTCTCTGGAGCTGAAAGCAAGTACGGTAACTGATGGTTGCGCTGCAGTTTTGGCTATATATTTCGATTTGCAACCACAAGCTATGCCTGATATTTTGGACCTAAGTTGGCTGGTACATTTCATGCATTAATATAGTTGTTTCCAAATAGTTCAGTCGTATCTTACCTAAAGGTTGTTAGACATATAAGACTCTAAGTGTCGGAAAATATCGCCTTAGAATTAGGGTCGGTGGTTAGCATTAACGTGGAAGCTGCTAGAACATAGAGACATGATCTTTAGGTCGTTAGGTTAGTATGTACTAGTAGGCAATATAGGCAGTAGGCCCAAGAAGGGAGATCTGGACTAGTATGAGTGGATATTAAGTCAAGCACAAGCACTCATTCATTCAAACATAATGAAATTTTGTTTTATCCTCCCCTTGACCTGACCAAGAAGAGGTACGGTACTCAGAATTTGAGCTGGCCTGAGTAAAGTAGGTACGCATGGTAAATTCTCAGTTTTAATAGTATCTCCCCACTTTAATCTCCTTGACTACTTCAGAGTAGTTTCCAATTGTTCGGGGTGCAAGGGTGCTATCTTTTACTATGGTTAAAATTGCTTTCTATTGCCACCGCAAAATAACGTTTTTTTTTATTTTATTCATGTAAGGACAATATCGTCATTGCCACGGTCCTCTCACACCCAAACTATTATCTTGCCACGGCCCCATCCCTCTATTCTACGACATCCTAACATCACGCCGAACTGGCTCTCACCATCACCGTTGCCCTCAGTGGCGAAACTAGAGTAAATTAGTGGGGGTGCACTTAGCATGTGGATGCATAGACATCTTTCATGGGGGTGCATATATGGTGAAAATGTAGATATAATCATTGTTTTTACAAATTTTAGGGGATGCCTAAGCACCCCCTACCTTCAACGTAGCTTCGCCCCTGGTTGCCCTCGCCTTCGCCGAAGCCACTGCCACCACCCTGCTCTCTCCCTAACTATACTACGTTACTCAAAACATTTTTTTAATTATGCATTTACCCTTTTATCCTTCACTTAAAAACTAAAAAAAATTACCACTTCTCTGTTGGGAACCTAATCTCCTCAATTTCGGAGACGATGGGAGTCAATGAGAATTCACGTGATGTATATGGGTCCACCGACCATAGACATAGCTATTGTCTCTCATCGTTTTCTGATGTTCTAATCCCACCGATCATAGACATACCTATCGCCTCTCTAACCATCTTAAAAATCTCTCTTGGTGTCGCGATGTTGTCTATCGACGAGGATGATGCAAACCTGGAGATGCTCTTTGCCGGGTGCTAGAAGGTTTGCCCAGTGTATTATATTGGACACTCGGCAAAGTGGGAGTTTGCCGAGTCCGAGTGTCCCACTCGGTAAAAGCCGACACTCGGCAAAAAGACATTTTCCCGAGTGGCTGACACTCATCAAACCAGGACACTTCCAAACTACCTATTTGCCAAGTGTCGGGCACTCGGCAGAATACGACACTCGGTAGAATAAGATTTTGTTGTGCGTTGGACACTCGACAAATAACGACACTCTCATCGTCAGCTCTTTGCCGAGAGTCGACATTAGACACTCAATAAAGTGAGATATTTGCCTAGTGTCAGAGGTAGACATTCGGCAAACTTGCCTCTTTGCCAAGTGTCTCTCAGTGACACTCGGTAATCCTGCCTTTTTGCAGAGTGTCTCCATGACACTAGACAAATATTTTTCATTTCTTTTTCTTCTTGTCCCCAAAACTTTTTCTATTGTTCATCTACAGTATCTGGAGCTACGTGTTTAAGTTTGGCACATTTCTCGATGTGTTTTCTATATTTAGTTAGTTTATTTTAATGACTCGACAAAGCCTCTGTCTGCGCCGAGTATCTATTCAAGGCACTCGACAAATCCTCTGTCGTCGTGCCCGAGCGCCGTGACATGCACTTTTCTTTGCTGAGTGTCGTTGTCGAGTGCCCAACAGAAAACACTCGGCAAAGTGGCCGTTGTAGTCAAATTTTTTGGCGAGTGTTCTTTGTCGAGTGTAACACTCGGCAAAACCTCTATCGAGTGTTTTTTAGCCTTTGCCGAGTGTCTGCGGCACTCAGTAAAGACGCTGAGTTCAGTAGTGATGTAAAGGTAGAGGTAATGTGGAATGCGTTGGTGGGTAAAAATGCGGCAAACGTGGCATTGCATATTTGCATGGAGTTGGAAGGCTGCTACATCAGAGGGTGAGCTGGAGGAGGGGGAGGTCTATCCTCTCTCCCCTCAAACAATGTAACCCTTTCTCTCTCTCTCTTTTCCACAGATTCATGGCGAGCGCGCTTGGTGAAGCATAACTGGCTAACATGTGAAGATGACACCCCTTCCACAATATCGTGCGTGGTTGGCCTAGAAGCAGTGGTAGAACAACGACATTAACCACGGCCCTTATCACACGTCTCCCTCTCCTCTATGAATCTCGCTCACCCTCATTCCCTCTCATAGATCTGGGATGGGTAGGCTAGACCAGAGGCAGCCAAGAGAGATTTGTGGCAAGCTGGGCCCTCCACAACAGCATGATCAGGATAGAAACCGATGGTGGCACGATGAATGCGCAGATCTGGTGCCAGCGTGGCTTGGTGATGGATTTTCAATTTTTTATTAACAGAGGCGAGCAGTTACTCGTCTATGCAAATGCGGACTATGAATCTATGATATATAAACCACAAGCTTTAAGCGACCATTATGACCCACCGCTTCATCGAAAGCTTGTTGCTTGTCTCCGAAAACCAAAGTTGAGCATCTCCAAGAGACTCTGTAAACATACTAGTCAAATTTAGTGATTTAGTTACTCTCTAAAATAGATAATACTAGATTACTCCAACAGACTCTGTAAAATGAAGAGTCTATACAGCTAGTGAGGTAGACTATCCAAAGATAGAGAGCCAATGAGATGAAATGGAGATGTTTCAAATTTGGAGAGTCATTTACAGAGTCTGTTGGGGACATCTTTTCCTTTCATAATAGCCAAATTTACATTTAGAAAACGATTTGGCTAATCTCTTGGAGATACTCTAATAGTGGACTGATAATATCTTAGTTTGGTTTGTGAGATAAAATACATTGATCTATCATCACCCACCCCTCACAAACTAAATATTACTATACACAGGAGCAATGGCATGATTCCACCAAAATTTACGGTAAAAACTCATGGCACTTCAGTTTTTTAAAAAAAGAAACTCATGGCACTTCATATATAAGATGCCTCTTCCTCTGTCTTTGACGTGCATTTCCTGCCACTGCGTGTTACCCGTGCTAATTTAAGTAAGTGCTCTGTTGCACATACAAAGAATTAAAAAAAAATACTAGCTAGCTATGTATACCTTTCCAAGAAAATAAGTCTTGCATCAAGCCAAAGTGAAGAGCAAGTCTAGATGAGTATGCGTGCACTTGTGGAGCGGAAATAATCTCATGTCGCACCAACCTAGCTCAACCGTAACAGGCTCGATCTGCTCGTCTAAGACCAGCTAGGTCAACAACTTGCACTTGCTGGCGCTTATAAATTATTATATATATGTGTCGAAATCTAAGAAGTAAGTCTTCCATGATTTGTCAATCATGACTCATGAGAAACCCGAAACTAGAATAATAATAATAATAATAATAATGCATGTACCTTCATTGTACCTCGTAGTACAATTCGAACGCCCTTGTTGAAAGTTTTTGATAGCAGGAGAAAACTAGGTGGTTGACAGTAAGAATTCTTCTTTGAATTTTCAGTGGTCCAGATCGAAGACCGTGACAACATATAATACTCTCTCTGCCACTACAAACGTGAAAGTTGAGCTAGAATTTGAAAAACAGAAATATATTCACTCTTGTTTTATGTTGCAACTGTTTCAATTACTTCCGGTTGACAAAACAGCTGGCAGGTAGTGGCACATGACCCACCGACCCATCAACGTACATGCGTCCACCAATTGCCACATGACATGAGATGGCCTACTTATATGGTTTATATAGCCAATAATATGCCAACTTGGCATGTGCATGAGCATGACTCAAGGATGATGATGAGTTGAGGATGACTTGTTGGGAAAAAGCTGAAACTTTATTGGGTGTCCAGGAGAATGAAAGGGAGGGCACAATGTCAATGGGATAGGAGAACACCATGCTAGACCTGCTCTAGCACACACTGCACACTGCACCCAATAATCTAGGACAGGATGGACCTCTTCAATTCGATCGCCTGATTCTTGAAAAGAATGTCAAGAACGCCGTGCTAATATTATTCAAGCTGCAGCCCTATTCAATTGTTATGCTGACCTGCTGTTGCTTCATCTCCCTCTCAAGTCTCAAGCTAGCCATTCGTGGAGACTGAAGAAATAGAATGTGCATGGGAGCTGGCCTAGACAGGTTGACATAGCAGGATTTTGACGTACAGCTTTCTAAATATGTAGTAAATATGCGCATGGTGAGTAGTGCTGCTGGAAGATGGCATTTCAGATGCTCAAAATTTACCCTGTCTGATCGATTTACATTATCGTTTGTTTTGGTGTTTGTGTGATACGGTAATCAAAAACTTAAGCGCTATTACTCTTAATAGGGCTGAGAGTGTATATATTGACATGCATGAACAGAAGTAGTCGATAACTGACTGGTGGTTCCCACGACCATATGTATAGTGTTTTTAACTTTCCAAGAAAAAATGGTCTAGATGGCCCTAGATGTATCCAGGCTTATCCATGACATGTGCCACCAGCCAAGGGTCACATTCCGCCATTAAATTGGCCACTGCCTGTCAAATTTGATTGCGGCATTGGCATGGTAGGCAATTTCTTGAAAGTACTGAAAACGATGTAATGTACATACAAAACATGTAGAGATGATCTCTCTTATTGCCAGGCATATATCAGCATGGAAGGCACAATTTCCATTTTTGCCAATTTCAACCATACACGGTGCCCTTTCTTCTGAATTCCGATGGACAACAGAGTTACCAGTCTCTTTGTATATTCATCTCTACCGTTTCTTTAAAATATTACTTCCATGATCCCACAACTATCGATAAGAGGTAATAAACCACCGCAACAAAAACATTACTTTCAGATTTTATATCTAGGTTTTGTACGAGCAACTAAATCTATAGTTTTTTTAAAGAGTAAAATTCACCAACCATCCTTAAACATGTACTCCCTCCGTCCCATAGAAAGTGATGTTTTTGACTTTTTGAAACCGTGTTTGACCATTTGTTTTATTCAAAATAGTTTTGCAAAATATAAAATAAATAAATTATTATTAAAGTATCTCTGATGATAAAACAAGTCACGGAAAAATAAATAATATGTATGTAAAAATTTTGAATAAGACGAACGTTTAAAAAAGATGGGACGGGTTTTAAAGTGACACTTTCAATGGGACGGAGGGAGTACGGCAGTGCCATCTGGACCCCTAACTCTGGATCTTGATTTATGTGACCTGAAACTTCTACAACGGCGTGATATATAGGTTTCTAATTCTTTAATTTTGATTTTTAAAGCCCTAGAACTTGTATAATGATGTCATCGAGGTCCCTAAACTTGCGCATCAACACATAGTTACCAGAACACATTAGCATCATTTGTGTTGTCATGCAAGTTCATTGACACCTTCATACAAGTTCGATCTAGGATTCAAATAGCATCAGAATTCAAGAGATATGATAGGAATCAAGATGACACTGTTGTACAAGTTTAGGACCTATAAATCAAAATTTGAGAAATAGGGATCCAGATGACACCATCATATAAGTTTAAGGGTCGCCGTTGATTTTTACTCTTTTTTTAATGCTAATGGTAATGGCTAAAACTATAGTTTTCCTTTGGAAAAATAGTTGTAACTGAAACTAGACGCAGTTGTTTGTAAACTGGGACTGAATTGTCCAGTTTCCCTGTTACCGTTGAGCTTGATTTGTATGGTTATATGCTTTTTTTTTTCTTTTGAACAGAATTCAATAATTTAATATATGCAATCTATCTTGGACACGGTATTTTTCAGAATGTTGGCACTGCTTCAAGACCAATCAACATAAATATCTCTACTTTGTTAGGGATTCTTTTTTTTTTTGAAAAAAACGAAAAGAAATTTGCAGTAAATTTATTTGATAGGGAAGATAGGGAAAATAAACAAATAAGCAACAGGAAAAACATGTTTATTTCTTTAATTTGGCTTTGGTTTGAAAAAAAAAGATTCTCATGCAATGGTGGTGAGTTGGATTAGACAGCAACGTTGCCTAAAATGACTCATGCCTGATGGCTGCTTGTTCAGTTCTGCGGGTGTGTGGTCGCGTGTGGGTCTATCTATCTAGTGGCTATACTAGCTTGGGTCATAGATAGGGTTCACTTAGAGCATGTTTAATAAGTTTAGGTATAAGCCAAGTCAATTCAGCATTAGACCAACATAATAGACAAGCAATACAACAATCTAATCTCTCCTCATATTTTAAATGTCATTTTTACTGTATGTAGAACCCACCCAACTTTCTCCTTCCTGCACCATCCGTCATGCAGCAGGATAGAGAAAGACACGGATTGGCTGTGTTGAGCTGTAGAGCCCACGAATCTTGGGAGTTGCGCAAGCACTCGGCGCCAGAACTTGCGACAAGTTCATTCTTTCTCCTATATTCTCTTTCCTCCACATAAGATTTTGCTGAGTTGGTTTGGCTATAAGACAAGTTGAGGTGTATTATTATACTTATTATTTTTAAGGACGGTCATGCTTACGTAATTACGTTAGCTGTTCCAAAAACTTAAAGGTGATGCTTAGATCAATATAGTAGGACGGGACAATATATATGGGAAAATGTAATCTGATGCCAGAGTGCTATATGATGAACATATATGCATTGAACGGTCTTGGCTCGCAGTTGTACTACCTGGACTGCAAGAGTAAACTACTGCATGCATGCGCCTCCATTATTATACTATTATTAGTCACACTGATCAAGAAGCGATCAAGCAAATGCATGCATGCATGTCAACTCCTGCTACGCACGAACGGTACCGGTCGTCGTAGTTGCATTGAAGCTGCTCTTCGTTGTTGCAAAAGTCTCTGTATGGCCCAGTAGCCTACTTCAAATCAAGGCAGGCAGGTAGGCATGGCATCTCTTCATGGAGTACTCGGGGCGTTGCTACGGGAATTAGAAGCGACATGAGACCTTTTATTAGATGAACAATAACTTGTTTCAAGAGAGGTAATAATAACCAGATTTATAAATATTAAGAAAATCTAGAACAAATAAAAGACCTATAGTTAGTTCCAATTACCATGATGATTTGACAAGCCAAATTAAAGGACGTACTATTAAAAAACAATGATCATTAAAAAAATATGATAAGAGTTGCGTGTCAACGGCCGAACCGTTGGAAACAGCTGCGTGTGTGCCTGCCCATTCGTATGGAGATCGATTAAATTATTAAGGGGCAGTCCCAGTGCAAGACTCTATTATAAAGTCTAAGACTACTATTTATTACCACTTATTGACTCTATCATAAATTCTAAGACTATTTATTATTTTATTACCATTTATTTATGACATTTTGCTAATGT
The DNA here is from genome assembly GCA_022036555.1 of Microstegium vimineum. NCBI lineage: Eukaryota > Viridiplantae > Streptophyta > Magnoliopsida > Poales > Poaceae > Microstegium > Microstegium vimineum. The sequence goes on along the minus strand of CM039122.1, from coordinate 11,120,108 downwards.
GACAGTATATTTATTGAAGAGATAGAGTGAAAAAACAAGACCTCAAGTCTTATTTAGACTCCAAGTCCATAATATTCGAGGTAATAAATAGATTTAGACTGCATTAGAAGTGCCCTAACATATCTTATCTTATAACTCCCTTCATTCCAAATTATAATTAAGACTTCGAGTCAAAGTATCTCAAAGTTTGACCATCTTATACTTCTAGTTCTTAATTAGTAGGTCCGCTCGTCGAACACTCACGTGCGCGCGAGAGTATATATATACTCGCGCGTGTACAATGCAATTTCTCTCTATATATGGGTGGTTTATGTCGACGGTGTTTAAGGTATGGTGAGACCAGAAGTCCAGAACCACTACATAGCTAGCATCGATGGATCGTGTGGCGCCAAGCAAAAGGTGTTGGCTGCCTGTGTTGCCGTTGCTTCACGATTAATTGAACACCACTAGCTCGATCTCACTTATCCATAGTGGATAATAGAGACCATGGAGCGCGGAACTGGCCCCCGTCGATGTCGAATTACATGGCCTTTTGGATCTCACAAACTAACTTAACCTCTTGATGAGAATTGAGGTATGTAAGTTGATATCGGCCAGCGCACATCATATCATCGCGACTTTATGTGCCTGGATGACACACTAAAAGCCAGGTCAATTTCGATCGTCCAGAATCAACATTGTCTCCATTTAAAAGTGGACATCTAAGGTTTTGACAAATCACAATATATATAACACGGATGTTTCATGATTAGTAGATACGTACATACTACATCATAGTCATATAGCTAGAATCAACAGAAAAACGGATGAACACACAAACACGCATAGAACTTTTCGGGATATATATACTTACCTAGAAATTGACCCTCTCCTATATATGCATGTTTATACATATATATATAGTACTCCGTACGTACGACGACCGGCCACTTCTCAGCTTACACTCTTATACATTGCATTGCATTGTTTCCTCCAATCCGTAGACCATAGAGCAGTTGATTAATTAGTCGCTGCCTGCTGATGGCAGGCGCGATGATATATATAAGACTATTAAACTCAGCTACACTACTACAGAAACGGCAATCACTGTCGGCCCATCACTACCGGTTTTGTTTGGGCCGGCAGTGATGCCTCTTCACTATCGGTTCTTCCTCTTACAGACCCTTAATTATTGGGAGCAGGGGCTGAACCTGCAGTGAAACACCACATCACTGTCGGTTGGTGGTTTGAACCGGCAATGATGTCTCTCGGCCCTATCACTGTCGGTTCAAGCCACCAACCGGCAGTGTTGTGGAGTTTTACTGCCGGTTCGTGGCTGGAACCGGCAGTGATGTTGTGTACAGTATAAAGCATGTGAGTTCCTCTCCCTCCTCTGCCCCAACAGTACAGAACAGTGCGTAAGGAGCTCCATCTCTCCATTGTTGCGGCTGGTGAATTTCTTGATCTCCATTGTTGTCTCCTCTTCACTCTTGGATCCTCATATCTTCTTGCTCTTGGTTAGTAACAAGCATAATTCTTGAGAATTGTTGGTTTACATTGTTTTTTGTGTAAATCCATAGTTTAGAGGTATGCTAGTTTTTATGATCAAGAAGAGGGATGTTGCAATTTGTGTCAATTTTTTGTAGCTTTTAGATCCAAAATTATTTAGAAAAATTGTAGCACTTTGTTTTTATTGGGTATTTATTACATACATTTAATACTCCATGCATGCATTTAATACTTACATTTAATACTCCATGCTTCCATTGTTATTTATTTGTTGTCTCACTTTTTATAGCGCGACCAAATTCAAATTATATCGAAGAATATTGGTAAAAAATGCTCCTATTAATATGTTCCTATGTTTCCTCTACTCTGCCCATTTTATCAGTGCAGACATGGCTCGAGGGTGGATGTACGATTTGTCACATACAGACCCACGGTACTTGACGGGCATCGACGATTTCATCAAGTGAGCTAGAGCCAATGTTGGGGACTCACATCTTGTATTCTGTCCATGCAAAGACTGCAAGAATACGAGAAAATAGGGCGACGTGGAGCATATACGTTTGCACTTGACCACAAGGGGGTCATGAGAAACTACACGATTTGGACTTTGCATGAGGAGGTTGGTCAAAATATTAATGATGATGTGCCTAGTGTATCCTTGAATGCATTATTGCATGTTCATGATTACACAGAACATGTGCCTACCAATGATGATGTGTTTATGAATATATTAGCTGGCGGCACTAAGGAAGATGATGACATTTCACAGCTTCTACATGATGTGCATGGGGTTTCCTTAGTGCTTCACAGTTGAAAAAACTGAAGATGATGAGAAAGAATGCAAAAACACCATTGTATCCGGGTTGCCTAATGAGCAAACTGGAAGCCAACATCGTGCTATTGGAGTTCAAATCAACGAATGGGTTGAGTGATAAAGGCTTCGATTACTTGTTAGGTATACTACATAACTGTTCCCGAAGGGTACCGAGTTAGCAGAAAAGACTTACCTTGCGAAGCAAATGATTTTCCCAATTGGCCTCGAGGTTGAGAAAATCCACGCGTGTTTCAACGACTGCATATTGTACCGTGGAGAGAAATACAAAGACTTGGATGCATGTCCCAAGTGTAAAACTCCCCGATACAAGCAAGGACCATCAAATGATGGAAGCAAGACCAGAGGAGGACCCGTAAAGTCCGTGTGGTATTTTCCTATAGCTCCACGAGTGCATAGGTTGTTTGCAAATGCAAAGTCAGCCAAGCTGTTGCGTTGGCACGACGAAGAGCGAAAGAAAGATTCAATGATGAGGCACCCCGTCGATGGGTCGGACTGGAGGACTATCAACACTATGTTCTATAAGAACATCGGTGGAGAGGTTAGGTATCTGTGGTTAGCTTTGAGCACGGATGGGATGAACCCGTTTGACCAGGTGAGAACCAATCATAGCACTTGGCCAGTGACGCTATGTATATACAACCTTCCACCCTAGCTTTGTATGAAACGGTCATACGTCTAGATGCTATTACTAATCCAAGGACACAAACAACCTGGTAATGATATTGATGTGCTTCTAGAACCAGTGATCGATGAACTACTACAGATGTGGGAGACGGGTGTAAAGGATGTTTGGGATGAGTACAAAAAAGAACATGTCATGGTAAAGGTTGTACTTATCGTTACAATCACCGACCTACCAGGGAGAGGTTCCTTGTGTGGAGAGAAGACAAAAGGATACACTAGGTATGTCGAGTGCTTGGACGAGACTGATGCTACACATCTACCAGAAAATAGGAAGATGGTCTACATGGGACCCCGTAGGTTCCTACGTCGTGATCACCCTTACCGTAGGAATACAAAAGATTTTAATGGGACTACTGAGAAATGTGGACCTCCAAAGTATCGAGATGGGAAACAGATGCTTCAACAATTAAGCAAACTCACAAATATTGTCCTTGGGAAGGGAGCAGGGGCAGTAGCAGCGCCAACCGATAGTATATGGAAGAAAAAATCAATCTTCTGGAAACTACCTTATTGGTCACTTTTGAGTGTACGTCACTGTCTTGATCTAATGCACATAACTAAAAACATGTGTGGTAACACACTTAACACATTGATGAACACCGGGGGAACAAGCAAGGATTCTCTCGCGACACGTTTGAACATGCAACACCTAGGCCTCAGGAAGGAGTTGCACCTAGTAACTCTTGAGAATGGCCACTTGAAACTTCTGGTGGCATCATGGACACTGAAAAAGGAGGAAAAAGAAATACTTATTTCTTTCTTCAATGATCTCAAAATACCGAGTGGCTACTATGGGAACCCGAAGAGGCTAGTTAACATGAGAGAAGTTAAGTTTAACTATGGTTCTATGAAGGCCCATGACTGTCATGTCATAATGACTCAGTTGCTCCCAATTGCCCTGTTTGGTATCCTCCCTGACAAGGTCCGCGCTCCAATAATAAAGTTGTGTTCGTTCTTCAACGCAATCTCTGAAAAGGTTATTGAAGTGAACAGGCTAGACCACCTGAAGCAGGAGATAGCCGAGATTATATGCAGGCTTGAAATGCATTTCCCACCGACTTACTTCGACATTTCAGTGCATCTACTTGTTCATCTGTGGATCAAATAAAAGCCCTTGGCCCAATGTACCTACACCAGACGTTTCCTTTCTAGAGGCTCATGAAAGTTTTTAGGCGGTATGATAGGAATAAATTCAGACTAGAAGGGAGCAGGGTAGAAGGATGGTCAACACAGGAGGCTATTGAGTTCTCCACATATTATCTAGACATCAAGCAGGTCAGAGTTCCAGTGTCTCATCATGATGGAAGACTAGGGGGCAAAGGAACAATAGGTGAGAAAGATGTCAAAATAGACAAAGTGGTCTCCTTCAGACAAGCATACTTCGTTGTTCTCCAGCAGGCCGACGGTGTGATGGCATACATTGATGACCACAAGCAGTTACTGCAAAATAAGCACATCGGTAGGTCACAGGCTTAGCGTGAGAAAAAACATAAGGAGGAATTCGGTGACTGGTTTCGACGCCAAAGGCTAGGAATGGTGACGGGATGTCAGCTAGATCTCTTAGACCCCGACCTTCGACTACGCTAATGATGTACCAAGGATATCAAATAAATGGTTTTACATTTTACACAAAAAACAGAACGGAAAGAGCACCAACCAAAATAGTGGTGTTCGTTTCGACGCCCACGATGAGTACGACACGGTGGTGGCAACAACTATGGTTTCATAGATGAGATATGGGAGCTAGACTATGGACATTAGTTGAAAGTTGCTCTTTTCCATTGTCTGTGGGTCCGGCTGAATGAAATCAACACTGACAAGGATGGGTTCACTACCGTTGATCTATCCAAGACCACATACAGAGATGACCCCTTCGTCCTTGCAAAGGATGTTTTGCAAATCTTCTATGCAAGGGATAACAATACAAATGGAAGATGACATGTAGTATTGCAAGGCAAAAGGAAGATTGTCGGTGTCGACGGAGTGACAGACGAAGAAGAGTACAAAGGTTATGAAGAAATGGCTCATTTTGGGGCGGATGTTACCCTACATGTCCTTGAAGAGGGTGATGAACCTTCTTACCTCCGGAGTGATCACGATGAGGCCATCATCGTGCCTGCACCATGAATTGTTAGAGTATCATAAACTATATAATCCTTAATGAAATATTGTTTTAGTAATTTGCATCGAATTTGAGATCATATGGAGTTGTAGAGATTGATGAGTTGTACCACGTTGTTGATTGATGTTTGACATGTCAAAAGGAATTCAAAAACTATAAATAATTAGACCTTGAGTGTATAAGCATTAATGTAGAGCTCCTCAAAACTAGCAAAAGATATGTTGGAAGATTTTCATCTTCTATTCAAATTTTTGGAGTAATTACAAGGGGGTAATTGAATTTTAAACCCTTATTCAAATTCAAAAGGGAATTCAAAAACTATAAAGAATTAGACCTTGAGTGTTTAAGAAATAATGTAGAGCTCCTCAAAACTAGCAAAAGCTATGTTGGAAGATTTTCAACTTCTATTCAAATTTTTGGAGTAATTACAAAAGGGGTAATTGAATTTTAAACCCTTATTCAAATTCAAAAGGGAATTCAAAAACTATAAAGAATTAGACCTTGAGTGCATAACCACCCGTCGCCCTGCGACCAAAGCCGATGACCAAGGAACTAGTGGTGGCGGTGCTGAACGTGACCAAGGAGCCGATGACAACCAGCAAGGGGATCAAAGACCTTGGAGCCCTAGCCATATGCTAAACCTAGAAGAGGGCCAAGGAGACGAGGTAATAACTTAGGTCATACCTAAAACACGGTAGATATAGCCAGAAAAGTTTGATGGGGACTTATTTATAAATTTTGAAGCAGGTTGCGCCGAAAGGTCCAAGTACTGGTGAGAGTTCCAGAAGGACTAAGCATGGTGCAACAAAGCTCCCTCAGACAACTAGACGGTGGCACATCTCTCAGTTCGACCAACTAGGGGAGCCGGTGGAGCCTATTAAAGCATTGGGCCCATACAAGAGTACCATCAGGGCACTTGTAAGGGACTTCATCTCGATCAAATACAGGAAGTGGAATGGCAATGAGCAAGACCCGTGGAGGGTTCCAGAAGTTGAGAGGGAACTAGTTTGGAATAAGTTCAGAGGGTATTTCACTTTCCCTAATGATTGTGATGAAGCGATAGTCAAGAAGAGGGCCAAGGAAATCATGGGTCACTCCTTCAAGAATTTCAAGGGAATGTTGCACAAGCTAATCAAGGAGGAAAAAGAACCGGATTTTGTGGGAGGTGAACTTAGCAAGCAGAGGGACTTCTAGGAGGAGTTCAAGGCTTACAAGCTATCCAAAGAGGTCAAGGCATCAAGCGAAAGAAACAAAGCAAACTCGCTTAGGTCAAATAATCCTCACCACCTAGGATCGCGTGGGTACATAAGGAAGATTCCAGATTGGGATGCCCAAGTCGAAGCACTAGAGCGGAGCGGCGTTATGCCTCAGACAAGCGATTGGTAGTCTAGATCAGTGAACTACCAACTCGCAAGGGGGGCACGATACAATCCTGACAGGAGCCTTTCCGCCAACACTGAACCCGTCACCGATCTCCTCCAGAAGATTTCCACGCTCACTGAGGAAGTGCAAAGAGGGGCCCGCAAGTCTGATAGAGAAAATGACATGCTCACGCAAGTACTTGGAACCAAGGAGCACCTCGTTCGCACTAGAGGAGCCGGGTAATTCCTTGGGAGAAAGAATTTGAAAGTGAATCTGCTTCCTATAGGAGCCGGGTGAGGGCTAGAACACAAAGAGAAGAGTTCCAAAGGATGTGAGAGGAGCTAGAACAGAGCATGGAAGCACGGATAGCTGCTCAAGTGGCGAGCGCTATGCAAACCATGTGTTCGAGTCAAGGGTCGCATGCAATCCCGACTTTGAATAGCCCAGTGCTCGGCAAGGGACGCAGTAGCTGTGGCTCAATCTCTATGCCTGACGACGAAGAGGTCAATGCTCCTCATCCGGTAGACGACATCAAAGAACCTGTGAATGTCAGGTTGTACATCCGTCAGAAGTGTACCAAAGACAAGGTAACCGTCGGACAAGCATTTTCTAGAGGAGAGAACGACATTCATAGCAAGCCAGTGCCACTCAGGTATGCTAGGTCAGCATTGATAAGATCTTGGACATGAAGTACAATAAGATACATATTGATTTCCCAGTGGAGGAAGAAAGGTTGTGTCTAGTTCAGAACTTGGGCACTCATGTCGTCTCGCGCAAACGCTTCATCAAGCTAGACGAGCAGACATCTTCGGATGATGAGGATGACAGTGAATCATCTCAGTTGCCTCCGCCAAGAGGTTTCTCTCCTCGTCAAGATCCACCGACACCTCCTCCACCGCCAAAGGAGAAGACTCCTTCTCCACCGCCAAAGAAGAAGAGTCCTCCTCCTCCTACACCACCAGCTTCAAACTACTCAGGACTGGGATCTCGATGGCCTAGCTCTAGATCGGGTTCGACTTCGCAACAGAGGAGGTCATCAACTTCGGTTGGTAAAGATCCCCCAATGACTAGTAAAAAGGCGCAAGACAGTGCCCACTAAGGACGATATTATACGAGCTCAGATTGTAGAAAAGGCCGCCAAACTTGCCTTGTATGAATGATTGGCTTATATACCTGAGAAACAGAGCCAATTTGAAAGGCAAAGCAAAAATCCGGGTAATCAAGAAAGAGCTAGAGAAATACACACCTTTTAGCAGCTAGAGATACAAAACTTGGCCATACAAATGAACATAAGCATGGAGGCGGCCAAAGATTTCTATTTTGAAAACATCGAATTTGAAAAGGTCACAGTTGTATACAAGTTTTAACTAGGCAAGCCTATGGTTGCCAGCCAAGAAGAGTATACAAAATTGTCAACAAACATGCGACAGTTGCATGATTATTACATCATATATAGTAATAGCAGCAAAGACAAGATAACAACCTTTGAAGTATGCATCCATTCCTGTTTTATTTTTAATCATCCTGAAGAAGTTGTGCATACTATTCATTATGAAGACCTCTTTCAACTCTTTCAACTCTTTCAACGACGCTCGCTGGATGTGCAGATTATGATGTTATGGACTCTGTAAGTATCATACCCTAATAATGTTATAATAAAGTACGTGATCTGCATTTGAATATATCCATGCATGTTTATTTTGCAAGTCTGTAGCAAAATTTTGCCTTCAAAAACGAAATAACAATTTTGACTTCTTGGACCCCATCTATGTAAATGAGACAACATGCAATCGAGGCCTCAAAGATCCGTATGTATCACAAAGTTTGAAGATTGAGTTTGAAAGAATGTTCTCAGTCCAGAAAACAAACGCATTGCTAACCTACAATTGAGAGTATGTGTTCTCGACCTTTACTTAAGTATTTTTTTCTTGATATATCATTCAATAACATGAACTTTGTGATTGCAGCAACCATTACGTCCTCGTAGATATAAGTCTTAAAAATTCAACTATCGAGGTGTGGGACTCAAAAAAGAAGTCACTTAAACTTATCGAACCCCTAGTCAAAGTGCTAAATATGTAAGTGAACCCAATATCACCACACTTTTCAATCATATATGATATTGTAATTAATGTCTTGAGCCTTCACACTTCATTTACATTGTCACATAGCATGAAGGTGTTACCTGATTGAAAAAATGTGGAGCCTAAGATGCAAAAGAAATGGAGAGTCCCATTCAGAGTGGAGTATATGAGGAAGGTCAAGGCCCTAGATCAACCAATGGGGAACAACGAATGCGGGTTCTATGTGATGTGGGTAATGTTTGCCTACTTTGGTGCAAAACAAGGAATAGGAGATGACATGATACGTACGTGTCACATTTTAATTCTATTGTTTTGTCTTACGTATGTTCATCTCAATGTCATCTTGTATCAATTTACAACGCAAAGATCAGAGCCACAATAGGTTGATGGATTTTGAGATAAGAGGATTTCAAGAGGAGATAGCAGCTCTTATTCTGGACGATATAGTGTATAGAAAAGGATATCTATCCATTGTGAATAGTAAGAACTTCAAGAAGAACTATGGAAAAGACCGTCTCGAAAGGCTATTGTAATGCGACAATTAATTCGATACTTTAAGTTTTATTTGGATGTTTTGTAATAATTATTATAAATGTGTGATGAGTTTGTATTGTCGCTAGTCCACAACCACCTTCAATTCACATCGATATCAAATGGTTCGATAGCAAACACCTCCACGATCTCTCACCCCACCACCTCTATCATAAATCCTAAACCAGAAACCCCAAATGAAAATAAAACAATTAAAAAATGCAATTTTAAAAAATAATATCACTACTGGTTGGTGTGTCAAACCAACAGTGATGGCTCAAGCATCACTGTCGGTTGGTGAAACAAACCGACAGGGATGGCTCAAGCATCACTGCCGGTTGGTAACACGAACCGGCAGTGATGCTGGCGCCACCACTGCCGATTTGGCATAACCGACAATGATGGCATGGGCTTATCACTGCCGAAGTGTCAGTGCTGGTTCAAAAACCACTACTGAACGGGGGTTTGAACCGACACTGGTTACAGGTTCTGTAATAGTGCTAGCTTCATCCAATCACATGTCCCAAAGTGGCGTCAACTCTTCAGTTGAACACCTCTCACGCACCACTTGTCTTCATTATTGGACAAAACAAACTTTTGTGTCCAAATCGAGTGACAAATCGTCTCTCCACTTTTTCGACACGAAACAACACAACCATCTAACGCGACAACCGATTTAACAAAGAAAAAAAAAGAAAATACTAAGAAATGGTTTTAAAAGAAGAAACGTGTTGACTGGATACCGACGACTTGTGTATTGTGAAGAAAGGATGGTTTCTTCGTCGCAAGCACGAGCGCACATCGCCATCACTTCCATGCGACCCCTGCATGGCCGTGCGATCGAGCCCGTCACTGCCCCCCCTCCCCCGGGTGGTCACAAACTGTTCTCGCTTGGTCGTTTTGGTGTCTGATAAGTCGGCTGCGGTTGTTTTTGACTGTTTTGTTATAAGAGAAAAACACTATTTCGATGGCTGATAAGTCAAACCAACAAGATAATATGATTTTATACATATTAGTTGTTTATCTAGTTTTGAACTACGATGTTTGTTTATAATTATATATACCTTTGTGTGTCAAAGTGGGCTGTTGTATTGGTTTTTTCTAGGTACCAAAAGCTTTTGAAAACTTATAGATTAATTATAGTATAGTAGTAGAGATAGTTATCATCATGCACACACACACAATCCATTTAATTCCCACTTATCAGTATCCTAATTCACGTGTCCAATGTTTTAGTTAAACTGGCAGCTTCTTATGTTTCTTTTATCTAAATAGTTTCATTTTTCTTATTTTAGAAATGATATTCTCATTGGAGCCAGATATTGGCTGCATGGGAATAAACAAGGGCCACCAGCCATAACATGAGAGGCCCGACGCCTTTGTTCCCGGTTGGGAAACCCCTTTAGTCCTGGTTTCCCAACCGGGAACACGCATGCGGGACTAAAGGTGACACCCTTTAGTCCTGGTTCTGGAACCGGGACTAAAGAGACTAAAGAAGGTCCTTTAGTCCCGGTTCGTAATAAGAACCGGGAGTAAAGGGTGCTTCCCCACGTGCAGCTCTGCTGCCACCTTTAGTCCCGGTTCTTATTACGAACCGGGACTAAAGATCCTTACCTGCAAAAGGATGTTGCACGCCTGGCGTACTAGCCGTTGGGCAACCGCCTTTAGTCCCGGTTGGTATTACTAACCGAGACTAAAGGTCTCTTTAGTCCCGGCCGTTGGGGTTCATCGATGAGCAGTCGATGTCCACCATGACAGACAAAGGGGCATACGATCAATGTCTTCTGCGACAACCCCACCGCCTCACACCGGGAGACTATGCAAGTGTTCTTCCCGGAGTTGCTTGGAGAGGGGGCGAGGCGGTCGAGGCGCCACGCAAGTCGCCGCGCCTGATTGATGGCGTTGCTTAGGTAGTTCCATTAGTGAGTAATAGCGTTTTGGTTTTCTTCTGCTAGGGCGGGCAAAACCGATTATATAACATTTTCCCCCCTAGTGCGTCATCGTGGCGCGTCGTTATAAACTTAAACTTTCTCTCCATCTTAGTATCAAAGATGCGCAAATTTTTTGCGTATTCGAGAAAAAAAAAGTGTTGAATTTCATTGTTCAAGAGCTGGTTAACTACTTTTGTGGTTCATAAAAAAAACTAATAAAATAGTACTATATGGTATCGCCAATAGCCAGCGGTCACTCAGCTGCGTCCATTGGAAAGTCATTATCCACCACTTGACAAGAACAGACCACTGACATTCATGCAAGATGATGGGCGTTTCTGACTTTGTTCTAGGGGGCATGCATGCATGACGATCCATCGCAGCTTTTAATTGACCTCCTTATCGGTGCCAAGTTTGTCCTGCTAACTGGTACAAGTAGCTAGCTTGTAGCTCTGGTCAGCTCGAATAGTTTGGTTAACCACCTGTTGGCTAGACATTTTCATTTCCTAAATAATTAGCTGAAATATAAGGACAGTGTCAATGATAAATTTTATGTCACGGTTTTCAACACATAAAACTTTCGTACAAAACAAGACTTAGTCTTGGTGTCTTGGTGCAAAGTTTCGTCGCACGGTTTCATAGCTTATTTTATTATGCGTGAGTTCATCTCTTCTCTTTTAATTTGATGAAACTACTAAGGGCCTCAATGGGGGTTTCATGATGTTTTCAAGACGTTGGAAACAACGCTGATAAGTTTCATTCCCATAAAACATTTCTCTTCTCTCTACTCTAAGTTTCATGCAAAGATTCATTTTTTACTTATTATGTGACACTATATTTAATGTGTATGAAACCTCCTATCTCCATTGAGACGGACCTAAATGCTAGCTCCTACTAATCTGTATCATGCATTGTTTTGATTTTAAATGCTAGCTGGAATAGAATTATTAGTACGATCTACTATGATGTGTCCGTCTTCGTCTTCGTGTAGTTATTAGTACCCGGGATTCAGAAACAAGACAATAGGGGAGCTAAATGATTGAAGGCCCCGAGCCTAAACTAGTAGGAAATTAGATGATATAACAGCAGTAACAAATAAGATTAGTAACCATATCAGTTCAAATGTGCTCAAGCAAAATCTAGAACATTTTTTGTATTTTTGAGAATGCAAAATCTAGAACATTGTGGTCAGACAGATGAAACAAACAGTTGGCATTATTATTTCTCAACACCGTGCGAGGCTCCTGCTTGGAAAAGTCGGAGGCCGAGAGGCCCCTGGTGCCAGGCCCGGCCCATCGACGCATGTGAGTGAAATGGTGCGCTTGTACGCCGGTTTCCTTCCACACACCTTGGCCCGGACCATGAAACCCTAACGGCCCAGGCGTTCGGTGGCCGGCGTGGCGTGCGATGACCATGACGTGGGCCTGCTGTGCTAGATTTGCCGCCCGTGGGCGCTCCCGCTCCTCCTCCTGGGAGACCCAGATCTGATGTCGGCAGACTGTCAATGTCAGGGAGGAGCGATAGACAACACAGAGGAGTTTGGCAAATCAACTTGCTATATCCATAATATTTTGGCAAAACAAAAAAAAGTAGTCTCCAACAGTTTGACATCCCAATTTGGCAAACTTGTTAAGTTACAAATTTTCTTCCTCAACGCTCAGCGCATATTTGTGCGCGCCGATGCTACTTGCTATCGTGGTTTTCGTGGCGGCGCGGCTCGTGAAACGGTCGAGCGGCTTCTCCCGCGCGCGCGCGAAGAGGCAGGCCGGTGCTGCTTTTTGCCAACGTATATGCATTCTTGGTGGCCGGCAGCATCTCTGGTCTGGAGTGTGCCGGCGTATGTGCATGCTTGGCTGTGAAACCCGGTAGCACACTCCCATCATCAACAGTTAACGTGGTACAGTCTTCAAGCATCCAAACGCACGTAGGCACATAGCACAAAAAGGAGCCAAAAGATGAAATCTCGACGGCGGCTTAGCTCGTGAAAAATAAACAGCCCGAAATCTAAAATATATATCACTCTTGGAGAGAGTGTTTTTTTTTACTTACATATATTTTAGAGAGTTGTCAAATCACAAGATTTGTCAAGTAATTTTTGGTAAACTGTTGGAGATGCTCTACATCCACCGCATCGATCGATCAGACGAGACTTTGGCCTCTCCTCTCGTCCGTTCGTAGTGAGTAGTAGTAGTAGGGACGAACGCCTCGCCTTTTTCTTCAACCTGGAACAGTGCAAGCACGCACCGATGCCGGCCGGCCGGTGCAACCGATCGAAAACAGGGACAGCCACAGGCAGGCGTTGACCTATATATGGAGCTCAGCTCGCTCGCAGGCTTGTGATGACTGATGGCCATCCATGCATGTTGCAAAACGGGAGGTGTCTGTCCCTGTCCTCCGTCCGCCCCGATTCTATCAGCTATAGGTAGACCGACCGGTGGTGGCCTTTTGCATTTGCTTGTACTCACCATGGCCTCCCGAGACACGAGTGCCGGCCCGGCCTGTGCCACCAGCAGGTGTGTGTCAGGCAGTAGTAGGCCGCCGATGATACGATCCCATTCAGAATTCATCAGTATATGTGTATCCGGCCGATATATATGGAACTTGTTCAATAATTGAGCCAGGGCAGGGACAGGATCCATATCCATCCAACGTTACGTTAGCCATGATAGTTGCTTGCGTAGTGACAGTTGCTACTGCACAAATCGTCCGTCGGCGTGCGCGTCAGTCATCGAATCACATGCATGATTCCATCCAACACATGGATTATTAATTAATTTGGCACATGCAAACAAATCAAAGTCTTCGGCAGTGCCCATCCATCTATCAAATTGTATCACTTATCTTCTCATCACACTCACCTTGAATTATGCATGGAAGAGGATTCATTTAGACGCCAGAGCGTCCGGTGATCTGTTGTACGCGTACCATCCGAGAAGGACACTGCACGCCTCACTACTAAATTCGTTAGACCAGCATAGATAGATAGATCGGCCACGCATGCGTGCTCCATCCGTCCTATACATGTATTTGATCATATTCAGTCGTCGTCTCGATCGCCTCTCGATCGGCAAGGCAAGAAGGACATCTCACTCTCACCGCGCTTTATTTCTTCTTTCGTTATTTCTTTTCTTCTCTTTTCATTTCGTGAGACAAGGACATCACAACACCATATGGCCCGGTCCTGAATATAATGCATATGCGTTACATTTTTGTTTATATTCAAATTTCTTTGCGTTATATATATATTGTCACAACTTCAATTGGTTCATATATATATATTAGCTAGTTATTTGTTTGTTTGTTGGGTGCAGTACGTGGCAATTAAAACTGCAGCTCCAAACCATTGTTTTATTTGATTTGGATTTGGATGACCAAGAAATGAAGAAATTGATGGCGACGTGTACCTATATGGGCCCAAGTTTGGCTGCAACAAGAGAGTAGTATACGTAGATACTATAGCAAGTGGCGATGATGCTAAGAGAGAGAGAGAGAGAGATAAGAAAAAAAAAACGGTTACTAGCACTGAACCAAACAACAGTACAGAGATATAAAGTCAGATTTGCATATGATTTGGACGACAATCTGCCCACAACAAACAGAGTGAAATGCATGACGTACGACAGACATATTGCAGGTGGTGAAGTTCAATTTCAGCAAAATTAAAACTCGCTGGTGTGTGTGTGTGTGTGGACCCAATTCCATGCTTCCTTGTTTCTGTTGAAATAAAGTGAGTCCCAACGACGACGCCATTTAGTTAGCTTTTGCATTTGATCCAAATTGATCTGAATATATATATAGTCTACACTGCAAGATATTCCTTATTAATAATGTTTCCAAGAGCATTGCTTTTGCGCTGTGAGACAGACACAACTGTACATATGCACCACAATTGTGGTCAACATCATGCTAAAATATCGAGTATCCACAAAAGGTGTGGGCTAAAGAGTACCAAATGCGTATCATTAAAAAAAAAAGAACTTCAGTTATAATTTATTTTAGTCTGAAGTCTGAACTAATGAAGAACAGAGTTTATGTTTTCAAAAAGTCTGAACTATTTTAGGCATGCATCACGCTGCTGCCATCTAATTATACAATTCATTCATGGAAAGCCAACCGTAGCCAAATACACATAATTGAAGCAGTTTATGTTAGATGGTCAACCAGATTATTCAGTCTACTACTGTACATATAGATACGTTGACAGGTTACGTTACTGAGAGGCATCCAAAAGTTCCAAACCAAACCTAGTACACAACTACACGACCTAGACTCCTAGTTAACCCGTTCTGACTTCTGAGTACACTTGGGCAGCCATGCACACTCACTTCACTGTATAAAACTACAAATAAATAGCTACACGGCCGGCAAGATATATGTACTGATGGTGTTGCTGTCCTTCAGAAGAAAATGTTGTCAATCCACAGTGAATGAAGGCGCAAGGGAGAAACTAAGGTCGATTGCGAGAAAACGATATGCACAATAATGCAGGATAGATGAGAGTGGTATTATATTCCTTGCCGATCCGAATTCTCGGAATCCAATTTTCAAAGCTAACAACATGCATTACAGTGCTGGATGGGAGAGCGAAAGATAAAAGAGAAAAGCGAAAGAAGGGGAGTTCAAGATCGTTTTGTGTGGAAAGGGGCATGCAGGCTGCAGGCAGGGATGATTCAAAGAAAATGACTCGGAACTCATTTGCTGCTAGGGATGGTGACCTCTTCACTGATTAGCGTTACTTGTAGCACAAAAGTCACAAAAGTTCACCTAGCGGTGCAAAAACCAAGTGGATAGATGTAATTTCGAAAAGGACTCGGATCATACCGCCGGATGGATAAACATTAAGACAGTCTTAGTGGGAGTTCATGTAAGTTTCATTTGTATTAAATAGATATAGCGTAAAAAAAATGATGAAACTCTGTTGGCACAATTATTAACTATTTATGAGTCATAAAATTAAATATTTGAAGCTATAAAATGGGTTTCGAGTATGTATTTCACCAAATTTTATTTTATTATATATATCTTGAAAACAACATTATAAAACTATCTACTAAGACTGATCTTACACTGTTGTATGGATGTGGGACTCTTGGACAAATATATAGTAGTAGTCTATCATGCAATGCAAGGTTCTCCAAGTGGTGCAAAAATAGTCCAATCAAAGGATATGAAAGAAACTCGTACTAGATAGATAAATAAATAGACAGATAATTAACCTTACACTGTTGCATGAGAGTTAACGCAGAAAAAGCGTAAGGACGCTTCCAAATAGGCTGCTATCAGGTGGCGCAAAAGTAAGAGTTCGATCGGGGGATCTGAATTCACACATGATGGCAATTGGGAGTAGGATGGCTATATTAACCGTAGTGAGTTGGACGAGAGAAATCAACTATAAAAATGTGCACAATAAGCTGCGATATTTGAGATTAATTAATTATTAATGAGGTGAAAGAAAGAAAATGACTGGAGTCTCCTTTTTCTCTAGGGGGGGAGAACTCGATCGTTAGCAAATGCCTTATCAGTGGCACACACCGGCACGTAAGCCATATAAAACTTCGCCAAGTAATTGTGTTCAGCAACACGAATTCGCAGAAGCAGACTGTAAAGGTACTCACTCTGTCCATTCAGTCTGATATAGAAGAGGACAAGAGACAAGATCGAAACTGATTTTTATGTTCTACAAACGAGTCACGGTGGACCAAAGAAAATGACTCAATTCTCTTATATATATATCCACTAGCTAAGGCGAAGAACTAGTCGACAAATGGCGTTGCTCGGTAGCACGTACTTTCTCCTCTCTCCACTGTCAGTGCCGTGAGAAGTGTCATTCTCACTTCACAAGAAATCAAACATATGATCAACTTTTATTTTGCAAAGGAAAAAAGAATTATATTAAAACTCAGCACATAATCTAAATTATACATGAAAATAAATAAGTAAGGTACAACATTTTGTTCAGATCGATTCTTCCATCTTCTTTTCTAGTGGCTTTTCTCGATGCAGTTGATGCTCTAGATGAACTGAGCCTTGTCAAACACCGAAGTCAGAGTGCAGCCCATATGCCGAATCCAGTGATCAACTCCAAAACACTAGAGACAAGCCTTAAGATCCAACAATTTGGAATAAGTTCAAAATGCATCTGAATTGATGAAAAAATATCAGTAGTTGTATTGTCGAGCACAATGTAGGACGCAAATGCATCGGAATTGGCGATCCTCCAACTCTGGAAGTGTGTTCACTCATTGCATTTTTAATTTTAGAGTTCATGTTGGAGTTGTTCCAAATTCACTCCAGGATATAGGTGGGGCTTCTGACGGAGCGGAGCGGAGGCCCGTCGCCGGAGGTGCGGAGCCCCTGTGGTCGGGGGGTGCGGGGGGCGGAGCCCCCCGCGGTACGGTACGCTATATATATATACCCTTGCTAGGGTTTCGTGTAGATTTTGATTCTCTTGTAAGCCGCCATAGGCGTGTAACCCAAACTCTTGAGATATAGTGAGATTGTTGCTGGCTGGTGCCCGTGGTTTTTCCCCTTCACATTGAAGGGGTTTTCCACGTTAAATCGTGTGTCTCCTCTGTGGTTTGATTCTTTACTTCATATCCTATACGTCGTTCATAACAAGTGGTACCAGAGCTTTGGTTGCTGTTAGGGTTCATGACGACGTCGATGAAGTTCGATCTTCCGCTGCTGAACTACGACACGCGGTTCTCGCTATAGCAAGTCAAGATGCGGGGGATTCTGGCACAGACTCATGACTATGATGAGGCGCTGGATAGTTTCGGAAAGAGGAAGGCCGAGTGGACTCCAGAAGAGATCCGCAAGGATCAGAAGGCGCTCACCCTAATTCAGTTGCATCTTCATAATGATATTTTGCAGGAGTGTCTGAAAGAGAAAACTGCTGCAGAACTATGGCTGAAACTGGAATCGATCTGTATGTCCAAGGATCTAACCAGTAAGATGCAGATGAAGATGAAGCTGTTCACCCTGAAGATGAAGGAGGAGGATTCAGTGATGAGCCACATCGCTGAATTCAAGAAGATCGTCGCCGACCTAGTGTCGATGGAGGTGAAGTATGATGATGAGGACTTAGGTCTTTTACTGCTATGTTCTTTGCCAAATTCGTATTCAAATTTTCGTGACACCATACTTTTGAGTCGTGATGAACTAACCCTAAAGGAAGTTTATGAGGCTCTCCAGTCTAGGGAGAAGATGAGAGGCATGGTGCAGAATGACGGGACGTCGTCCTCCAAGGGCGATGCTTTGCATGTGAGAGGCAGAACTGAAAATAGATCTTCCAATGATGGCAATGATGGAAGAAAGAACTACGAAAGGAGAGGCCGTTCAAAGTCCAAGCCGCATGGTAATAAAAAGTTCTGTGTTTATTGCAAGCTGACAAATCATAATATTGAGGATTGCAGAAAAGTACAGAATAAGGAGAAGAGGAAAAATAAGTCGGCTGGTAAGGTCTCTGTTGCTGCTGCTGCGTCTGATGATGATTCTGAAGATTGTCTGGTAGTATTTGTTGGTTGTGTTGCTGTTCATGATGAATGGATTCTCGATTCCGCATGTTCATTTCATATTTGCACTAACAGAAATTGGTTTAGCTCGTATAAGCCTATGTAGAAAGGGGATGTTGTGCGGATGGGAGATGATAACCCGTGTGACATTGTGGGGATTGGATCAGTTCAGATCAAGACTGATGATGGCATGACACGCACGCTGAAAAACGTCAGGTATATACCAGGGATGTCCAGAAATCTTATCTCATTGAGCACGCTTGATGCAGAAGGTTACAAATATTCCGGTTCAAATGGCGTTCTGAAGGTATCAAAAGGTTCTCTTGTTTGCTTGAAAGGTGATCTTAATTCTGCAAAGTTATATGTCCTTAGAGGGTGTACTTTACCTGGTTCTGATTCCGCTGTTGCTGCTGTTACTAATGATGAACCTAGTAAAACTAACCTTTGGCATATGCGTTTGGGACATATGAGTCACCATGGTATGGCAGAATTGATGAAGAGAAACCTGCTGGATGGCTGCACTTCGAGTAAAATAAAGTTTTGTGAGCATTGTATTTTCGGGAAGCATAAAAGGGTACAGTTCAACACTTCTGTTCACACCACTAAAGGTACTCTTGATTATGTTCATGCTGACTTATGGGGCCCTTCCCGTAAGTCCTCACTTGGTGGTGCTCGTTACATGCTTACAATTATTGATGATTACTCTAGAAGGGTTTGGCCTTATTTTCTGAAACAGAAAGATGATACTTTTGCTGCTTTTAAGGACTGGAAAGTAATAATAGAAAGGCAAACTGAAAGGAAGGTAAAATTGCTTCGTACTGATAATGGTGGAGAATTTTGTTCGCGTGAATTTAATGATTATTGCAGATCGGAAGGCATCGTTAGGCATCACACCATACCCCATACTCCACAACAGAATGGTGTGGCCGAACGCATGAACAGAACCATCATATCCAAGGCCCGTTGCATGTTGTCTAATGCCAGGATGAGCAAGCGTTTTTGGGCTGAAGCTGCTAATACTGCTTGTTACTTGATAAACAGGTCGCCTTCTATTCCACTAAATAAAAGAACTCCCATTGAGGTATGGTCTGGTACGCCTGCTGATTATTCACAGTTGAAAATTTTTGGATGCACTGCCTATGCTCATGTTGATAATGGAAAATTAGAGCCTAGAGTTGTTAAGTGTCTTTTCCTTGGTTATAGTTCGGGAGTCAAAGGTTATAAATTGTGGAATCCTGAAACAGGAAAGACTTTTATGAGCAGGAGTGTTATTTTCAATGAATCTGTGATGTTTACTGACAGTTTGCCCTCAGATCATGTTCCAGAAAAAGAGCTGCAGCGTATGCGCATGCAGGTGGAGCATGTTGATGATGATACAGGTGTGCAGGTGGAGCCTGTTGATGAGCATGGTGACCATGATAATGATGTTGCTGAGGATGATGCTCATGATGATGTTCAGCAAACTCCTCCCAGTTTGCAATTAGAGGAGGATTTACCTATTGCTCAACGCAAGTCAAAAAGAACAATTGCACCTCCTAATCGTCTTATTGAAGAGTGTAATTTGTCTTACTATGCTTTGAGTTGTGCTGAACAGGTGGAGAATGTTCATGAGCCAGCAACCTATAAAGAAGCTATTCGTTGTGGTGATACTGAGAATTGGATTTCTGCTATGCATGAGGAGATGCAGTCTCTTGAGAAGAACAGTACATGGAAGATTGTACCTTTGCCTAAGAATAAGAAGACCATCAGCTGCAAATGGATCTTTAAGAGAAAGGAGGGTTTATCTTCAAGCGAGCCTCCAAAGTATAAGGCAAGGTTAGTGGCTAAAGGCTACAATCAAATTCCGGGTGTTGACTACAATGATGTGTTCTCTCCAGTGGTAAAACACAGTTCAATTCGTACTTTTCTTAGTATTGTTGCTTCACATGATCTCGAGCTTGAGCAGTTAGATGTGAAGACTGCGTTTTTGCATGGAGAGCTTGAGGAGGACATATACATGGACCAACCAGAAGGGTTCATAGTGCCTGGCAAGGAAAAATATGTGTGCAAGTTGAAGAGATCCTTGTATGGTTTGAAACAGTCCCCTCGTCAGTGGAACAAGAGGTTTGATTCATTTATGTTAGCACACAATTTTAAAAGATCTAAGTATGATAGTTGTGTTTACATCAAGCATGTTAATGGATCACCTATATATTTGTTGTTATATGTTGATGATATGCTGATTGCTACCAAAAGTAAGATTGAAATCACTAAGTTAAAGAAGCTATTGAGTAGTGGTTTTGATATGAAAGATCTTGGTAGTGATAAGAAAATTCTTGGTATGGAAATTAGTAGAGACAGAAAATCTGGTTTGTTATTTCTTAGTCAACAAAATTATATCAAGAAAGTTCTTCAGCGTTTCAACATGCAAAATGCTAAGGCTGTTAGTACCTCTATTGCACCTCACTTTAAGTTGTCAGCTGCTCAGTGTCCTAGTACAGATGCAGAGATTGAATACATGTCAAGGGTTTCTTATTCTAGTGCTATTGGGTCTTTGATGTATTATATGGTTTGCTCTCGTCCAGATTTGTCATATGCTATGAGTCTTGTTAGTAGATATATGTCTAATCCTGGCAAAGAACATTGGAGGGCAGTTCAGTGGATTTTCAGGTACCTCAGAGGTACAACAGATTTCTGTTTAAAGTTTGGAAGAACTGATAAGGGTCTTATTGGCTATGTGGATTCTGATTATGCTGCTGATCTGGACAGGCGAAGATCACTTACAGGTTATGTGTTTACTGTTGGCAGTTGTGCTGTGAGTTGGAGGGCTACTTTACAGTCAGTTGTTGCTTTGTCTACTACTGAAGCAGAATATATGGCTATTTGTGAAGCGTGCAAAGAATTAATTTGGCTGAAAGGTTTGTACGCTGAGCTTTGTGGAGTTGAATCTTGCATAAGTTTGCACTGTGACAGTCAGAGTGCAATTTACCTCACTAAAGATCAGATGTTCCATGAGAGAACTAAGCACATAGATATCAAGTATCATTTTGTGCGTGATGTGATTGAAGAAGGTAAGCTAAAGGTATGCAAGATTAGTACTCATGATAATCCTGCTGATATGATGACAAAGCCTGTTCCTGTTGCTAAGTTTGAGCTGTGCTCAAGCTTAGTTGGTTTAATTGGATAGTCTAAGAGACTATTGTTGGCACCAGTGGTTTTCTATCTTTGTTATGTTCAGGATGAAGGGTTGATTTATGATACAAGATGAATTTGTCTCAAGGTGGAGTTTGTTGGAGTTGTTCCAAATTCACTCCAGGATATAGGCGGGGGCTTCTGACGGAGCCGAGCGGAGGCTCGTCGGCGGAGGCTTGGGCCGGAGCGTAGCGGAGTCTGAAGCCGGCCCATCAGGCCTCGTCCCTGTGGTCGGGGGGTGCGGGGGGCGGAGCCCCCTGCGGTACGGTACACTATATATATATACCCTTGCTAGGGTTTCGTGTAGATTTTGATTCTCTTGTAAGCCGCCATAGGCGTGTAACCCAAACTCTTGAGATATAGTGAGATTGTTGCTGGCTGGTGCCCGTGGTTTTTCCCCTTCACATTGAAGGGGTTTTCCATGTTAAATCGTGTGTCTCCTCTGTGGTTTGATTCTTTACTTCATATCCTATACGTCGTTCATAACAGTTCAATCATTGCATTTTTTTAGAGGGACACAGCTAATATGATTCTATACTAGTCAGATATAAAAAGAATGGATTTTGTTACGACTTTTTTTTTTTCTACTGGTGAGTACCAAGTTGCGCGCAAGCCATTATAAAACTTTTTACACCGTTGGATCATATGGTAAACTTTTTTTTTGGAGGGGAAGGGGGATCATAGCCCATAGGTAAAGTGGTGGTTGGATGGTGAAATAGTATCGCCGCCGGTTCTATGAAAATCAACAGTGGAAAATCACCAGCATGGGCCGGTGGTCTGCATAAGAATGCAAGAGTGATTCTAGACCCAAACCAGCATGAGAGGCCTAGTACAGTGAAAGTGAAACAAATACCAGGATCATCCATGGAGCCTGGATAAGAGTTACGACCATATATACAGGGCATTGCTTGTCTTTTTCACATTACTTTTGATTTGTTTAATAAGAGGTATAGAGGCGGATAAAGAGAACATGTCACTGTCCGTATGGCATAAATCATACAAAGTGCGCGGATAACTGTTAGGGTGCATGAGAGACTGAATTAAAGAGCTGGGTGGAGTCGATGAGAGAAAATGACTCAAAATTCCTTTTCCACTGCGTGTGCAGACAGGACTCGTAGCTCATCAAGAGATGGCGCTATCACTATCAGCAGCACACAAGTCACACAAGCTTATAAGCTCGCTGATTGTACAAGCCATGCAAAAGCCCAGCAAATAAAGGGACCACTGCTGATGACTGATCGTTTCGATCGTGTTGGACTTCGTTTCAACCACGCAAGAAAATTGAAACGGGATTGGGAGTACATGCATGATGCATGCATGTTGAAACCTCCCCTCTAAAGTGTAAGAGTAGAATCACACACAATTAGTGGCGAACAATAATATTTTCCTCTGTAAAGATAGAGGATTCGGTGTGGGCTTAGATGCTAAAGAACATGTGCTCATATATACCAAGCTTATTTGATGCTCGATCTGTTGGAGGGTTGCCCTATGGGATTCAATTATCTGGGAAAAAAACATTAGGACTCGAGAAAACTCCACACCACCAACTGCCACTTCAAGTTTCGTGGTTGTAATTGAATTGAAGATCAGGATCGTACAAAGCAGGCGTTGCCAAGGAAAATCAGCCACGTGGGTGTGCGGGTTCTGCGCCTACCGGACATAAGTACGAGAGGGGACCAATAGAGAAGCGAAAATGGCAAAATTTGATGAAAATCGGCTCAAATGTATACCAAATTTTCAAATCAAAATTTGAAAACTTGAACGAAATGGAACCGAAATTACTGGTACATATATTTACAAGACATCACTAATAGGAACAAAAACCGCAGATTTTCAATGAAAATAAACTGGCTGAAATTCTGAACCCTATTGTGACTGTGCATCCTATTGGCAGTATGTGTTGTCTGCCTTTCTCAAAACACATTCATATTCAGACCCTCTTTGGCCACACCTTCTCCGGTTTCAGCTTCTTCTGACAAGGGTCATTGTTTCGGGCAGCTCTGGTGTCGATGTCGAAGCAAGTGATTCGACGAAGCCGATCGAACTAGAGCATAGTTCGCTCTCTCTAAAGCATCGGCTTGTGGGACCTGTATAGAATTAAAGAATCGTTTTTTAACGAAGCAGTTCTAGGCTGTTGGCAAGCGCAGACTAGCATTCGTCCTATTCGGGTGATCTCCTTTCCTGTTTTTGGATGTTTCATTGTGAGAAATAAACACTGTGTTTTGGTGACTGATAAACCAAATAAATTGTCTAGCTAGAAAGATTTTTCTAATGCCTCTCAGGAGCCAACCGTCCGCAATGTGCACTTTTGCTTGTGACAACCAACGTTCCCATGCTCTTTTTTTCCAACGGTTTGATTTCAGCAAACATGGGAGCTGCTCTCAGCAGAAGCTATTTTTCTTTCTCGAGTCCAAAATACAACAAAAAGAGAAGCTGGTGAAGTCAGAATTTGATTCCTCTTCTAGGGTACAGTACAGTAAAGTAAAGTTGAAGCCAACATAGCCCTGTTGCCCTGATTGATTTGGTGGCTAATAAGTTGACTGTAGCTGTTTTTAGTTGTTTTGTTGCGAAAGAAAAATATTATTTTGATGACTGATAAGTCAAGCGAACAAGCGTATAAGCCGTGCCAAAGAGGTCTTGACATAGGCAAATGAGGCCTCGCTCTGTTCGCTTAAGCTGGTACAGTACAGGTATAGTAGTAAAGCTGAAGCCAACCTAAGCTGTGCCTTGAGCTTATCCCGGTACAATACAGGTACAGTATAAATACAGTTGTAAAACCGAAGCCCACATAAGTTGTGCCAAAGAGGCCTCAACATATATAGGCATGAAAGACGTTTGATTCTGTTCGCTTGAACTTATTAGTTACGAGAGAATGGAGTACGTGATCACTTGTAAGAATATAGCCGTAATATAGAAGTAGTAATTTACAAAAATCTTATTCTATATATATGTATACATACAGCACCTAAATTTACATAGTACGGACTAGTAAGTACTAGACTGGAAAGATGATACATGTGTTCTGTACAAAAGGAGAATAAGACACCACAGCACGCATGAAGCCATTCTCTTGGGGATTTTGTCATCGATCCCAACAACCATGTCACCACCACCCACCCCTTCCCATATCCCTCACAAATCACCAAGAGAAGCTCCACTGCTCATCCGGCCTAGCTACATATGCCACCAAATCCACCTCCTAGCTAAAAAGAAAAAGGAAAAATCCTAACTCCATCCAACCAAGAACAAAAAAAGATCGATCAAGGGAACAAGATAGAGGAGCTAGCTAGGAGAGTCGTCTAAGGGGTGATGACAGCATGCACCAATAAGAAATTACGCTAAACTCATACCATATATACGTAGTAGTACCACTCTGATAGACTGGACCGGTGGCCGATCGACGGGCATGGCGCGCGGCGAGATCGGCCGGCCGGCCGGCGGCCAACGAGCGACGATGGATCATGGAGCTACCGAGCTAGCGATAGCTACCGGCCGTACACGACGCTGGAGCACTTGCCCTTGATCCAGCTGACGCTGCGGCGCACCGACTCCCGGACCTTGCCCTCGACGTCGTACGTCTTGTAGACAACGAGCCGCTTCCTCCGCTGCAGCTCGGCGTCGTCCACCGGCACCTTCTTGGACGGGACGGCGCCAGCGGCGGTGTCGTCGAGCGCGGCGAAGGACGGGGTGTACCCTCTAAGGTTGACGGAGCGGCGGTTAGCGGAGGTCCAATTAGTGACGCTACCGGAGCGCTTGAGCTGCGCACCGCCACCAGCCTCAGCGCCAGCGTCGACCAGGGTGGGCCCGTAGGAGGCCGCGTAGGAGGCGCTGTAGGAGCGCAGGTTGAGCCCCGGGGTGGGGCGGCCTGTGCCTGTCGCGCCGCCGCTCTTGGTGCTCCCTGTCCGCTGCACGGCCGGCGGTGGCGCCGGGCGCCCCCACGCGCTCACGCTCCTGGCGCGCTGCACCCTGGTCGACGGCTGCGGCTGCGGCCGCGCGTAGGAGGCGCTGTAGCTCCGCAGGTCCACCCCTGCCCCTCCGCCGTACATGCTTCCCCTCTCCGCGCACGACACCGACCTCTCCATTGGCATCCCCCTCTGTCTGTCTCTCCGAGCTCTGCGACAATGGACAAGCAAGCAGCTTGAGGAGAGGAGGGGCAGGAGGCACGCCTCTTTATGATGAGCAGCCGGGTGCTCGGATCCGCTGGTACCGGCCGTGAGGTGAGCAGCAACCCGTGCGGCTGGCTTTGTTCTGAGCCGTCGGATCCAGGAGCTGACGGGTGGCATCGACGGTTTGGATACGTCCTGGAAGCTGTCGGATAGGAGAATTGACAGCTGGCTGGGGATGGGGTGGGGTGGGGGACGATGTTGCTCAATTTTCGTCGTCGCATTTATTGTGACATTAAGGCTGTCGAGTTCAGGAATTAAGGTGCTTGATGTGGGACTGATTGTGGTTCAACAGCAGTGGACAGTGGACAGCTACCAGAGTGGATTGTGTTTCAAGCTAGGGTGCCATGTGTGTGGAGCGGTCCGCGAGATCATCGCTAGCTAGCTCTGATTAAGGGTACGTACGTGAATAATGATAGTTTATCAGTGTAAAAAATATATATATATATAATGATAGTGTATTTGATCGACGGTTACTTAAATTACATGAAAGGTTAGTGCATACAATCTAAATTATTAACTGATTTGTGCTTAAAGTGTCGTACGTCTATAATTAAGATGATATGTTTGTTTTTGTTTTAATTAACTACATATTATTAAAAGAGTAGATTTTAAGGCAAAGTGAATAGGGGATGTGGTGATTGGTGAAGTTGCTCTTAGTTCACTTATTATGTCATGTTGGGTTTTTTTTTGTGAATTAAGTATAGATATAAACACGCACAATCAGTCCTATGTACACATCTAAAATACGTGTCAGCACATCTTAAGATTAACAAAGTCATCACAAACATCTTGCTATTGACGAAAATATTGTATATCACTAAAAGTACAACGCCAATAAATCTTAGAATAAATACAAAAAAAGTTAGGTCAACTTAAATTCAACTGGACATATCTCACCACAAGAAACCTCAGTCCATATAGTTAGAAATGCCTAGAAAACGTCTTGCATTTCTTTTTGTTGAAGTAATTTGTTCAACACCATGGAGATAATATTAAAACTTCAAGTTGCAACGGGTACGTTTGCAATTTTACCTTATCTATACATATTCTTATTCCTATCTTTACAGTTTATTTAAGTCCTGTAGTGGTCATATCTGTGAGAACGATGGGTTTTTTTTAGCTTTAGGGTCTTGGGTTAGAACAATCGTCATCTCTGCCTCGGTAGTCTTTTATCCTACTTCACTACTTGTGGGGATGAGTCTATCTCTGTTGGTGACTTTATTAGTCAAAAAGTCTAAAGAATGTATCTCATCATTCTTAGTACTATACTAGTATAACAAATAATGATAATCTAGTGCACGTCAGCACGTGTTCTTTCAGATTCACGGATGATAAGATGAAAACTAAAGATGAGAAGTTTCATTAAATTTAAAGGCGAGGAATGTTTTGACACGTGTACTTTCATTTCTGTATGCAAAAGGCGAGGAAAAAATATCTCTCCACAGCAGTTTGCCGAGTGAAAATAGTCTGGGAGAAGAAACGTTTGTCTTGTGACGGCTGTCGGCTGACGATGTGTCGTTTTAAGCTAAAGTTTGAGAACAAATATCAAGGAACCAAAGAAAAAAGTACGAGAAATTTTGCTCACAACAGTGACAAAGCAGAGTCTCAGAGTGGTCACGTATCAACATTTCCTGTTCCTCTTCCTGTATACAAACGTCCTGTAGCAAAAACGATGGTGAAAGTATCTCATCTCGTAAAAGTAGGATTAAGATTCTCTTGAACTTATCTTATCAGTTATACTATAATATTTTTCTCGTAATAAAACAAAATAAAAATAACATCATCTGTTTTATTATCTTTTAAAAATAGGTACAATATTTTTTCCAGTCACAAAACAAAATAAGAATAACATCAGCTGTTTTGTTGGTCGCAAAAATATCAGTCGAAGAGTCTTGTCATTTAAGCTGCCACTGATCCAGTTTTCTGCATAAATAGTCTCTTTTGATCATCAGCATGTTTTTCTTAACAAGTCCTGTGTGCTCATGATGATGGTTAAAAGAAAGGATTGCGCATCATTTTCATGCACACTGTAGAACTGTCTCGTCACAAGACAACTCACACCCAAAAGAGTTTGGCATTAACAAAAAGGAAAATCCAAGGCTTTTTTGTTAAAAAAAGAATCAATCTACTTTATTTGTTACAACTAAGCCAAAAAAAATTGTGCAAGTATCAGCATTGCCAACTCCCTTTCCAAGGAAACGTCGCCATAGGTAAAAAAAAATGCAGTGTCAGCATGCCAAATTCCATTATTAATTACATACTGTATATAAGGAAACGTCTCCATAGTTATTTGATTTAAGGCTGCGTTTGGTAGCGGTTCTCCAACCACTCTAGAAGCCCTTTCACTGTGCCACCAATCAAACAAAATCACACAAAACAATTTCGTACATAAAGTCACGCAAAACCCTGTGACTAGAGCTGAAATGCAGCGTAGGAGCGGGACAAATCGACCTTCGCTAAACTTCATCTTGCTCCCATGGGTACCATCGTCCTACGTGTTGGAGGGCCAAGCAGGAACTGCAACGCCCCGCCTTCTCGCATGCCACTCTCGAGGACGATGATGCTTGCGCTCCATAACACTGCCAGTGGGTGAGGTTGACGCTTGGGGTTGGGGAGGAACCTAACCTCCAATGAAGTCTGACATCTAGCACTACAACAAAAATGAGTTTATGAGATGTACGAATAATAATGGAGACGGTCACAAAATATATCCGTCTCGTAAAATATTCAACAATTACTGAGGAAGTCATTTTATTTATTGAGGTGTTCACAAATTCCCATCTCGCAAAATAGATTTACAGAGACAGACAAACATCTTATTTACACAGGTGGTAAAAAAATAATCACCTCTAAGAATTATCTAGGTCCACTAGCAACTTAGAAACCCTACCCCACTTAAGACCACCTCTCTCTCTCACTGTGCCTCCCCTCTCTCTATGTCCTCACAATGCAGCCCTCTCTACTATCTCACTTGGTGAGCACACGCACTAGTCACGTATCAATGGCAAGGCCACAAGGGCGGGTGAAACTGTGCCTCCTCGACGCGCGCTCGGCGGGTCTAGGCCTCCTTCCCCTTCTTCCCCACCAGATGTGCTTCCTCACTTTAATGATGGCACCTTCGGCTTCCATGCGCGGCTTGGAGGCCACACCTCCTCCAGCCGCACCTCACGGATCTACTGAGGTCATTGTGCCTCCTGTAAGTGGATCCGATGGGTGGGCAACGAGTGCGGCGAGTTAGTCCTCCTTGCGCCTCCTCTGAGCGGATTCAACAAGTGGGACTAGGAATGCAGTGAGCAGGATAGATCTGTTGACGTGCTTGTCATCCTCCCTGCCTCCGACGTGTGGGCAGATTCAGCGGTGGTGGATCCGCGTCATGGTAGCCAGATCCACGACGATTGCAACACTTCGGTAATGACATCAAATCGAGGTGGTACACACACCTCATTCTCTCTCCATCTCTCCTCGCACCTTTGTCCCTCATTCTCTCTTTCTCCCAGGGAGAACAACAACATCAATGGGGATGTTAGATCCTGTGGCAGTGGCAGGGAGAACTCCAGGCTATAGATTCAGCATTTTGACGGTTGTGGGGCGGTCTATGTCTGGCTTCAATGGTGGCGGGGGATGCACAAAAGCAGGCTACGACAACAGTTAGATCTGAGAGCCATCACGTGCTAGGAGCTAGCGAGCTCAAAAATGGGGCTTGCTAGTAGTGGGATACTCTTTTTTAATATATTTTCATGGATGGGAACAATGAACGCCTACGAAAAACTGATTAACGCAGAAAGGCACAATTTTCTGCCTAGGAAAATGATGATTCATGCATGCTTTTTGTCTAAGGCGGTCGTGTTGCCCGCTTAGAAAAACCAATTTGACTGGTTGTAGAAAATATATTTAGTAATGTTGAGAACGACCAGAGTCGTTTGGTGTAGTGAAGACAGGGTTGGGTCCCATTAGACCTTTCATGGTGGTGTGGGGATGTGGGGGTGACAGCGGTTGTGTGAAATTTAAGGAGGAGCGAGAGAGATATAGTAAAGAATGACGCAAAAGGTGAGAGAAGGAAATGAAGGTTTGTCTTGTGATGAGTAGGGCTAAGTACAATGTGGACCCAATAAGAAGTTGTTTTTATGAAACATTTCTCTGTCAGGAGAAGTTAGAGCTGTATTCATCCACATTCATGGATATGCTAAGATTTTCATGCATACAGATCTCAAAAAACTTTGTTTGGCTGGCAACCAACAAAACATATTTATCATGTCTAATACCAGATCTAGGGAAGTCTGATATATTTTTACCCCAAGTATATGTAATAGGAAGATGATCGAAGTTGACATCATGGATCTTCTTGATATCCCTGTCGATCCACCTCGAAGCATTGTAGGGAATGGTCCTAATTGCAAGTAGCTCCTCCGTCACCCTTTGAACCTCCTCGGGAAGTTTATTGGCTGAAGGCTTAATGGTGTGTTTTAGGATTGCTTAGATTGGTCTTATCGTTAGAAATTGTAGTATATAGATTTGCTTCTTCTCTAGTGGAGTCGTCAAAAAGTATGTTGATACCGATTCGAGTCACACATTAGTAGTGGCTAGATTGGTTGAGAGTGGATACAACCTAGCTAGATATGTAGTGGAGGCAGGTCCAATGGTGAGGCCCCAGGTTGACAAGGACAATTTGTCACTCCTCTTTCTTCGCTAAAAAACCTAGAGGAACACCTCTTGGCGGGACACACAATGCGGATCTCATCAAGGGATGTGCTATACATCAAGGGGTTGGAAGATCTAGGGTTTAGAGGTAAAAAGTAAGGTAGACACGTGCTTTGTATGATTAGATAGATATGATGGATCTCTCAATTAGCCTTGACCCTCGCATATAAAAGAAGGGGTGATCTTATCCCGTAGAAAACTTATTTCTCACATATAATTTATAAGTTTATCATGAAAATAGTCGAGTTTGTAACAAGAAAATTTCAATGTGGGCTCAAACCAAAAAACGACATTGGCTGATTTTCCAAACCTGTCAGGCTAGTTTTTGCAGGTTGAGAGCAAAAATCTTTCGAAAGTTGTACCTTCATCATGATTCCAAATTGGATGATGTTTCTATGTTTTATGATCGGCTCGATGAGACAAATGAAATGGTGCAGCCTATTCTTCAATTTGGAGAGGTCAAAAAATCTGGCTTACCTGGTTTTGGAAACCAACAAGGCTATTTTCTACTACATTAGCCCTCCAAAATCATGTTTTTTTTGTCCGGACTCCAAACTATATATCCATATATGTTTTTTCAATTGTCTTGATGAGAGAAATACAATTATGGAGGCCATTATGATTTTAACAAAGTCTAATATATGTCCTTGCAGATTTTTGAAACTAACCAAAAGACCACGGTTAGCTCCTTTTAATCTTTGCATGTGATTTTCTTGTTCCATCTTCAATTATTTGGTTATATTTTGGTTGTCAATAGGTGAAAAAACGTATATATAGTACATTAACAGGCTTGGGGGGGGGGGGGGGTTGAATATATGTGACAGCGAATCTTATAAAGTTTTGTAATTTTGAGGGGAACTAAACAAGACCCTAGTGAACTCTGCGTGGGATTCTGTGAGATCATGTTTTAATGAGGTCTAGATATAAAACTATTTTGTCAAATAGTTCGTCAAAATAACTCTAGCACCACCGGTAGAGCTGTTTGTGAAGCTAAAGAAAAAAAAAAGCTTTATCAGTGAAATAAAGTTGTGTCAAACGAACCATACTTTAGGATAAACAATTCTAGTTTTTGTCCCTAAATTTGTTTTGAAACTTGCGGTAGTATGTATATATCATTTCATCAAAATGCTTGAGCGCCCCGATTACACCCGATGTCGTTGGACGGGAAACGCTCAAGCTTGCATCCATGTGGAAACAAATATGTCTAATGTCTTCCAGTACTCATGCCTGGACCAAACAAGATACATAGATCAAAGATCTCCTAATTCCGTTGTCGCTTCCATTCACGTTACGTTGCTTTTGTAGAACCGAACACCAATTACCGCGGGCATAAAGCCAGGCCTTGGCTGCCGCCGCACGAGAGGTCGCATTCGCAGTTTTCGCATCGCACTCTCGCTCTCTCTCCCCTCTCTCGGGCCGGTGGACGGCGTGGTCCAGCGCTCTACACAGACCGGCCGGCGCGACGACGACGCCGACCGCCACGTCCGCGGCCGGCGTGCCTGTCCAGGGCCGGGCATTGATGGTGTAACACGTAAAGGGGAAAAGGAGACGGCCGATGGATCGATGGAGCACGAAAGCTGCAGTGCAGCGCACGCTGGATTCGTGGCGAGCCGGCCGGACGGAGAGCGGCGAGCGCGACACGTCTCGCGGCCAGTGTGCCCCTGTCACGTTGCGTTGGGGTAAAGCGAACTTTTCACGTGGTCACCGGCAGCACGATCGAACTGGATCGTGCCACTGAATGAAATAAAAAGGTACTACGAATGAATTAATATTTCGTACGTGAAGTGATTTGGTCCCGTGCGAAATACCATGCCCATACGCGACAATTGGGATTTCCCTTTCAGATCTCATTCCAGCGGTTGCATCTGAAATCGATTTACCGCTACTTGAAAAGTATCTACTGTACACTCCAGTGACGAAACACAAATATAGATTTATTTACCGCGACTTAAACAAGATCTGGATCGGAGATAGATAGGAAGATTGGGAGAAGAAAACCAGAGCTTTACCTCCTCACTCATCAGTCATCCGTGGATTGGAGTACGTCATCTCCTTCTCAGTATCCTAGGCTGTTTAGTTGGGGGGCTAACTCCTAATGAAACTTTAGGTAGTCACCCTTTAGTTGTTTATTAGTTTCCTATAAACTAGTTGAAACCAGATCGTTCTAAGAGTAAGTTTAGTGATACAACAAACAGGTGGTTGTATGAATCCTTACAGCCCATCTCTCAGCTCATGCATACAATTGTTTCATCTTTCCAATCAATACATGATCCACTTATATATCTCACAACATTTCTTGGTTATTGTGTCCAAGCTGGTTGTAAGATTAGAGTCCACCTCTTCTCTCTCTCCTTCCCTCTTTCCTCCACATCAGCATTTAGCCTTCTTACAACTCACTATAATATTTGCTCTAAGCCACCTTGGACAGTGTAGCCCGGCTCTAGAAAAAAAGTTAAAGGTGGTCATTTTTTCCTGGGTAGGCCCTTGCCTACCCTTCAGGAGTTCGCATCACCTCCCTCAGCCCACCACCAAGAGTGCCCTCGTCTCGGCTAGAAACTGGTGGCTGGATCGGCCTCTTCCCGACCCGCCGCCACCGCTTCCTGACCCGCTGTCGTTGTGTCCTCCGCGCCACTGCCGTCGTGAAAGGATGTGCTCTGGAAGCCGACGGCGGATGCGTTGTGCGTCAAGGTGGAGATGGGGAAAGCTCCGACCACCAACGCAGAGGCCTGGGAGTGTCCGCTTGATGACGAAGGCTTGATCGGAGGAAGGTCTCGATGAAGTTGAACACCTTCTACTCACCTGAGGTTCTAGGCATGGGCTGCTAGCGAGTTGGTGGGCCACGGCGGACATTGCTCGTTGTCGTCATCTTCGCCAATTGCGTCCACCTATGCTCATCGTCAATGGCGGCAGCGTGAAGCAGAATCGAGTGGGGATGTTGGCGGAGGGGGATGGGTGGGTGCCAGAAGGGGAGAACGAGGTGGCGATAAACGGACCGAAGGACAGGGTGGCGCGGGAGGCCATCCAGATGGAGCGGGAGGTCATCAAGCCCAAGCTCGCCTTGCTCGAGTGTGCAGAGATTGACGAGGACATAACACCACCGGAAATGACCATTGATTAAAAGGTGAGCTTGTTTCTACATTTGTATAATAATTTTTGGTATAATTTATTTGGTTTCACATGTACATGTTATTATTCTCTTGAAAGTACAAATATGTTTTGAAGTGCGAATTATCAAAGTCCAACATTCGGTTCGTCGGTCCCGACAATGCTTCCTTGGGAAGAACATAATGCATCCATCTAGACTGCGATTAAGGTTAACAAGGACTTGATGAAAAGCTTGTTTGATAAGTTTTCAAGTAGATCTAGTCCTATCTCCATATCATGTTGGCAAGACCTACAAATCATCAAGACATGTCGTCGTTGTTTCTCTTGGGATTTACGTCGTCGTCATAGGCTTGTTATTCATCATTAGGACCTTCGCCCAAGTTGGTGCACGCCCCCAAACAGATGGAGAACACACCTGGGAAGCTCTTGGACGCCCTCCCCCTTGGCCAGCGCCTTAGGAGGTCACCGGAGGCATCCAAGCTAAGTTGGAGGAGCAATTCATGGGAAGTTCGTGTTCATCACCAGGGGCATATGGACTCAGTTTTCGATGAAACATATAATTTGATAAGGAAACCAATGGAAGGGGTTCCACACATCAAAATTTCTTAGAAAACAACAGGAATCTTCGAAACTAGTTGACGTGTAGAATCTGTCAAGGCGCTGTCTCGTCTTCTTTTGGGCTGTTGGACCTTGTAACATGTTGGAACACCCATGGATGTGAATTAGGGTCCTTGCACACCCCTTAACCTATATATTCACTAGCCGCTTAGGGTTTGAGTTTTGCTTTAGATTAATTTATTTTTGAATATTCATCGTTATCGGTTTGTGAAACCTTATGTTGAGATCTTAATCATACGTCTATAATTTTCCACTTTACTTGAACTGCATTTTATCTTGTTCTTGCATATGTTCTTTAATTCGCATGCAGTAGAGATTAGCCTTCGAGCTTGGTCAGATTGTAACCCGGTTGATAACCAAAGGAGATGTGATGCTAAGGTTATAGGGATCGGGTCTTTGTAATCTAAAGACGGATCAGTGTCACCTCCACAAAACTATTTGCAAATCGATAGTTATTTTGAACCCGACGGAAAATCAAGAATCATGTCCTGACTAGGGAGCCCTCATGCCGAAGCTCATCATGCTTGTGTGTGCTCAGAGTGACTAGGAGTTTGCGGACTAGTGCGAGTGCGACTCTAGGCTTCCTCCTTGATCCTTGGCTTGTTGGCGCAGGGGCAGAGAAGGAGCAGAGCGGCCGGGTCCTTGTACTCCTTTTAACAAACTTGCCAGCACAAGGAGACGGTGATTCTATGTCAAACAAACCAATCAAGAGAACACGTAATTTGCTAGGTGGGCTTAGAAATTATAGATAACTAAACAGCTAGGGTGGCTTGCTAGGAACAGGCTAAAGTTTTCCGGTCTAGAAAGCTAATCCGACTAGAAATAAGCTTGAAAACTAAACACATCATCTAGTCACCACATAGCTTCGCCCCTGTATACATACTAAGTTTAACCACTCAATTTATTAAAAAAATTGTGTAAAACAAGGTCAAATAAACTATAATTTGTAACTGAGTTAGCAGTACTGTATATGTAATAAATATTATAAATAATAAAATCAACTCTGGCTC
Source organism: Microstegium vimineum (assembly GCA_022036555.1). Taxonomy (NCBI): domain Eukaryota; kingdom Viridiplantae; phylum Streptophyta; class Magnoliopsida; order Poales; family Poaceae; genus Microstegium; species Microstegium vimineum. The sequence continues at coordinate 11,084,789 of CM039122.1, read as the reverse complement.
ATCTTGCATGTCGTCACGTGCGAGATTCTAGCAAAGGCATCGTATATTATTATCTCCAAACCCAAAGCTTTGCTTTCCTCCAAGATTTAGACGTGAAAGGGTGAGAGGATCCCCACCACCACCACCACCACCGGGAGGGGAGATACGGACTGCACAGTGCTAGCAGCCAGCAGCGTTGAAATTGAAACACGCCTCCCTCCCTACCCGCCTGCTGCACTTTGGGTGGTTGCGCCTGTGATTGGGATTGGAACTGAAATGAAAGCGAGGGCTGCCACGAATTCTCGCCCCGTCTTCTCCCCACCACCACCTGATGCTGATGCTGACAGTGGCCCCAGCGCCACAGCCATCAATGATGGATGGCGTCTTCCCGCGACGGATAATGGGCTCGCCGGCTTCGGCAGGCCGGCCTCACCGCCTCACAGTCGCAGGTCGCAACGCTCCGGTGGTGGCGATCCAAGTTCCGCACATCGGCGGACAAGTTGATCGGTCGGCGACAAAGGCGAGAGATCGACAGACCCGACTGCTGACTCTAGTGCCGACCTGTCCTCCTCTGCCGACCTGGGGCTGCTGCGGGCCTGCGGCTGGGGCTGAGCGCGGACAAAACCAAAACCGGCGGCGGTGGCCACAGCCCACAGCGAACGCTCATCTGAATCCGACCACACGTGACTCCGTTTCGCCGTCTGCAGCTCGCCGCCAGCTCCACAGGATGTATAGCACAGCTGAATCTCTCTGTTTTTTTTTTTTTGAAATTGGGTAGCTTCTCATTGCACTCGGGTTGACAAATCGTCAACAACAATTACATTGATACTATCCGGGACATCACACGAGATGTGCTCCATCCCTTCGGTGCTACCCGCCCCAAGCGCAGCCAAAACATGAGCGGTCTTGTTACATCTTCTAGACACATGGACACAATCAAAACTAATGAAGTTTTCCTCCGTGAAGGACTTGAGTTCTTCAATTAGACTTCCATTCACCGACACGTCCTGCTCATCCGTGGCCCAGGCTTGCTTTACTTTCAATGCATCTGTTTCCAAGATCAAGCGCCCAATCCCGATAGCGCTTGCTGCTTGGACAACCTGTATCGTCTCAGCTTGGAGTGCATTCAGCAGATGATCAACACGCCCCCAGCCATTCAGAACCACCTCGCCATCACTGTCCCGTATCAGGAAGCCCCACCCACCGCAGTGTTCATCCGGGATAAACGAAGCATCACAGTTGAGTTTCAGCAACCCTTCTTGTGGTCTAGTCCATCTCTCAAGTTTTGGTCCAGGATTGTTATGCCGTAATGGTTTTGGATCATCCAATTCCTCAGTATACACCTTAATTGCTCTAGCAACAAGCTCGGTCGGTCTTCTTCTGCCCTCTTCACGGATTAAATTCCTCTCCGACCAAAGTGACCATAGAGCAATCATCATAGTGTTTCGTTTCTTCTCAGGCTTCAGCAGGATACGGTGGATCACATCTCTGGGGTTGGACATCTGCTGTAGACTGTCACACTCTGAACTCAGACTTAGCTCTCCCAAAACGTTTTTGGCCAGTTTGCATTTGAAAAAAAGGTGCCCACCATCCTCATCTGCACGGTTGCAAACCGGACAGCTAGGGTCTATTTTCATTCATCTTCTTGCCAGATTCTTCCTCAGTGGGTGACTGTTTTGAGCCATGCGCCAAATAAAATACTTAACTTTGTTTCGGATCTTGGATTTCCAAATTTTCGCCCACACTGGATCCGCCATCCCACTGCTGCTCCCCTGTGCCTTCCCTCCATCCTTCCCTCTTAGTAAGGAATCATGATAGACCTTATATGCACTCTTAACGCTGAAGATGCCCCGATCATCATAGTGCCAGACCAACACTTTATCTCTTCCCTCATGTATAGGCAGTGCCAATATGAGGTCAGCATCCTCTTGCCAAAACAGGTCCCGAACCAGCTCGGCATCCCACTGTCCCGTTCCTGGATGAACAGATCATCAACATTTGAAAGGACACTCCCACCTCTAAGCGTAATTGGCCTTCTTGAAAATTCTCTCGGGATCCATGGGTCTGTCCAAATTCTAATATTTCTGCCATCTCCAATTCTCCATATCATTCCCAATTTCACTACTTCCAGGCCCTTTAATATACTTCTCCATGTATAAGACATACCCCACTTCGGTTTAGCTTCTAGCACCGAGGTGTTTGCACTACTACACGAATCATTTACCGTAGCGTTGGCCTTTGGCGCCCAGCAACGGACATCTTAAGCGTCCGCTATGGTAAACCGGTGGCCAGCTTGGGCAGCTGGCCACTGCGTTGCCCGCTGCGGTTATTCCATTTACCGTAGCGGGCCACATAACCCGCCCGTTGCGGTAAATGAGCATCTACCGCAGCGGGCAGTATAAGGCGTCCGCTGCGGTAAATCCATTTAGCGCAGCGGACATTTTACGTTGCCCGCTGCGGTTATCCCTGCCCTATATATACCAGAAGCTCTCCCTCCTTCTTCCCCACGACTTCTCCTCTTCCAAAACGTGGGGGGGGGGGGAGGTTTTGCCTGAATTTTTCACCAAATCTTCAAATTCAGTTTTAGAGCTTTGATTTGGGGGAGTAGGACACGAATAGAGGTATATGATTGCTCTCCCACCCCTCTTTCTCCCTCGTTTTCTCTCTTTTTAGTGCAATTCTCCTCATGTGATCTAGATCTAAATCCATGGGATCCACATGCATGGATCTAGATCTAGTTTGTGTTTTTAGTCAAGTTTCTTTATAGATCCATGTCGAGATCATACAAAACATGTGTTTTTGAATCTAGATTATCGGTGTGGCTAAAGTTTTGTACGTCTTGATCTCTCATCTTGTTGGGTGCGGAGTTATTGCCGAATTTTTCACTAAATCATCACATTGAGTTTTAGAGCTTTTATTTGGAGAGGAGAGGACAATAAGAGGTACATGATTGTTCCACACACCTATTTCTCTCTTTTATTCTCACTTTTTAGTGTGATATGTATCATCATGTGTGTCTAGATTCATGAAGTAGATCTATTTTTTTATATAGCACTTTGTTGTTTTGTCGTGTGTTAAGCTACGATGGACAGGTCCGAATGGATGTACCACATTGATAGGGTGATTGATCTTCGGTACCTTAGCGAATTGAGGAAGTTTATGGCAGCTGCGAAAGCTCATCGTGCTAGTTTGAAGCGGACGACAACCGTATGTCCATGTTCTAAATGCCGGAACCTCAGAGGCTACCCAAATGGTACGGTGCAATCACATCTGATTGTCAACGGGTTTATGGAGGGTTACACGGTTTGGACTTCTCATGGTGAACAAAGTCTCGATGCGAGTTGCGGTGTATCTGGAGTGAGCTCGTCGACGGCGACGGTGAACAACCAAGATCATGTTCGACCACCACCACCTTCCATTCCAGTGCCAGCCGCCACCGACGATGGCAACAATTCTCGTGACTACATCACAGTTGAAGAATTGCCAGATGATGATGGTGTCGATGACGGTGACACTACTGAAGATGCTACTCTGAGGGAACCCGAAGATGTCCAGCTCTTTGAGGATCTAGTCAACCACATCGACGAGGATGATGTTATGTTTGACAACCCAAAGTGGTTGGAGAATTTCAGGGAGATGAAGCAGGCGGCAATTGATCCTCTGTACCAGGATGGTGGAAAATGTCTGGAGGAGTGCATGGCGCTCCGTTTCAACCTCCATATGTTGATGATGAAGGCTCGACATGGTTGGTTAGACATTGGCTTCAACGAGTTGTTAAGCTACCTTTCTACGACGTACCCTATGGGAGGTAACAAGGTGCAAGCTAATACATATCGAGCGAAGAAGTTGATCCGTCCAGTGGCAATGAAAGTTAGAAAGTTTGATGCCTGCCCTAACCACTGCATAATGTACCGGGGCGAGAAGTATGAGAACATGACGGAATGTCCACACTGTGGATTCAGTCGGTACAAGAGGAATGTCGGTTGCCGTGTGGATGCTGATGACATTCTTCCGAACAACAACAAGAACAAGCCCAGTGCTACGGCCAAACAGATCTCGGCTCAGCAAGATGAGGAAGAAGAAGGTTACACGCTGAGGAAAAGCCCCATGCTATCCATGTGGTAGTTACCTGTGGTTGATCGTCTACGTGCACTGTTTGGGAATCCAGAGGATGCGAAGCTGGTGTCATGGCATGCATCTCCTGATCGGGTCAAGAACGATGGCAAGCTACGACACCTGTTGACACCGTTTTTTGTACGTGTCAATATGAACCGGATACACTGATCGGTAGAAGGGTAGTTACACCGATCGCTAGAAAGATGGTTGCTTTTCCTTATCGGCATCAGAATCCCACCAATCGGATTGCCGATGGAAACAGGAGATTGAAGAAACGAAAGAAGGAATTGGCTGATCAGAAGGGTGTTGCCGATGGAAACAGGAGAACATTGCCGATCGGGAATATTGCCGATCGATACAAGTTGATGTGGCTGACGTCAGCAGGAAGTTGTCGATGACAATAGAAGGAAATTGCGGATTGAAAGAGTCTGCCGATGGAAAGTTTCATCGTAAGGAAAACGGATAAGGAAAGTAGCGATTTTATGCTAGTATTATTGTTTTAGTTTGAGTCTGACTCTTGCACGAGTCGTTTTATTTCCTTAAAAATAGGAGTTTTGTTTAGGTATGAGGCGTGTCCACGTACAACTCCTTTTATCAGAGTATAAATATGTACCCAGGAGCGGTGTAGAAATAACAATCAATCAAATACAAATCTATTACTTTTTATCTACTTTTCCAGCATCTACTTTTATCGCATTAGTTCTAGTTTATTCACGAGTTCTTACGATCTTGACGAGCTGCATCTACAAGACCTCCGTCTACTTCGCGAGTTCCGCGTTTTGATCAAGTTGAGCCTTGACGTCCGGGCGTATCGTTGTCGTCTCGTTCAACCATGTTCTAGTTATCGTCCTTGTCGATTCGAGTTCCGCGTTTTATCAAGTTGAGCCTTGACGTCCGGGCGTATCGTTGTCGTCTGGTTCAACCTTATTCTAGTTATCGTCCTTGTCGATTAACTGGTCAAATCTACTGACACACCTTTGGAAACCGAGTTCGGGTATAAGCCTGAGGTGTTCGTAGATCCGACGCTTTTTGTGTCAACACCTCTTTTGGCACACCCGGTGGGACCCTAGTTACATCTCTTGATCACGACCATGAGTGGTTCTACTGACGTTGATCCAAGGAACGTCATTGAAGTCTCCAAAGCAGATCTAAAAGATGATCAGAAGCAAGCTATGGAGCAGGCTATGGAGGAGTACAAGCAGCTATATCTGAAATCCTTCATCCTAAATAGGAGCGGCGACGCAGTCCAGAAGCAAGATCCGCCGTTGCCTCGGCAGGTCACTTTCGATGCCAATCGTGGTAAGTTGCAAGACATGATTAATTCTGCGTTAAATCAGACGTTGATTAGCCACTCCAATGTGTTGTCCAATACTGTATACAATGCTGTCATGCAATCTTTCAAAGAAGGACAACCACCTAGGTATGTTGGTCCAGCCTATCATCAACCTGGATCGGCATCTGCCACGACTTCATCGGCGGCTCTAGCGTTCCAACCTGTGAATCCTTCTATCGATGAGGCTACACCACCGAGATCAAGCTCTGCAAGCGTCGTTCGGTTGAACACCGATCCAGTAGCATCGGCAATGTCAGGACATATAGTCCAGAGTCAGCCAACTCCCACTAGCTGGTGGGGATACAGTATGCCTTCGGATTCATCTGCCGATGCTAAACCAATCCAAGGCAATAGTGCAGCAGGAAAATTCTCTATGGAGTCGATAATATCGGCACAGCCGGTGAGTCCGATAGTACATTATGCTACGTCTTCTCCAAATGTACAGTTGCCGCCAGAAGATCTTGGCGATACCTAAAGTGCCTTATGGGCAGCCATCGGAAAATTCTTTGCCGATGCAACAAGATTTGACAGTGATGAATCGTACCATGATGATGGCAAATCCTCAAGCTGGGATGTCAGTACACCAAGGAGGTCAATTTGTTGATTATTCCAAGGTGCAGGAGCAGCAGGCGCCGGGAAGTTATCAACTATCGGCAAGTCATATGCCGATGACTTATAATCCTGTATGGACCAATCCAGTTCAACAACAGGTAGTACAACCTGGACACCAAGTAGCGGGAGCACAATAGTACCATTACCCGACGAGCACTCAGAATGAGACATCGGTATATCGACCGGTGAATATCATGCCGCAATATACCCCAGGGGTGTTCAAGGGTATACATCGGTAAATCAACCGATGCATAATATTCAGCAAGGTGGTGCCGCGCCTGTGCCAACCGGACCAGCTTACCCGCCACAAAGGCAAGAAGGGATGTATCAACCAGTCCAGCCGATGAATATCCAGTCAGTGCATCGGCAGGATCAGGATGTGTACTGGACCGATAAAATAGCCGAAGCGATGAAAGAACAATTTGGTATAAAGCCTAAGGTCAATACGTATTCTTATCGAATCGGTACAAGGTGCCAGATTTCACGAAGGTTTTCGGTCAAGATGACACATAAAAAATGGAGCATATCAACCGCTTCATTATTCAATGTGGGGAGGCTGCTAACAGAGATGAGCTGAGGGTAAGATTGTTTTCTTTATCTTTATCTGGATCGGCGTTTACGTGGTTCATCTCGCTTCCTCTAAATTCTGTGATTACTTGGGCCGATCTGGAGAAGCAGTTTCACAAGTACTTCTGTGGCGTTCATGAGAAGAGGATTACCGATTTGGTCAAGCTGAAGCAGCACAATGACAAATCGGTAGAAAGATTCGTCCAAAGCCTTCGGGACATGAAGAATAAATGCTACAGCTTAGTGCTGGATGATCGGCAATTGGCAGATTTGGCTTTCCAAGGATTATTGCCACACATCAAGGATAAGTATGCATCTCAAGAATTAGAGAGCCTGAGCCACCTCGTGCAGAGGGTTGCCGATCAAGAAGTTAAAACCTTCGAACCTAGAAAGACTTGGAATAAAAAGGTGTCCTTCATTGAACAAGAGGAAGATTCTGAGTCAGATGAAGGGACGGATATCGGCGTGGCTGAGTGGGTAAAGGATAAGAAGCCGATATCCTATCCGTTTGGTCAAAAGGAGGCTGAAAGATTCACTTTTGATACTGCTAAAGCTGATAGAATATTTGATCTGTTGCTTCAAGAAGGGCGGATTAAGCTGGCGCTTAATCAAGTGATTCCATCGGTTGAAGAGCTTAGAAGGATGAGGTACTGTAAGTGGCATGATGCAACCTCACACAGTACCAATGATTGCAAAGTCTTTAGGCAGCAGTTGCAGTCAGAAATCAAATCTGGGCGAATCAAGTTTGAAAATTCTAAAGCTCAGAGGCCAATAAAAATTTACTAGCATCCGCTTCCAAATAATCTGGTGGAAACCAGCGGGAAAGTCAAAGTACTGACATCGGAAGTAGCCAAGAAAAATTCATCGGTGGACCCCGAACATCAAATAGCTATGCAGGATGTAAAGGGAAAGAAGCTTGCTGATGAAAGAGAAGGTAAAAGAACTACCGATGACAGCAGCAGCTCCAGGAGGCCTCAAAGACGTGTCTCATATGGCGTTGTAATCACGCACAGGAGGCCACGATAGGAATATGAGCGTTCGCGAGAAGAGCAGCATCGGCAGCAGGAAGAAGAGAGACGCCAAGAGTGGTATCAGCATAAAGATCATTGGAAATGCCCCTTCTTCGTCCATTGTTGGGAAGAAGGCATCAAGCTGCCCACTACCGATAATTGTCCTGAATGCAATGGGTACTATCCTACTGATCGGTCAGAGAAGAAGTCTCGCTTTGAAGGTCAAGGATCAAGCTATGCTAGGCCGATCAGAGGAAAAGAATCAGTACATGATTGGCTGGGGGGTAAACTCAGTGTGCATGATAGGCTTGGCAAGCGTATCCGTCAAGAGGAGTTCGAAGAGAGGGCTAATGCAAGGGTGCCTGATGAAGAGATATTCTCTTGAGATCCAAACATAAGGGGTAACGCAAGCTGACACAGTGAGAAACAATACCAACCTATTTGGAAGACTAAGCTTCCTCAATGGTGTCCCAAAGGCCTGACAAAGACTCAAAGAAGAAGGATCCAGCGTGAACGCCAGAATGATGTGGGTTATAGCTCTTCGAAGGGAGAACCTCCAGTTTGGGAGTGGAGGCCAAAACACCAGGAGAGTAGTCCATCGGCAGAAGTCAACATGGTTGTGATGTTGCCGATGGAATTTATGACACCTACTGATGCTGAGGAAGAAGCTGCTAATATGGCTCAGCTAGTGCTAGATCCAATGACAGCTGTCTTTGAGAAACCGGCCGATGATGAAAGGCAGTATCTGAAAGCTTTGTTTGTCAAGGGCAAAGTCGATGGGCAACCGGTGTCAAAGAGGCTAGTCGATGGTGGAGCATCGATTAATATAATGCCGTATGTCATGTTTAGGAAGCTTGGAAAAGGTGACCAAGACTTAGTCAAAACATACATGAAGCTAAAAAATTTTGAAGGCAATGTGTCACCAGCTATGGGAGCCGTATGTGTCGAGTTGACCATCGGTAGCAAAACTTTGCCAACGACATTTTTTGTGATCAGCTGTAAAGGTACCTACAACTTGCTCCTGGGAAGGGATTGGATCCGTGCTAATTGTTGTATTCCTTCCACGATGCATCAAAGCCTCATGCAATGGGTCGGGGACAAGATTGAAGTCGTCCGTAGTGAAGGCCCGTCAATTGTTGCATCGGCAGAGTCAGAAACCTATGAGCAGACCAAGTGCATATCTGGTGAAGCTTGGGATACAAAATTCCTCAAGGTGGCCGATTACCAGATTACACTGATCCAAGCAGTCGGTTCTGAAGAAGAGGTGTAATGGATCAGTTCGCCGATGATGGAAAACTTGGACAGGGGTTCACATCAGCCGATGATTTGCTAGAAATAGACATCGACGATGGTAGCAAGCCTAGGATAACTTTTATTTGTGCTAAATTAGATTCCCAATGTAAGCAACAGTTGATTGATTTATTAAAAGAATATAAATATTGTTTTGCTTGGGATTATACAGAGATGTCTGGTCTAGACCGATCGATAGTTGAACATCGGTTACCTATTAAATCAGGTTTTCAACCACATTGACAGCCAGCACGCCGGTGTAACCCTACTATGTTACCCGATATTAAAGCTGAGATTACAAAGTTGATCGAAGCGGGGTTTATTCGGCAATGCCGATATGCCAAATGGATTTCTAATGTGGTTCTTGTATATAAGAAGAATGGAAAACTTCGTGTTTGTATTGATTTCAGGAATCTCAATAAAGCTACGCTGATGGACGGTTATCCAATGCCCGTTGCTGACCTGCTAGTTGATGCTTCTGCTAGACATCAAATTATCAGTTTTATGGATGGTAATGCTGGGTATAATCAAATATTCATGGTGAAGAAGATATATCCAAAACTGGTTTTAGGTGTCCAGGTCACGTCGGTTTGTTTGAGTGGGTCGTAATGACTTTTGGGTTGAAGAACGCCGGTGCTACTTATCAAAGAGGGATGAATTTTATTTTTCATAAGTACATCGGCACATTGGTCAAAATCTATATTGATGATGTGGTGGTTAAGTCTGGAGACTTTGAAAAGCATCTTGCCGATCTGCGGAAGATTCTGGAATGCACAAGGGATCATGGGTTGAAGATGAATCCAAATAAGTGCGCATTTGGCGTATCGGCAGGTCAATTCCTAGGATTCATGGTGCATCAAAGGGGTATAGAGATCGGCAGAAAATCCATTGATGCAATTAACAAAGTGGTTGCTCCTACAAACAAGACTGAGTTGCAATCTTTGATCGGCAAGATTAATTTTATTAGAAGATTTATATCTAATTTGTCTGGGAAGATTAAGTCTTTTAGCTCATTGCTGAAGCTAAAGACTGGTCAGGAGTTTGTATGGGGAAAAGAGCAGCAATCGGTCTTGGAAGAAATTAAGGGGTATTTAGTAAATCCTCCAGTTTTGATTCCACCTCGACACGGGGAACCCTTCAGATTATATATATATATCTGTCGATGATGGCGTTATCGGGTCAGCCTTGATTCAAGAATTTGAAGGGAAAGAACATATGGTTTATTATTTGGGTAGAAGGTTGGTGGATGCTGAGACCAGGTATTCGGCTGTTGAGAAATTGTGTTTATGTTTGTACTTCTCTTGTACCAAGTTAAGGCATTATTTGTTGTCGGCCGAATGTACTGTCATATGCAAAGATGATGTGGTTAAGTACATGTTGTCGATGCCGATTTTGAGCGGGAGGATCGGCAAATGGATCTTGGCGCTGTCAGAATTTGATCTGAGGTACGAATCAACTAAGGCAACTAAAGGACAGGTGATTGCTGATTTTGTTACTCAACATTGTGGTGCAATAAGTTATGTAGAGATTGCTCCTTGGACATTGTTCTTTGACGGTTCCACGTGTAAGGAGGGAGCAGGTATTGACATTGTATTAATTTCACCCCGAGTACAGAAGTATGAAATATCATTGCCGATTGTTGCTACGTCGACAAACAATCAGGCTGAGTACCAAGCATTGCTGAAGGGGTTGGAATTGCTCAGGGATGTGCATGCCGATGTCGTTGAAGTCTTTGGTGACTCTATGTTAGTAATCAATCAGTTGGTTGGGACATATGGGTGCCGAAGTGATATTTTAATTACATATCATAAGAAGTGCTTGCAGTTATTAAAGGAATTTAGGGAATACCGTCTTGAGCATGTTCCCAGGTTGCATAATGAAGAAACCAATCGATTGGCGCAACATGCTTCGGGATATCAGCCGATTCAAGAAGTAATAACATCGGTAATGGTTGTCGATGACTGGAGAAAATAGGTTGCCGATTACTTGAGAGATCCATCTAGGAAAGTTGAAATGCAGTTGAGGTTTCAGGATACCAAGTATGTGCTCCTTGATGATGAGTTGTATTATCGTACAATTGATGGAGTTTTGCTCAGATGCCTTAACGAAGAAGAATCGAAGAGGTTGATGGGTGAAATTCATGAAGGGGTATGTGGATCACATCAATCGGCGTTCAAGATGAAGTGGATGATTAGGCGAAATGGATATTATTGGCCGACAAGTCTTGAGGATTGTTTTGAGTACTTCAAAGGGTGTCAAGATTGCCAGAAGTTCGGTAATGTTCAGAGAGCACCTGCATCGGCAATGAATCCTATAATTAAACCTTGGCCGTTTAGAGGATGGGCCATTGATCTCATCAGCCAGGTTTATCCGCCTTCGAGTAAAGGGCATAAATTCATACTTGTTGCTACCGATTATTTCACAAAGTGGGTTGAAGCTATCCCTTTGAAGAATGTGACATCGGCAAATATGATAGATTTCGTGAAAGAGCATATTGTTTACCGATTTGGAATTCCTCAGACTATTACAACTGATCAGGGGACTATGTTTACGTCGGGGGAGTTTTATGAATTTGCTATCGGTATGGGGTTCAAGGTGTTGAATTCTTCTCCTTATTATGCTCAAGCTAATGGTCAGGCTGAAGCAACTAATAAGGGAATAATCAAGCTTATCAAGCGCAAGATTGAAGAGAACCCTAGAAGATGGCATACGGTACTGAATGAAGCTTTGTGGGCGTATCAGATGGCATGCCATGGTGCTACTAGGGTTTTGCCATATCAGCTGGTGTACGAACACGATGCTGTCCTGCCTTGGGAAATTAAAACTGGTCCTTGGCGATTGTTTTCCCAAGACCAATTAACAGCCGATGAGTATGACATCCTTATGAAAGATGAGTTAGAAGATCTGGCGGGTCATCGGCTAAGAGCTCTAATCAGTATTGAGGAGAACAAGAGGAGGGTTGCTAGATGGTATAACAAGAAGGTAAAGGCCAAAGTGTTTGCCGATGGTGATCTGGTGTGGAAATTAATTTTACCAATTCAGACTAAAAGTTTGAAGTTTGGAAAATGGTCTCCTAATTGGGAAGGTCCTTTTCGGATAAGTCAGTCCACTCCTGGTAATGCTTATATTTTGGAAACACTTGAGGGAGTTGTATTCTCCAGGGCAATCAACGGTAAATATTTAAAGAAATATTATCCCAATATCTGGGTAGACGCATAGAGCAATACAAGTATAAATGTCGATGGAAGAAGTGCCATGCAAAACGTTGGCAGAAAGAGTATTAACGTTATATTACAGGCAAAATCAATTGTCAGGGTCACAGTTGCCGACACAGTAGATTACAACAAAGATTGGATAAATGAAATCGCACGCAGACAAATTTTGTTTGCTTCCTCCATCTCCCTGGCGTCGTCGTCGGCAGTGCCTTCAGTTGGCTTAATCTTCTTTCTCAGCAGGAGGGCCTGGAGGGCATTAGCATCCCTTTCTTGTTGTAGAGCTTTGGTGGCGTCGGGAAGTTGAATCTTTTTCTGATTGGCCGAGTTTACAACTTCATCCACTTTCTTCAACTCGGCTAGCAATTTTTCTTTTTGTACTGACAGACGGGCGATCTCTTGTTCGAGCTCAATGCTGGAAGCTTCCAAACGATCGATGTCCTTGTGCTTTTCATCAGCAATTTGCTTAAATTGGAGCATTTCCTCTTCACGCTTTGATTGAGCGGCCCTATCGGCAATACGGCGTGAAGCCCGTTGGTATTGGAGTTGTCGGCTCTCGAGAAACGCTGCATGGAATAGTACTTCCTCGACATCGGCAGGCAGTTGGCCTTGAATTTCCTTGAAGGCTATCCTTACTGCGTTGGAGTCTTGGACTAGTTGAGATGTATTTTGTTGCAGTAGAAGTAGCAGTGCTTCAAGTTTGTATTTCACTTCTGCCGATAGAACCGTTGAAGCTTGAGCAAAGCTTTCTCCTTCTTCATCATCGCCCAGAACGTTGACGGCAAAGGAGAATAAGCTATTGGGAGAATCTTGAGCCTGAATAGTGAAGGATTAGGATTCATTCGATGCAAGCTAGTGTCATGCAACTTTATAATAAATGTTTGATTTACCTGTTTGAGAGCGGTCTCCCGTCTTGGACTTGGTAGAATAGTTGACGTAGCTGTATCTGGAAGATCGGCAATGGTTGCCGATGAACTTGCCTTGGTAGGATGAGCGGTTGGCGCTAATGCCGGTATTGATGCCGATGTTGTTTCTGTTGTTGCGGCTCTCTCTTGCGGCGATGGTGTTGTCCCTTGGTCAGGAATCTCAGCCTGTGATTGCTCAGGGATAGGCGCCGATGCTGGCTCCGATGTTGGTGTATCAGCAGGAGCTTGAGGAGATGCAGTTGGAGCTGATAGCTTTGGGCGTTTTGGTTTGAGAGAAGTACTTGATGAGTCTCGGCGTTTAGGCTGTTGCACTTGGGGGACATCAGCAGGTTGATCCGTGGAAGTTTGTACACTTGGAATGGCTGCCGATGAACTTGTCTGCTGCAGAAGAGAATTTGGTGCAAAGTGAGTAAAAATTGTCGATTAAACATGTTATGATTGATACAGATAAACGAAGACTTGTTACCGTGAAGGCTTGTGCTAAAACGGCGGCAGCGGTGGTAGCATCATCGGTTGGTAATGGCCGAGTTCTGATAGTAACCTTGGGAATTGCCTTGTGATGCATAAGGGCAGACAATGAAGGGGCCTTGCTGCCAATTGTCAATATATGGTTCATCGGTCACAAGTTGAAGTGTTTTCCGCTCTTGCTCTTTTTGGGGATCAAATCATTAACCTGTTGACAGAGGGTTAGTTACCGATACATTTGAAAAGTTAACGATAGTAGCATCGGAAATAAGCTTACCGCATCGTCGGTTATGATATGATCAGCATCAATCAAGTGCCGATAGTAGTGCGATGATGGAGCAAATAGTTGGTCCTTCCACTCTTGCCACCAGGACTTGTATGATTCGGCAATGAAGGATGTCGGCGCCCAAGAAGATAAGTCGATGTTGGCTACATCGGCATGAGGAGAGAGAGTGACAATTTTATTCCAATCCATAGCACTAGATATGACCTCTCTTGGTTTAATCACATTTACATAGCTAAGTTTGATTGGCAATTGACCGAATGCTAGCTGTCTTGCCGCTGCCGATGGGTAATAGAACTCGTATGATGGATGAGAGTTCTTCCCAGTCCCAACGACGTTAACCGTAATAGCTCGGGGAATGAGGGTGGCCTTCATGATTGCTTCGTTTTGTGTTATATTCCCATCGGTAAGGTTGAAGGAGAGTGGAAATCGGTTGTCTTCATCGACATAAGGCCACCAGACTCGTTCCGCGGCAGGGATTCTGCAATAGAGCCTCTGGAAGAACATGACGAATTGATCGACATTGGCATCAGTTCCTGGTAGCGCTATCATGGCTTCCCAAAATTGAGTGGGGAACGGGTTGCCGATTCATCATCGTCAAAGACATAGTCTTCAGATATGTCTCTTGGGAACGGTTGGTTGAACAGATCAAATTGGAGACATTTGTGCATATGGGCATTCAGCCACAAGTTGATGAACCACCAAGGACCTCCAAGGTTGCCGATGGGCTCGCCTAGTAGTAATTTTCCGATACTTGATGTAGGAGGCGATAAACTGAACCAAGGAAGTATCGGCCAAGGGGAAATCCTCCATCGGCCAGAAGCTCTGCTGCGGGAAGATACATGTTGGTGGGTCCGACTGTTCTGCCACAGAAAACGAACTTTTCGAACCACATGTTAAGGAAGGTGGTATGCTCCCTTTGTCCTACCGATCCGGTCTTCTGATACTCTTGAATATATCCAGTCCAACCGCCGATGTTACGTGTGCTTACCCGACGTTCGGACTTCCTACGGAAGAGGGAGGCAGGATCGGCAGAGGAGACATCGAGGCCGGTAAGCATCTGTACATCGGCAAGTGTGGGGGTGGCTGGTCCATGTCTGAATAGAAATGCGTTCATTGTATCGGACCAGAAATAAGAGGCAGCAATCATCATGTTCTCGTTCTTGGCCATATCGGCAATGGATAGTCTAATGCACTGGTCGATGTTACGTTCTGACCAATAGAGATGGTGTGACCTAGCTATCCTGAGATACCAGTTCTTCCACCCTTTGGTAAGTTTGGGCCAGGAACGAAAGGTGTCTGTCCATAACCCTAGATCGAAGTGTTCAGATTTAAAAGGGATACAATTGGTTTCTGCGTTGATGAGGTTGGTCGGATCGGCATTCCCCATTGGGCCCAAACAATAGAGATGTGCTTGATCGGTAGGAATCACTATTTTGTTACGCATCTCCTAGATTCAGAAAGCGAAGAGGAGGAAAAGAAATTAAGAAACAGCGAAGAAAGAGGGAACCGCAAGATGAAACAGGAGGAGAAAATATTACCGCGGGAACGGTGAAGTTGATCGCCATTGAAGCAGGAATTCTTGGGAAGGGTCGCGCCTCTTGATGAGAGAAGAAGTCGCCGTTGATTGCCGGAATGTCCTTCGGAAGATGATGTTGGAATGAAGATGAAAATGTGAGCTCAAGGTAAAAGAGAAGACGAACGGTGGTCTTTATAGACCTAGGTTAAAGGGCGTTTTTGAGTTTTTCTTTTCTGACTGAGCAGGAATATGGAAGCATATCACGTTGATTTGCGTGGTGATCGAGGAATTATAAATGTTGGTGCTACAGTTGCGGGAGTTGTTGGTAATTTACGATGAAAAACATGCGGTAATTGAAATGGCAATGGTATTTTGGAGGGAAAGATTACAATAGAGCAAATTTCGGTGCATAAGATATTTTATACTCCGAAATTGGGGGGCATGTGTTGACACCGTTTTTTGTACGTGTCAATATGAACCGCATACACTGATCGGTAGAAGGGTAGTTACACCGATCAGTAGAAAGATGGTTGCTTTTCCTTATCGTCATGAGAATCCCACCAATCGGATTGTCGATGGAAACAGGAGATTGAAGAAACGAAAGAAGGAATTGGCTGATTAGAAGGGTGTTGCCGATGAAAATAGGAGAACATTGCCGATCGGGAATATTGCCGATAGATACAGGTTGATGTGGCTGACGTCAGCAGGAAATTGTCGATGGCAATAGAAGGAAATTGCGGATTGAAAGAGTCTTCCGATGGAAAGTTTCATCGTAAGGGAAATGGATAAGGAAACTAGTGATTTTATGCTAGTATTATTGTTTTAGTTTGAGTCCGACTCTTGCACGAGTCATTTTATTTCCTTAAAAATAGGAGTTTTGTTTAGGTATGAGTTGTGTCCACGTACAACTCCTTTTACCGGAGTATAAATATGTACCTAGGGGCGGTGTAGAAATAACAATCAATCAAATACAAATCTATTACTTTTTATCTACTTTTGCAGCATCTACTTTTATCACATTAGTTCTAGTTTATTCACGAGTTCTTACGATCTCGACGGGCTGCATCTACAAGACCTCCGTATACTTCACGAGTTTTGCGTTTTGATCAAGTTGAGCCTTGACGTCCGGGCATATCGTTGTCGTCTCGTTCAACCTTGTTCTAGTTATCGTCCTTGTCGATTAACTGGTCAAATCGACGGACACACCTTTGGAAACCGAGTTCGGGTATAAGCCCGAGGTGTTCGCAGATCCGACGCTTTTTGTGTCAACAACACCCCTCCAATGCACAACAGTGGAAGGATTTCGATAAGGAGTACCCTGAGTTTCATGACAAGCCCAGACATGTCCGGTTCGCGCTGAGTACCGATGGGATGAACCCATTCGGTGAGCTAAGCAGCTCGCACAGTACTTGGTTAGTCATCCTCAGCATCTACAACCTACCTCCCTAGGTGTGTCTGAAGCGCAGGTACCTTATTTTGACGATTTTTATCTCTGGACCGAGGCAGCCCGGCAATGATATAGATGTCCTCCTAGAGCTGCTCATGGAGGAAATGCAGATGCTATTCGATGTTGGGGTCGAGATGATGGATGCGTACAAAAAGCAGAGCTTCACACTTAAAGCCATCATCTTTGTCACCATCACTGATTACCCCGGTCTCTTCTCACTATAGGGGCAGATCAAAGGGAAGACTGGATGTGTAGTTTGCATCGACGGGACTTGCTACACTTACCTTTCGAGTTCCACCAAGCTGGTGTACACTCGGCATAGAAGGTTCATTAAGGCCAAACACAGGTATAGAAGAAGTGATATGAATGAATACTTTGATAATAAGGATGAGCCACAACGACTTCCAATGCCGCAGACAAAGTGGGGGCCAAAGGTGTATGAGATGGTGAAGGATATGGATGACATCGAGTTCGGTAAGAAGAAGAAACCACTAGAGGAAGGGACAAAACCGACTAGGAAGCGAAAGCTCGACAAGCAGGCATCTACTAATGACGATGATGTCCCAATCATCCCTTTCAAGAAGAAGTCGATCTTCTTCAAGTACCTGTCGTACTAGAAAACACTACATACACCTCATGCAATCGACTGCATGCACCTCAAGAAGAATGTGTTTGAGAGCACGATCGGTGTTCTGCTAGACATCCTGGGGAAGATGAAGGATGGGATCAAGTCACGGACCGATCTTGTCAACCAAGGCATTAGAAAGGAACTCCACCCTGGAAATCCTCAGAACGGTAAAGTTGATATCCCATTGGCTGCATACAACCTCACGCATGCCGAGAAGGTGACTTTTTGCAAATTGATGAGGGGTATCAAGGTGCCCACCGGTTTCTCCTCCAACATCAAGAGCCTGGTCTCTATGAAATACCTCACAATGACCGGCTACAACTCACATGACTGTCACGCCATGCTCACGGTGTTCCTTCCAATATTGATAAGAGTTATCAGTCCAGAATATGTTAAGTTGGTGATAACCCGTATGTCATACTTCTTCAACTTCATCACGCAGAAGGTCATCGATAAGGTAGAGTTGCCTGCCTTAAAGGAGTTCATCGTGGAGACCCTCTGTCAGCTCAAGATGTGCTTTCCACCAGCTTACTTTGACATTATGCCACACCTGATGATGCACATGGTTGACCAGATCGAGCAATTGGGCCCAGTCTACCTACACCAGATGTGGACGTACGAACGCTTCATGTCCACCTTGAACAGGTACGTCCATAACCGTGCTTACCCTGAAGGTTCTATGATCGAGGCATACACAACTGAGGAGTCAATCAACTGGTGTATGAGGTACATTAAAGATGCGAGGGCGATTGGGTTGCCTGTTCACCCACACGAGGGAAGAACCGAAGGGACAGGGTGCGTGGGACAGAAAGTTTGCACTGATATACCTAACAAAGAGGAAGAAGATGCTCATTATAGCATCCTCCATCAGTTGGTGAGCATGGAAAATACGTTGAACAACACCTAGAAGAGCTTCGCAATGCTCATGATGGAAAGCGCACGGAGGAGTGGGTCCAGAAAGAGCACAGGAACAGTTTTGTTCAGTGGATCAAAGAGCAAGAAATATCGGTTGATGACGATGACAGTGACACTGTAAAGAAGCTTGTGCAAGGCACGTCGACCCAAGTCACCACGTGGTAGGGGTACGATGTGAAGGGGTACAGGTTTCACACGAAAGAGAAGGACAACAAGAGTGCGACACAGAACTGCGGTGTTCGATACGAGGGCGTAGACGAGTTGACACAAAAGAGGACACAATTCTTTGGGCAGATTGAAAAACTATGGGACCTTGACTATGGACACAACTTACTATTGGGAATATGCCCTAGAAGTAATCATAGAGATGATGTATTCCTTGTATCCATGACATGTTATGAATATCCATTAAAGACAACTTGTATCGATTAGCAATTATGTGAATTGCTTGTGAAACTCTTTTACTTGTATGGTTATTATAAAAGTTGTCCCTGATCGGAGTTCGTGCAAGAATGCACATGAATATTAGATCAGCACATTATTAGTTGATGACTATGTTTCACAAGTCATGGACATGAGATGTCAAACTAATAATGTGGGCACATGTAGGACATGGTGCTAGACAGACCTGACATGAGTTTGTCTCTATACACATCGTGTACGTTATGTCCTAAGACCTGAGATTGTCGTATGTACTCAAGATGTGAAACGACCTACCCTAGGACTACCAAACGCTACTCTGTGATTGGGTAGTTATAAAGGTAGCTTTCGGGTTTGTCAGGAAACATGCTGTGAGACATAGTCAATCAAGATGGAATTTTCCACTCTCCATATGAGAGAGATATCACTGGATCACTCAAATGATTAGATCATGAAATGCATGGCCATGCTTGGATTAAGTGTTAACCCACGAGTTGAACCAAATATCATGAGGCAAAGGAATAACATGTATATTGTATTGTGGTGGTTCGTCTGATATGATCATAGCGTATGCATAGGAGTTGACACGCCTTGCTAGAGGCCGCTATCAACTATTGGTCGAGTAAGAGTACTTGGGCCATGTCTATGTGTGCATGAGCCCATAGGGTCGCACGCTTAAGGGGCTGGAAGCCTAATTCGGGTTGGACCCGAATTAGACTAGGTTTAGGGTTGCTAATGGGCCTCCAACGTGGGAGCTCATTAGGACGCCTATATAACCAAGGGGTGGGTGCGGGGCGAGATACTCACGTTCTTTGGCAGCCGCCATCGCCCTCCCCATGCTCGCGCCTAGTACTCCTCGCGGACCTAGCAGTCCAGAGGCATGACGCTTCTTCCCTGCACGTGTGGGATTCCTCAGAGGTGTTGCATCTGGAGCACAAGGACGAACCGCGAGAAGGAGACGTTGAGACGGACGACCTCACAACTGCATGGCACTGCTGCGACGTGCACGACTACATCAAGTCGCTTCCACTGCACCTGCGCATCTAGTGGTAACCCCGTGATCTATAACTAGCACTAGTTCCTGGTTTATGGGGTAGAAAAATTTTGTTTTCTGGCTAGCGTAGCAACCTCATAACCCTACACTTACACATAACCGGTTTCAAGTGTCATTGGGTCAACCCGAAATCAGTTGTAGTGGACAATTACGGGTTAACCACCGTGAACCTCAAAAGCACGTGCTACAAAGACGACCAATGGGTACTTGCAACCAATGTAGCGCAAGTGGAGTACTAGATCTATCCACCGGATACAAAGAAGCACGTGGTCGTGTACGGAAAGCAACGGATCGTGGGAGCTGATGGGGTGCAAAGCCCCGAGCAGTACAACAACTACGCGGAGCTCCGGCTTTTTACAAATCATGAAAAGAAGATCAAGGTAGTCGAGGTCGGTTGCAAGCATAGCAAGATGAAGCCCCGGGCACGGAGTGGAAATGAGAAGAGGGTCATGAAAGCTCCCGCACCAAAATGAGATGTATGCTACACTTTTTTGTAATAATGTAAACCAATACAAGTTTATGACATGTGAACATGGTTATAAAATATAGATGTTGATGAGTTTGACAAACTTTGTATTCTTCACTTTTCTATTTGAAACCATTTACAATCTCAAAACTTCAAGTCAAAGCTTTTATAGTTTGAAAATTTGAAGGCAAAAAATAATTACCATAGCGGTTGGGATACAAAGCCCGCTGCGTTAAATAATTACCACAGTGGGCAGCCTAAAGGCCCGCTATGGTAAATGATTTACCGCAGCGGGCATCTTTAAGCGCCCGCTACGGTAAATGTTTACCGAAGCAGTCCTTTAGGTTGCCCGCTGTGGTAAATCGTTATGTATATAAAGTCGTTGTCGGTTCCAAAATTCTAACTCCGCGGGCTCATTTCCTCTCTACCCCGAAGGGCTGCCCAGTTTTCCCACCACCGCCGCCGCGCGCCATTGCCATAGCAGGAGGAAGCACCTTGTCGTCGTTCCTAGCTCCGGGGCAGCCGCGCATGTCCGGGAACCCTAGCTCCAGGTCGAGCGCCGTCGCCATCTCCATCGCCACTGCCTCGTCGTCCGCCCCGGTCGAGAACCCTAGCTCCGGCCGAGCGCCGTCGCCGTCGCCATCAGCACCTCCTAGTCGTCCGCCCCGGCCGGGAACCCTAGCTCCGTCGTGCGCTCGTCGTCCGTTCCTCCTCCGGCCGCCCCCGTCCGGGCCACGCTGGTACCCTAGCCGCCACGGCCTAGGCCACCCTTCTGACCGGGAACCTTAGCTCCGTTGTGCCACTAGTGCTCTTGCTCTTGGTCTCTGCTGGTGCTCTTACTCTTGGTCTCTGCTGGTTCTCTTAGTGTTGTTGGTCCCTGTTGGTATTCTGTGGTGCTGGTGCTAGCTCTTGCTCTTGGTATGTGATGGTGCTCTGTGTTGGGGCTCTGTGGTGTTGCTGGGGTTGGTGCTCTGTGCTCTGTGCTGCTGGTTGCCGGTTGCTCTGCTGTTGCGGTGATCTGTGGTGGTGCAGTGGTCTGTGTTGTGGTGGTGCAGTTGGTGTGGTGCAGTTGTTGTGGTGATCTATGTGAAGCTTTGTGGTGGTGCTCTTGGTGGTGATCTGTGTTGCTCTTAGTGATCTTGGTGCTCTGTTGGTGATCATCTGCCTTCCTTTACCCACGTAGCATTCCTACGTGTTTTGAGTTACCCGATGCCTTACTCGATTTACATACTTGTGCAATCTGCTAGTTTATAAACTTGGGTGTGGTTGCACTATTGGACAGATTTATTTATTGCTCGATGATACAAACCGGTGTAGTGAGACAAACGTGACAGTCATGTGCTCTTCTAGTTATCTTCTAGTTTCTTTAACTTGTTAAGCACCATACTTGCTATCTTCTAGTTTCTTTAACTTGTTAAGATCCATACTTGCTATCTTGTAGTTTGTAAAACTTGTTAAGCTCCATACTTGCTATCTTCGAGTTTGTAAAACTTGTTAAGCTCAACTCTTGTTATCTTTTAGTTTCTTTAACTTGTTAAGCTCCATACTTGCTATCTTCTACTACGTACCCCACTTGGTAAGATGACTGTCACGTTAGTCGATGATCCGTGATCACCATGTAGCGTTGGACGGCTGCTTTGCAGTAACCCGCTATTTTGAGAGAATTTTTTCCTTGAACACATGTTAATGCTAATACCTTGTCTTGCTTTTGTAACTCCAATAATATATGCTAAACTACCAAACTTCATCATAGAATATAAATGGAGAACGAGGGGGAGTGGAACACTACTACAGAATTTATTTTGCATAGCACTAGAGTTTTATTAACCGTGGCTGTTAAACACTAAAACCGCCACGGTTAATGCTTCGATTAACCATGGCGGTTGTTTTTTATTAACCGTGGTGGTTACAAAAAACCACCACGGTAAATCTATTTACGGTGGCGGTTCTCCTTACACAACCGCCTCCATAAACAGGCCGAGCCCAATAGACCCAGGTGCGGCCCAATAGAGCCCAACAGGCACTGAAGTATAAATAGAATACTTAGGGTTTTTGGCAAACCTTCACCCAATAGGCGCCCCTCCCTCCCTCACTTCCCCAGGCGCGACGGCGCCCCTCCCTCCCCCACCCGACGGCGCTCGACCGTCTCCTCTCCCTCACCCACGACGGCACCCCTCCCTTCCCCAATCCGCCGGCGCTCGACCTTCTCCCCTCCCTCATCCACGACGACGGCGCGCCTCCCCTCCCCTCCACCAACGGCAACGGCGCGCGGCTGCGGCTGCCTCCCCTCCCCTTCACCAACGGCGACGGCGCGCGGCTGCGGCTGCCTCCCCTCCCCTCCACCAACGGCGACGGCGCGCGGCTGCTGGCCCTCCCCCAACCGGCTTCGGTGCGCAGCTGCCTCCCCTCCCCTCCTCAACCGGCTGCACGGCGCGCGGCCCCCTCCCCCAATCAGCAATGGCGCGCGGTTGCGTCCCCTCCCCCAACGGTGACGGTGGCCGCCCTCACTGACCGGCGGTGCACCTCCACCAACGCGGATCCGTCCGGCGTGGATCCGGTGCCACCACGGCAGATCCGGCGCCACCACCGCGGATCTGGCACCACAGCGGAAGATCCCGACGAGCGGATCTGGCACCACGAGCGGCGGCGGCGGCGGCGGATGGGCGGCCCAGATCTAGCCCGGTTAAGGTTGGATCTGGGCTTTTTTTTTTTTTTTTTCTTTTTTTATTTGATTAACCGTGGTGGTTTTTCCAACCGCCACGGTAAATGACACGATTAACCGTGACCATTGATCCATGGCGGTTGAAAAAACCGCCACGGTTGATCCGTTTTAACCGCCATGGTTAATGATTTTTGTAGTAGTGGAAAACACCTACCCCAAGTCCCTCTTCAAACTCACTGTGCAGTCAAGTCTCTATTACCCCTCTGAGGCCAAACAAGAATCGCACAGAGGAGGACGTTGATCCGACATGGGCACCATGTGACGAGGGTGAAAGTGTGTCTCGGGTTCCGAGCCGAGATAGCGTCCACGCCGAGGTACTTGGAGCAACCAACGCGCTTTTTGCGATTTATGCTAAAGCAGTTGAAAACTTGAATGCAAGTATCTCTGAACAACAGGTACCGGGTTCTACTCGGATGCTGGATTTCGGAGGAGAAGAGGCCCCGGCTCCCTCCATGGGGACCTCGACATCCAAGTCTAAGGGAACCTAGTGGAGGAGGGGTGAACATGGGAGGCACAGGATCGACAGGAGCGAGGAAGTCCACGAGATCCTTGAGGTGGGGCCTATGGGAGAGCCGGTCAAGCCTCGCGAGGTCATTGCAGTGTTCAGCAACCAAGTTGCCGTGATTACAAGGGACAAGGTGGAAATCACTTGGCCTGATTGGCATGCTGTCCCAGAGGAATACAAGGGCCTTATCTGGACTCTGGTTAGGAGGAAGTTCAACTATCCCGAGAACGCGGATTTGGTCAAGTGCAAGGATTGGGTCATGCACGTGGCGGGGACTTCCCTTCTCAATTTCAAGTCAATGCTGACGAGAGATTGGTTCAAGAAGGGCAAGAATCCGTGTACCAAATACAATATGAACAAGGATCATCAGTGGGAGGCTTTTTGCAAACTCAAAAGCTCAGACGAAAAAAAGAAAACTGTGCCAAGTTTAGCGCACTCGCGAAGAAGAACAAGTGGCCCCACCACTTGGGAATGACTGGGTTTGTCGGCAAGAGGGAAGAGTGGCGGAAACAAGATGAAGATATGAGAGAGAGCGGGCAACCAGATTCGTACCAGGACGTCGAACCTAGGGCTAAGGACTTCATCAGAGCTCGAATTCCAAAGAATCTCAAGGAGGGTGCAACCAAGTTCAACGAGCCCGGGTTCGAGGAGGTGGAGAAGGCTGTCATCGAAACCTCCAAGGACAACGGGTCCTATGAGGTTCAGAGGGGCCATGACCTACTTACTGAGGTCCTAGGAACCCCAGAGCACCGGGGACGCATACGTGGAGTCCAGTCAAAGATGAAGTGGAACACGATTCAGGCTTGGCAATTCGACGCTTCCTTATACAAGTCAAGGCAGAGGTACAAGACGAACGTCTTTCTAAAGGGCTATGAGCTCGACATGTCTGATATGATCAAGAGCTCGATAAAGAAAGCCTTCACAAGCAACGACCCCGATATGGTGGCAATGAGGTCACAGATGTTCCACCAGGCTGGTGTGCCCGTCCCTCTGGGTCTACAAGGGGGGAACGTTCCTCGACTCGAGGATTGCCCGCGCCACCCAATCGATGAGATCAATGAGATGCAACTTGTGCGACTTCTCATTCTGTTTGGCAGGAGCAAGAATATTGTCGTGGGCGAGGGAGCTGTATATCCGATCAACGAAATACCAGAAGGATATCGGGCCCGGCTACCTGAGAACTATGCGCTGGTAACCATAACGTCTGTCCTCCCAGAGCATAAAGACTATGAACTAAATGTTCCCCACCTACAACGTCACCGTACCCTTGAAGCAGCGGAATGTGATGCCATCTATTGGATGAAGGACGACCTTGAGATCATACCAATGACGATAGCATCTGTTGTTGGATCTTGCCCCCCCAGAAGGCGACAACGACGACGATGACGAATGCCATGACAAGGACCCGCCAGCTCATTCACCAATTGGCAAGAGCCCTCCTCAGAGCTCCAAAAGTCCGCCTTTGGGCCCAACCAATGAGGCAGAAGGTTCAGGGGCCACTTCTGGGGGCAACACAGTGCCTTCAAGCCAACCGAGCCCGAGCGGGGCACCTCCACCTCCTGACACTCAGCCTATGCCCCCGACAAATGAGGAGGGGGCTCAAGGGGATGCACCAGTGGGAGTTACGGAGGGGGAACAGGCGACGCAGCAAACGCCAGGTGCACCAAGCCAACAGGGAGGTACGGAGGTGGACAACCCGAAGGACGACTCTACATCGCTCCCATACTCGACTACGTTTCCAAGGTACATTACAGATGAGCACACACAACGTTCAATTCACATTTGTACCTCGATCAATTCACATTCGTACGTTCTAACCCGACTTTTCAAGGCCTAAAGATGATCCTCATCATCTATTTCCAGAGTCGGATGACTGTCCCGGCCACTTTGAGAACGGGAAGTTCATGATAACCAAGCAAGCACTCCTTGATGAAGAATCGTGGGATACAAGGAGGTTTCATCTCTGGTACATGGAAGCGGCAAAAAGAGGCATGTCAAGTTTCACCGTGAAGATTCTAGCGGATTGCTTCCACTTGCCCGATATCGGGGATTTCACTATTCCGGTGGACTTCCAAGACATGTATAGGCTGCTGCGGGGAGAAGACCTAGACATCGTCCAACTCACCTTGTTTGCAATGTAAGTGACGATTTGCGAGTTAATTCCATTGATCTCTCCTCTTGTATACGTCAACTCTACACTTATTAGACTATATGGTACGTTCACGTGTCTATGCAGGATGTCTGCCACCGTAAGCAACAAAAAGCATCGTCCAACTCTTTTTCTCTCTCCAATTCATATCAATGAGGGTGCCATCAAGGGTCACATGGCAACGGATAAAAAAAGATAGTCCAACAGAGAGAAAAGGAATATAGAGACAATATGAGGAATCTAAAGAAGAAAGTGGCAGACTACATATGCTCAGTAATGTTGAAGGTCAAGGAGGATGGGCCACAGTATATCATGGCTCCATATCACTTTGGGTAAGTATGAAAACATGTCTGTAGAGATCCGAAGTGGGTAGGATCAATCTTTGTGATCATCCTAACCAATAGTTTGTTTGAATCATGCAGCAACGGTCTCGAGGGTCATTGGGTTGCATATCTCATCTATCCTCAAGATGGCAGAGCGGTCATATTTGACTCGTTGAGGACGATAAACAAAGCAGGATACAAGACATTTGAAGATTGCTTGAAAGTGTAAGTCAATAAGCATTTTCATCTTTTACGGTTGTTATCGTTATTATTCATAATATGTCTAACTCTATTACATTTTGTGTAGGGCTTATAAGAAGTACTTGAAGGACCCTGAATGCTAGGATCGCAGGACCGATAGTTGCAAGGAGAACAATACCGACCACATCAAAATCCGATGCGACTTCCCGGTAAGTAAAGTAATTGCAAAGTTCATTTGTGCTTTGTTTCCATATATATGTGTTTGTTCTAAATCTTGTATAACAATCGTGCAGTGCGCCAAACAACCGGTTGGATCCAAAGCATGTGGCTTGTACACCTGCGAGCACCTGAGGTAGTGCAGGGAGTACACTCAAAGCTAGAAGAAGCTCAAGGAAGGAATCAAATATTGGATGAACACCTACAAGCCATCCTTCAAGAAAGTTAAGGGGGAAATTTGTAAGTTCATCATGGAGAAATGCGTTCTCAAAGGAGAACAATTCTTTGACGAAGAATCTCCCTTACCTATCGAACCCAGGTACGAGAGGCTTAGGAAATGGACGACTCTGCTACGCCCAAGTGATTACAAATGGCTCGTGGACTTTTCTTAGAGGATTTAGTAAATGTAACTCAAATGTAACCCAAGTGATGTGTATATGGATGTTGAAAACTGTGTATTATGTCATGTGCAATGCTTGGATGGTTTATATATAAATGTTTGCTGCATATGTATGAAATCTGGAATCTGGAAATATTTTGAATTCAAATTCTGGGAATTATTTGAATTCTGTTTTTTTTAATTTGAAAACTATTTACCGAAGCGAGCAACTTCAGTGCCCGATGCGGTTAACAAAACTTAACCGCAGCGGACACTAGAAGGTTGCCGCTGCGGTATATCCATTTACCGCAGCGGGCAACATAAGGCGTCCGCTGCGGTTAATGGTTGTTAACCGCAGCGGGCCCTTTCGCCCGCTGCGGCAAACCGTTTCTTTACCGCAGCGTGACAGCGCAAGCGGACGCTGCTGCCCGCTGCGGTAAAGCGGTTTTGACCGCTGCGGTAAAGAATACTGTAGTAGTGTTGGATAGTATTTTGCCTTGAGAATTTTTGCACAAAGGGATTCAGGCCTATTCGACAGTCTCCGACATTGTTTTGCTAGCATAGCTAGATTGAAGGCATGTATGTCCCGAAAGCCCAGACCCCCTCCTTCTTTTGTTTCTGCATCACCTCCCTACTCACCCAGTGGATCTTGTGCTTTCCTTCTTGTTGGTTCCACCAAAACTGACACATCATTTTACTGATCTCATCACACAGTGATTTTGTTAGATCAAAGCATCCCATGGCGAAGGTAGGAATTGTCTGCGCTACTGCTTTTATCAACACTTCCTTACCAGCCCACGATAAGAACTTTTCTTTTCATCCCTGTATTCGGTGCCAGACTCTATCCTTGAGATAAGAAAATGTCCCTGCTACTGACTTCCCCACATGAATAGGTAGACCCAAGTACCTTTCATTCATAGTCTCTCTAGTGACTTGTAGTTTTTCACACACTTCTCTTCTATGCACATCATGGGTGTTTTTGATAAACAAAACAACCGATTTTGCCTTGTTAATCATCTGTCCTGAACACCGTTCATACAACTCTAGGATATCCTGCCGATGTTGAGCATCCCCCCTCGTTCACATGAATCAAAATGAGAGAGTCGTCGGCAAACAGTAAGTGTGATACACTTGGTGCTGAGCGGCAGACTTTTACCCCAGCAATTCTACCCTCCTGTTCAGCTTTCTAAAGCAAGGCCGAGAAGCCTTCTGCACATATAAGAAAGAGATATGGTGATAGAGGGTCCCCTTGACGTAGGCCACGCTCTGGTTTAAAGCTTTCAGTGAGATCTCCATTCACTTTTATCTAATATGAGACAATCGAAACACATTCCATAACAAGCCTGATCCATTGCTCGTCAAAGCCCAACCTCCTCATCATTTGTTCTAGAAAGTCCCACTCTACCCGGTCGTATGCTTTACTCATGTCAAGTTTTAGCGCCGCGTAACCCACATTGCCCTCTCTTTTGTTAAGCAGAAAGTGAGTGATCTCATACGCAACAAGAATGTTGTCTGAGATTAACCGTCCCGGAACAAAGGCACTCTGGGAAGAACTTATCACCTCATCCAGGATTACTCTCATGCGCCCAGCAAGAACTTTTGACACCACTTTTATGTCACATTGCAAAGACTTATGGGGTGTAAGTCTGTGACTTTCTCAGGCCGATTAACCTTCGGGATCAAGGAGATTACTGCATCATTCCATCCCTCCGGCATCTTACTTCCCCTCAACACTTGGATCACTTCTGTAGTTAATTTGTTACCCACAATATCCCACAAGCTCTTATAGAAGACCGACGGCATGCCATCAGGGCCCGGGGCTTTGAGGTCACCAATTGCATCAAGAGCACTTTTCACTTCCTCCTCTGTGAACTCTTTTAGGAGGTGGGCATTCATAACATCCGTGACTCGGGGCTGCAAAACATCAAGAAGCTGCTGCATGAGCCTCTCCTCACCTGGACTAGACCTGAAAAGTTGGTAGAAATGATTAGCAATAAAAATTTTCTTCTCTTCCTCCTCCTCCACCCAACCCCCATCCTCCTTCTGTAGACGTCCTATTCTATTTCTCCTCTTTTTCTCTGAACACACCTTATGGAAAAAAGTGGTGTTCCTATCCCCAAAATGCAACCAGTTGACATGAGCACGTTGCTTCCAATACAAATCTATTTGTTCTTCCAGCCTATCCACTTTGAAACTCCACACCGCCTCTCTCCCCGCTGCCTCATCGTTCAACGGTGCTCTTCACCACCTCTCTAGCTCTCTCTTCGCGCTTTTCAGTCTTTTCTCTAAGTCACCAAGAACATTTCTACTCCACTCCTGTAGGCTAGCTGCTACCCCATTCACCTTAGCAGCAAAATTTCCTGTGCTACTCACCGAACCCCATCCATCTTCTACAACTCTTCTATAACCCTCCTCCTTCAACCAACTAGCTTCAAATTTAAAACCCCCCTGATTCCTTGATCGCCTTACTACATGCTCCTCTTCTATGTAAATCACCACGGGTCTATGATCACTATGGAAAGGGTCCCCATTTTTCACATGCACCAAAGGGAATTTCTCTAACCATTCAAAATTTGATACTGCTCTATCCAACCGCTCACGGATATGAGTATCCCCTTTAGTCTATTTATTTCTCCATGTGAACACATCACCCTCGAATCCTAAATCGTGCAGCTCACACACCTCTAGAGTCTGCTTAAACCTGTCCAGATAAATTTGTGCCTTCTGTACACCTCCTTGCTTCAAATGGTGGTATAAAACCTCATTGAAATCCCCGGCACACAACCATGCCTGGTTATTATTATTCTGCGTGGCCAGATCCTCCATCAGCTGCCACATTTTATACTTCAGTGCAAGGTCCGGTTCACCATATATACCAGTGAACCGACATGCATTATTCCCACCCGACGCCAACACCTCCACATCGATATGGTTCTTTGATTTACTTCGCAGAGCCAAATCAATTCCCCTCCTCCACAGCAGAGCGAGCCCTCTGCTTTTCCCCACACACTCCACCACCTCCATGTTTTCCAACCCTAGCTTCATTCTTAGAACTTTCATCTTCTTCTCATCGACTTTTGTCTCTGACAAGAACATCACATCCGGACACAAAGACTTCTGACAATTCAGAAGCCCTCGAACTGTCGGGGCGTTTCCCAACCCCCGACAGTTTCACACAACTATCTTCATTTCTTCTCGCAGGACTGGTGCGCCAGCCCCGCTCCATTCTTGTTTTGGACAGCTATCTTCTCACTCCCATTGTGCTGCAGCTTCTTTGAATCCTCCATAACCACATCCACCGGGTCATCCCGATCACGTTTCTTCCCGTCCTCCACAGCATCCATTTTCACAGCATCTTTATCCTGAGCTCCATCCCTAGCCACCCTCCTGAAATCCTTGTACACTTTTGGGCTAGAATTCTTGCCAGCGACTAAAGAGTCCTTCGCGTGAATGGCACTGTTCACGTGCCCCCCCCTTCCCATGCAGATTCTCCCCACCATCGCTCACTCTTTCTATAGAGTGTTCATTATCCTCTTTTTTATCACCTACAACTGTTTCCCCATCAAACTTGAGTGCCTTCTTAGCTTCACCAGCTGGCACCAGAGCTTTTAAAGTTTTTGACGGACTCGTCACTTCTTCATCCTCACTAGCCTACAACATTCCAGAGCCTTTCTTCCTCCAGTCTGCTAAGTCACTCCTCCTCGGGCTCCCACTCCCCCGACTTCCCCAGCTCCCACCACTACCTCCTCCCCCACCAAACCTACGAATAGGTTGCGAAAACTTATCACCAGATCTATAGCCAGAGCTCCCGCAGACTGCTTGTTTTTTTGGAATGAATCGCAGTTCCCTGCTGAACTGCTTCAATTATCCCTTTTCTACCTTTTTTCACACAGACGATCGACGTGGCCAATGATGCCACAAATGTAACAGAAGTCCGGGAGGAATTCATAGCATACAGGACACCAGAGGGAATTTTCTTCATCACCATCCCCGATATCAATAGTTACACCCCTCATTACTGGTTTGCTAATATCAAATTTGATCTTGACACGCATGACTTCACCAAATGCCGATCCATCCTCCTCAGCGTCCACTTCGGCAACATAACCAATCAGCCCTCCAATTATCTCCCCCGCCGACCTCGACATGAGTCCCAAAGGTAAGTTTGAAATTCTTACCCAGATTGGTATCGTGTCAAATTTGACCTCATCAATTCTCTTCGCCCCATCGTAATCTGCCACAACCGCTAGATCTCTCCCTATCATCCAAGGTCCATCTTCCAATGCTTTCACCTTACCCGATCCCTGTGGGAAGGAGATCATGAATCTGTTGCCACTTAACTCTTTGCACTCGACGCCTGTAGCCGGGCACCAGATCTTTCACAGCGTTGCCACAAGCACCTCCGCCTTGATCTGTCGCTCCGCCAGAACCTTCACAACTGCTTGGGGATCCAACACTTTTTCGGAGTGTGGATCCATCCCACCTTGTAGACGCCCCATGACGTCTACCACCACCACTCGCGCAACGACTTTAACGAAAGAGGTTAGTAGTTTTGGATCGGCTCAGGATCGGAGAGATGAACGTGGACACTAGGTGCAATGGGGTGTGGATTCCTAGATTGATTCCAGGGAGGAGATCGAATCCCGGTGAGAGATCAGGAGGAAAACTGGAGTAGAAAGACGAGAACCCTAGTCGTCGCCTAGGTACCTGCTCCAACAAGGGAGACCCATTTAAGCGCGTTTTCTCTCTGTTTTTATTTGTTGCGAGTAAAAGAGATGCTTTATTAACTATAGGCAAAGTCTTAACATTATCAGTTCCACTCTATATATACTCCCTCTGCCTGATTTTGTCTTAAGTCAATTTTTTTGAACTTTGACCAAATTTATAGAAACATATATTAAAATTTATAATATCAAATTAGTATTATTAGATTTACTATAAAATATATTTTCATATGGCGCTGATTTTACGTTATAGATATTGTTATTTTTCTATAAAGTTAGCCACTCAAAGTTAAAAGAGTTTGACTAACACGAATTTTAGAAATTGATTTATTCAGAGACGAAGGGAGTAATTGTTAGAACAGGTGGACTTGTTTGTGTTTTGGGAAGGTCTAATATGGATGATATTTAGTTCATCCTTTTGACATTTACGAGCAATAATTTGATTGACATTTTCTTCAAATGAATTAAAAAAGAGGTCATCTAGTATAGGATCACTCACCTCCGTCCATCACCTTATCAGATTGCTTGTCGTGGCGGACGCTAGGGTTAGGGAGGAAGAACTACACGATCGAGTAAAACAGAGAAGCATCGGCGGGAGAGAAGGGAATAGAACAAAATGTTATCTCGTGTAACCAGTGGTATACTAGCGGAAAATTACTCCCTAACTCCACGGAAGAATTTTGGAACGCTGGTTTCTTAAGTATCGATTAGGGAGCTCTCTTAAAAACATGAAGTTAGCGTTCTTCAACTTTACCTTTTTTTTGGAGTGAAGTTTCTGAAGCTGGACATATTTAGCTAGGCAACTTTGGTGTGGAGCTAAAAAAGAGTTGGAGCAAAGAGTCTTAAAGAGTCTTAAACAGGCCCGTACGTTAAGACTTATAATTTAGTTAAACTTGAGATGTTTTGTTGATCCTTCGAAATTTTTATAATAACTTATTATTTTGGATGGAGTAGGTATGTTTGAATCATAATTGGATGATATACACCGTTTTTACTGCTGCACCTAAATTTGTTACATATCATGTATATTATGATCAATTTACCGCCCGCGTGCGAAGCGCCGGGTTACCCACTAGTTTAGAATTGGTACTCATGTGGAAGCGAGGAAGACTCATCCTACTCGTGTAGCGGTGTAGGACCTGGTATTCGTGTCTGCCGACGACGAAGACCTACACTAGTAGATTATTGTTTCCTTTCCCTTTTGCTGTTTTCTTTCTTTCTTCTCCGATACGTCCATTGCTGCTGACTTGGGTGCGGATCGGACAAGACAACACTCGGCAGCATACCACGCGCGCGCGTGCCGTCGTTTCTCGGACGAGCCGGAGCTGTTTCCCAAAACCACTTCCTGTGCGATGAAAATGATCGAAGTGATTCAGCTGAAGCTATCAAGAGCGTCCGGCGTCTACGACAATGTAACCCCAGCTAAGCTAATAATTTTAAGAAACAATGATAGAACTAGATCATCGGGGAGGTTAACTATATTACTATTGTGCTTGATGGGACACTGACATTATTAGAACTTTCAATTAAGGGCTTACATACTTAATTAGTGGGAGTGTTTGGTTGTCGGCCGTAACCAGCCACGCCACGGTTGCTCCTACCACACTACTTTGGCAGCCGTTTGGTTCGTACTTTTCTTGAGGCGGCCACATAGTTTTTGTACGTAGGTATATGCACCAGTTTGTGGCGGTCAGTTTTCTCACCTCATTTCGCCACAGCTCCGGTGGCCGCGCCACAACTTTGTTGGCATGTTGTGGCTGTACACCAAACAGCCTCATAGTTTTTACCGCTCTGTCTCTTCCTACACCATCAATTTAGCACAGTCCATACTTCGTAGAATTTAATTTTTCTAGCTCATCTCATCAAATAAACGGTGAGTCAGATAAAGCTATACAACCTGTTCGCTTGGCTTATCAACCACCAAAACAGTGTTTTTGTCTCACAGAAATTAAAAACAACCAAAACAGCTAACACTAAAATATATATATATAAGCCAAGCGTTATTTCGCAGTGGTTAGCTCACGGTGGATGATCGTAGATCACACAAGTCCAAGGCGTTATTTCGCAGTGGTTAGCACGTCCGGTCCATAAATCGATGTGGAGTGGCACGGGTGTGTGGACGAGTCCATCATTATCATATATGTAGTGGCGGACCTATAATTTGATCCAAACTAGGGCTAGATTTTAGCGTCCAAAAATCAAAAGCCACACCATACATAGTTTATATGACCATATTGTTGGAAACAGGCCTGGCTCGCTGAGCCGACGCCCCTAGGTTCTCCCTAGGTTCCCTGGAGTTGACCCCATGTAGTCACACATCGGTCCCAACTCTTCAACTCACACGACCGTGTGGCTAAGACGTTGTCCAGACGGGGTGCCCCCGCCACTGTGTGACCAACCGACATCGGAGTCACAACATATACAGGCCTTGGGCCTAACTCAACCCAAAAGACTAGCCTAATAGGTGAGGACCGCCCCGCCTTATATGTTGTGTTCCCCCACCATCAATTTCCGATGTGGGACTAACCCCAACACATATATCTCTTAGGTCTCATTTGAATGCCTGGAATTGAATTCATTTTAATAATCATAATTTAGAGACATATTAATTAATTAAGCTAATATGATTGTATATGGATTATAATTGTATATTATTGTTCACTATATGAGAGACATACTTATTTGTTGTATTTCTATTGTAGGAGTGGGAGTTTAAACAACATGTTATAAGTTGCAAATAGAAAATATAGAATGTTGATTTATAGAATCAATTTTCATCTTTCACCCTATGAATTGGAGATAGGCTTAATTGTAAACTTTGAAAAGTGGTGGAATGTCAGATCCAAGCCAAATAGCTCAATTTATTAAAGTAGATTTTAATTCCTTCAAATGAAGGGATCCAAACGGCCCCTTAGAGAAAAACAACTATTCACAATAAACGTTGGTAAATCAAGAGAAGCTACAAGTAATGTAAGATGCCATTATTTCAAACGGTTGCATGTACAACTCGATCAACATAACATACCATCCTATACCACTCATCCCTCATTTTATTTCGAGACTTAGTCTTGACAATCTTCATAAGAAAATCCTTTCTAATTGGAATCAAAATTAATAGAGAATTGAATTGAAGTCAGGAGTGAGTAACATTTTCGTTTTCAGATCCAATCAAGGGTGAAGGGCGAGTTCAACTGCTCTGTTCCGCTGCTCCTGACGGGTGTCAAGTGGGTGGCTAGCGATCGATCAACTAGACAAGGGCGGAGCGGAGATCGGAGGGGGGGGGACAATTTAGGACTCGGCTCTACCAGGCGTTGGCTGTCCTATTCCCTGCCTTCGAACGCTGCTGATGGGCTAGGCCAAAAAAATGAAGACTTTCTCATTTCTTACTTGGGTCACAACTAGGGCCATAGCCCCAGTTGCTCTAGTGTCGGGTCCGCCCCTACTTGGGTCACACCTCCCCATCGTGTCCTCTCTCAGCATGTCATCTCCCCACCAACCGTCAACCTCTTGGGGTGGGGGCAACGACAAGCTCGTCGAAAGAGAATGCCATGTGGTTCCCATCTCCCCATGTCTATATGAATAGATTTGAGGGCTCTAATTCAGGAGATATTGCTGGAGTAGAAGGAAAAAAGCAGGGCAACAAAAATAGGGAAGCTTCAAATCAAAAGTAAGACCATATAATTTAAGGGCTCCTGCTAAAGTTGCTCTTAGTGGAGGAGAGGATAGGAAAGGGCTACTTTGTGCCATCAATCATAAATAAATAATAATATCTAGCTATCTAAAATTATCGTAACGATTGTGTACTCAATTATGATGCATGTGTTAATGTAGCTTATGATGCTATTTACAATAGTAGATTATGAAATTTACTTCTCTAAGGCAGCCGCAATGAAGATTTCATGAGAGTTTCATGAGGGATCGGTGCTAGAGTGGCATGAGTGGTCAAAGTGTCATCTTGGCTTTAGGATGATGTTCTATGTCTGGAAGGATCTAGTTACTTGAGGGAACTATAGCCATAGGTACCTCATGTGTCCAAGCCTAGATGATGACATCATGGTAACGACCACAACTAAAACCTTTGTTTCTCGTATGGTAATGATTACAAATAAATCCTTTGTCTCTATTATCTTGTTCCGGTCCATGACATCTACCACTAAACACACAACCTTGCAGGTTCACTGACCGAGTATACGTATGCCACTGGCATGGCCAGTAGGATGGCCAGGGCCAAGCATCAAGGAAAACAAAGGCCACTACTTCGTCATGATTACTCAGGCTCGCGAGGTGGAACAACAGATATGGTTTGAGCAAGAGCGGTGCAGGATGGTGGATCAAATCCTTCTTAAGGGAAAGTTGGATGAGCTT
Source organism: Microstegium vimineum (assembly GCA_022036555.1). Classification (NCBI taxonomy): domain Eukaryota; kingdom Viridiplantae; phylum Streptophyta; class Magnoliopsida; order Poales; family Poaceae; genus Microstegium; species Microstegium vimineum. Next base: position 11,048,963 of record CM039122.1, on the reverse strand, counting down.
ACAAGGAGATGGGAGTAGTTAAGTCTGTGTGAAGTGGCCATCAAATGTCAGGAGGAAGAGCTTTGAGCTCATGGGGAAGCTATCAAGACCAAGAATGACAAGAAGAAGGATGCAACAGAACCATCTTTAGGGTGTGAGAGAAAGAGAAAACACCCACGCCACACCTAATAGCAAGTTATATTCTATAAGGCATGTTAGGAGTAGCAACCAAAATCGAAGAAAAAGGGAGATGATGGATGAAAAAAATGAAGTTTGCCTAGGGTTCATGGCTCAGCGCTATAGGCAACGGTACCGAGCTCGGCGCCATGGATCTTAAGTCACCACCATGTCACTGCCGCACATGCTGCCATATTGATGGCAGCCTTCCACCTCGACCGTATGGCCTACAACACTGACACATAGTAGGTCATGACGAACAGCCCAAGGTAAAAAAAAAAGGAAATTAAAACTCCCAGGGATCTAAATGTGAGCATTTTTGAAAGAAGAGCTAAAAATAAAAAAAAACGATTTAATATAATGGAGATGAAACTTGTTTGCATTTTTTTTAGCTCAGAGTTTAAATACATTGACATGAAAACTCTCGCTGAGACAGGCCTAAGTGATTTACAAAACTGACTTCCCTGAATTTCTCAGCACCGTGTATTGAACACGAACCAGACGACGATCCGAATCAGATGATCATGATGTGGTGGTCACGGGGCTACAAAAACGTATATGTTGACGTCATTGAATGTACTCCGATCCTAGAGGCCGTAGCTATGCACGGCGTAAGGACGTGCTCCTCTTCAACCATCTCCCTTCACGTGCACGCAGCACGTCCGCCTTGCTGCCAGACGTCGGACGGGCTCGCGATGGGGTGCCACGTACTGTGTGTGATCATGTCAACGGCACCACCGTGCATGAAGGCGACGCATCCAGAATAATTAAAATTCAATTAGTTGCTGCGTCCGTGGATTGATTCAACTACAAGTCCGACGACGACATCATGATCGCCTATATTATTAATTATTATTTAGGGCTTATTTTTTTTCATCCTTTTGCTCGTTTCTGCAAGCCAGAAAGCTTCAAACAAGCATAAAAGCTAATAACCACGTTCGTTGAGAGGAGTTTTTCTTGCTTCGATGCAAAAAAAAAAACAAAAAATCTAGAAGAAAAAAACAAAATACCAACTTTTAAGCTAAAAAAATTAAAAGCTACAATTCAAACAAATAGGTTCTAATGTATTCCTTCAGTCCCTGAAAGAATAGATTTCTGGATTTATCCTAAGTCATTTTTTTAAAACTTTGATCAAATTTTTAGAATAAAGTATTAAAAATTATAGTATCAAACTAGTATCATTATATTTATTTAAGAACATATTTTTACACGGTACTCATTTAAGTTATAGATGTTGTTATATTTTTTTATAAAATTAGTTAAAGTTAAAAAAGTTTGAGTGACACGGATTGTAGTAGCTGATTCTTTTAGAGACGGAGGGAGTATATATAATCTATATAGCCGGAGACCACTAGCGATCATTGATTGTTATAAAGCTACCACCACAGCGAGCCTCTTCATCATCCCGGGCTGTTACAGCCGTTAGATCGACTCCGTCTCCTGTATGATCTTACGGTAGAGACCGCTCGATCTCTTCGCGAGACCTGGCCCACACGCAACACTCCTCCATGTTCGATCGGCTGTTCCAACTTCCAAGGCAACCAATTAAACAGGACGATTGCCGTTTCTTCCTCTCTCACCATCTTGCTTCAATGAATTATTGATGACTGAATGACTGATTAGCCACCGCACTCCCACCGCTACTGCATCCACCAAAAGCATGGCCGGCCCCCTGCGTGTTTCAAGGGCCCTATGAGGCTATGACGAAGCCATTGTTATGAGCCCATAAGGTCGTATATACTCGTGTCTAATTATATTTGCAAAAAAATACAAACAAATTAAAAAATATCTCTCAATGTAACATATTTAGTAATGATAGATGAATGTTGGCTTGAACTACTTTCAGCTTGTTTTAGCTTATTCTCTCACAGAACACTATTCAATCAGTCAAAATCAGTCGGCTTTTGTACCAGCCCAAAGGCTAGCTAAGTCAACAATATAGTATTACGTGGTCACCGTAATAAATGAACGAAAAAAACATAGCCCAGCGTGAGTGCATGGCAAGGATCATTGGTCAGTCAATTTGTTTCTGTTAGTTTTTTTGCTTTTTAATCCATAGAAGACATGCAAATTACAATTATGAAGACAAAATTCACAAAATTAGAAGAAGAAAAAAGTACCTATAAAATTACAATTAGACTCTACAGCATAAAAACATCAAATCCTTTTGTCTATGTTTTTCTTCTTTGTCCATGAGAAATTAGTTCTTTGGTTTCCGCGGCAACGTGCAGGTTAATCACCTGGTTCATAGTTGTTAGCACGTCCAGCTGATCCATCTCGATCGATCGTGACATTCTGGCACATTTCTCTTGGGCCTTCTTTGGGCAGGCCCGGCCCATTCAAAAAGATTCCTTACGCGTACTAATTGGCCCAGTACACGTGCTAACCCAATATTCCTTAACTACGCGTTTGTTTTCGTACGAGCTTGCCTGCGGAGGTGCTTATCCAAGCAATTTCTCGCCTTGACAATGTCAGTCACGTACAGCAGCCGCCAACGCAACCCCGACCGCCACGACAGCACCAAAGATCACCTGCGACTGCCAGAACGCGTCGTCTCTTGTGTGCAAGATGGTGTGATGTTCTTTTTACCTTGACTATATTACCCTTACACGAATAAAATTAATAAAAAAATTATTTATGGAGACGATGGAAAATGATAAGAAGCGTTCCAACAATTATAAAAGATCAGCCACATTATTCAAATTTGATCTTAAGTCACGCATGTATTAGTATTCTTTCACGACTATCTCATGATTTCTAGCTCGACTAGATTCCTCGAGGGTGTTTACGGCCGCAATGGCCGTTACTTGCACCCACAGTGGAAGTGTCACGCCCGCATAAGCAGAATTTGAGTGATGGAATGAGCACAAAGTTACGGGGCTATGGTGTTGCCTAAGGATCACCCTGTGGATTGTGGTGTTGCGCGGGGCCGCGGTTGTATGGACTGTGGTGTTGTCTAAGGATCACAATTACCCACCTATGTTGCTAGCCTTGCGCAAGAAACTAATAAGAATGTGATGAAAACACAGGGACAACTGTCCCAAGGACAGAGCTATTTTCTTTTAGAAAACACACACAATGCTTCACAGTTACTTAATCTGTTCCAAATTATAGTTCGTTTGACTTTTTCAACCCTAAGTTTGATCACTCGTCTTATTCAATTTTTTGTGCAAAATATCATTTCTTTTGGTATGACTTACTTATTTAATAAATAGTCTACATAAATGACTTAAATTTGACTATGTTTGCACAAATTTTTTGAATAAGATGAGTGGTCAAACTTGAGGTCAAAAAAGTCAAACAAAATATAAATTGAAACGGAGGGAGTACAATTCATCTAGGCGTTAATACACTACTTGATGTGCCTATTACTTAAACCAATAGCTAACTCACCATAGTGGCTATGCCACACACACACTATAAGTTGCTACAACACCATGAAGAACTGTTGTTGACGCGGTCACCACTGGAGCAATTGTCATTCGTAGTGTGTGCTTCGAGTTCAAACAAGCTTGAGAGATCTCGCCAGCTGCTCCAGCTTCATGGTTACGCCAATATCCGGTACACTTTGCATAGCCACTCCACCTTCTCCCTTGGTAGTGGAGGTGGTATTTTGCCATTATATCCCGTTGTGTCTTGAAGCAGAAGCTCTTTGTGAGGCCCAAGGTGGTACTCCACCATTATCCACGTGCTCCGGATGAGAACGACATCTTTGTGAGGCCCAAGGTGGTACTCCACCATTATGATGCTCCGAATGAGAACGACCTCGTTGGCCCTCGTGAGAAGCTTTGACGTTAGCCTATGATGCAGCTGCTCACACTTGACATAACCCTAAGAGATTTGTTTGTTTTGCTCCAACTTCCCACAAGACCACTTGAGTATATTGGCCATGCAACTCATTGAACAACCATCAGTGCACTGAGTGATGGTTTCAACCAGGATACCATTTGTTTTTAGCTTCACCACTTCTTTTCTTTATTTATATATGAGCCATATCATCAAGAATTTGCCCTTGAGTCATGCATGTTTACTGTTCTTTCACATATATATCATGATTTCTATCTTCAACAGATGTGATGATGTGATGATTTGGTCAAGGGCTTGCGGCCGGAATGGCTGTTCCTTGTGTCCATAGTAGAAGTGTCATGCCTAAGCAAAACATGAGTGATCGAATGATCAGAAAATTGCCATTATCCAGTAGATGGCGGCATGATCAAACATTTCTATACCTATTAATAAAGAGGCAAAATTTCAAGCTCTTTTTTTCGTCCATCCATTCTTTTGGTTCGTCCCTATCTAACTACCGGGCAATGGAACTTCTATATTTATATAGAATAGGTACGCCATACGGAGTCGATTCCAAAATGTATTGCAAAATTTCAGGCTCTTTTTTCGTCCATCCATTCTTTTGGTTCGTCCCTATCTAACTACCGGGCAATGGAACGACAATGAGACTTCTATATTTATATAGAATAGGTACGCCATACGGAGTCGATTCCAAAACGTATTGGCTCGTATGTGATATAGATATAGACATGACTGGATTGAACACATCTACGAATCATATTCCAAATATAGGTACATTGTCACCGCAAATATAGACACTCTAGAAATTCTAATTCAAATACAAATAAAAAATAGGAAAAATGTAGTGGTCTTTTTTTTTTCCTAGAGTCGGCTCCGACGTAAATGTAGTGGTCTTTTTATTTCTAGAGTCGGCTCCGACGTGATTGATTTCATGATTTGGAGGCCTAGGATCCAATCACAGCAAATATTCGCGGCTGCATGGTTGCATGCACACACACGGACACGATTCATTGAATCTGAGCTAATAAGCAACTAATAAACACTTCCATAAATTCAACTATGGTACGTGTTCTATTAAAAAGGAATATTTAAATGTTTTACTCTCCTGACATGAATACAACTCAACGTGTGAACTTTTTTCTTATGGTAAAAATTGAGATATGCATATCTATATATATTAGACCATGGTCCAACTAATAAAATTGTAACGAGTAGTTATTGTCTATAATTGAGTCTAAATAGGCTCTTGGCGCAGGTACGGATCCTGACGTCGCAGACGGGGTGATCCGCGGGGCAGCAAGTGGCGCTGTCGGCGGGGCAGTAGCCCCAGATGAAGCAGACGTTCCGGACGCCGTACGTGCAGCAGCAGGTGCTCCCCGCCAGGCAGGCGCTGTGGACCGCAGGCTACCGGCACAGGGGACGGCGGTGAGGGGGACGGGTCCGGGTTCTCCCCGCTCTTCATGGGGTTGGACGCCCCATGGCGATGTCGCAATTGCCGGCGCGGCGCGCGCCGACGTTGCGCTCTATCCGGATGTAGCCGCCCTCGCCCCAGTTGGCGCCCCACGAGTTGTGCACCACCCAGTAGTCCCGCCCGCCGTCCTCTTCCTCCGTGTTGCCCCACCGCCACCATGTCGTGGTCCAGCGATGTCCCGCACCTGCCGGTGAACACGCCCTGTATGTCGGCCATGGTTGTTGCACTGTCAGTTTTTCGTAGAAAAAAGAAATAAAGAAAGACGTTGACCTAGGACACTGTAGTAGTTGACTTACCGATTGGTAGAGCTGGAACTCGCGGCCGCCGGCTTCGATGACGACGGCGACGGGCTGGTGCGCGACGGCCTTCGTGCAGCGACTTCTCATCGTTGCGGGGCACATCCTCGAAGCCGTCAATGGACACGGATGGCGGCTCCGCTTGGTGACGTCGCAGTTGCCGTCCCGGGCGGTGTATTTAGGGATAGTCCTTGTCGATGCCGCCGTTCCCGGCAATGAAGGCGGCGAACGCGTCGTCCATCATGCCGCCGTTGCACCCGCCGTTCTGCCCGTTCTTGGAGCAGTCCACCACCAGCTCCTGCTCCGACAGCGTCACCAGCTCGCCAGTCACGATGTGGTTGATTCCTTCCACAGCACCCAGAGCCGAGAACGCCCAGGAGCTGCCTGCTCGCCGTCGTGGGGTACGTGCAAACACATCGCCTGAAGTCGTAAGCAATGCATGCAACGCAAAGATCGAGAAGCAGATAATGTGTTTAGCTCCCACGAAAACCCCAAACTTTGGCACTATGCAAAAAAAAGATTCCCCGTCATATTAAACTTGCGGTATATTCATGGAGTACTAAATGTAGACGAAATCAAAAACTATTTGAACAGTTTGCTTTAACTTTGCGAGACGAATCTTTTAAGCCTAATTAGTCCATGATTGGACACTAATTGTCAAATACAAATGAAAAGTGCTACATTATTTTTTTCACCAACTTTTCATCTTTTTGAGGCATCTAAACATAAGCAATCTCAGACTAAACCAACACAGAGTATCTAAAAAGATTAAAAAAAGGTTTAACATGTAAGGAATATTAAAAGCTACAAATGTTTCTTCAAACACTAAATTATAAAAACCATAAAATTCAAAGATTGTATAGAAAAAAAAAAGCAATACACAATTATTATATAAAAATGACTAAAGAATATGCCTAAACCAACAAATGAGTTCCTAAAAAAAATAAAAAAAAACACGCCAACAATATTAAAAGCTACAAAAGCTTTTTAAAACAACAATATCTAAAAATCCTATATTTTCAAGATTATATAAAAAAAACCGTAGCAACACACGTACATATTTGCTAGTAAACCTTAATTAACCGGTGGCACACGGACCCATTTGGATGGGCCCAAACCCGTACCTAAGTGGATGCGTAGTTTTCTGAACCATTCTTAAAATAAATACGGAGTACTACTTAGATAACTGCCAACCATTCCTAATAAATACTGCCTCCATACTCAAAAAGTTGGTCGTTTTAGAAAACAAAACAGTGTAACTTTGACCACTTATTTTTTTAAAAAAATATTTATTAAAATATAATATATGTATATTTTTATGAAAGTATTTTTCAAAACAAATCTATTGATATAATTTTTATATTTTCAAACTCAACAACTTAAAAGTTATTCATGATTTATATTACCAATGTTTGACTAAAACCTTGTCCTAAACGACCACCTTTTTTAGTACGGAGAGAGTACTCAGAGATGACTGTGAGAGAGCTCCGGAGAGGAGACTCAAGCTTGGACATTATGTGTGCAAGAAAAAGTAAGAGAAAATCTTCATGGATGGAAAAGAAAAACTAACTCTAGGGTCTTGATGGTTTATGTGACTGATAAGCCAGTTGATATTATTTTGTTGTGAAAAAAAAACAATGTATCATGACTAATAAGTCACTAAACATTTTTTCATATGCACACATTACAATCAGTATGCAGTGGTGGAGGGTGAAGTGAAAATGAAGAGGACATTTTAGAGTTACACATACAAATTATCATTAAAAGAAACTTTACAATTACTAGTGGTGGATTGTAATGCGCATAGGAAAAATGAATAGCTTGTATCAATAGACCAGCTTGCATCTTACCAAAGCTCAACACAGGTATATTGCCCTTTTTTTTTGAGAGAACAGGAGGGATCCAAGGCCGATCCCTACTAAAAATTAAATAGATAAATAAAGCGAAGAACAAAGTTACAGGGATTCAAGTCCTAAAGAAAAGTTCAAGATACGAAGAAAGAAACAAAGAAAATCAGAGAAATTATACAAGCTGCTCTAGCCATAAGGAAATAAAAGGGTATATCTTTTCTTCGCGCGAAGAATAACTAAGCTGAAGATCTCTTTGAACAGAAACTTGCAACGCTCCAAGAGGCACGTTCCCCTCTAAAGATGAGATTATTCAGATGCTCCAACACATCGGAGTAATTATTTCCATGAAGAAGGAAACTGCTAGCTGCGATTTGAGGCTATCCAACGCCTGGAAGGGATCCAATGAACTTGGGACAAGAACCCCAATGTAATTCCAGCAAGATCTAGCAAACCTGCATTTCAAGAACAGATGCTCCACTGTTTCCTCACAAGACTCATCACAGAGAACACAATTGAAAGTTTGGAGCTGCATATTCTTCCTTTTCAAGATATTCCTTGTGCTTAGCCTATCTTGAATCAAAAGCCAAAAAAAGACTTTGTGCTTGTGTTGGCAGCAAGATTTCCAGTTCCACTTAAATATTGGATGGACATTGCAGGTTCCCATAAAGTGTTTATAAACTTTTGAAGAAGAAAAGGAGTTAGAACCCCAAATGTAGTTCCAGACATCACAATCTTCACATTCTGGCAAACTCTGAATGACATATTCTAGCAGAGCCCACTGATCAAAAGCCTGAACAGAGAGAGGTAAACTAAAGAGAGAAGCCAAATCCAACTGAGTTTTTGCCTGAAGAAGAGAGATATTTGGCTTTTTCGAAAAAGAATAAAGTTCTGGAAACTCCAGTTTTGGGACTGTGTCTGTCCACAAATCATCCCATAGCAGACAACTATTCCCACTTGATACATTAGGTGAAGCCATCCCCTTGAACTTGTCAAGCAACTTCATGACATCTCTCCACCAAAATGAGCCTTTTTTAATATTATTTGGTAATCTGCCATTGGAGTAGTATTTCTCCCAGACCAAGTTCACCCAGGGAATATCCATCTTGTTATAGAATTTATGAACGTTCTTGATCAATAAAGCATCATTTTGAGTCCTGATATCAAGAACTCCCAGTCCACAAAGAGCCTTAGGTTTAGTAACTAAAGGCCAAACAGCTTTTGAATTTACTCTGTTGGTACTGTCATCACCCCTCCAAAGGCATTTTTTTCTATATTTATCAATTTTTTCTATTACAGTGCCTTGTAGTGCAAAGGTGCACATAAAAAAGGTTGGAAGGGCAGTGAAAACTAAATTTGTGATCTGAAGCCTTCCAACTTGAGAAAGGAAAAGGGAGGTGCTAACCAATCTTTTCTCACATCTTGATATTAGAGGCATATAATCATCCATCCTTGGCTTGGTGAGACCCAGAGGCAAGCCAAGGTAAGTGAAAGGTAAACTTCCAGTAGAACATCCAAAGGTGAGAGCAAGATGTTTTAGTTTCTCAGGGCCCATATTTATGGGAACCATCATTGACTTCTGAAAATTGACTTTTAACCCAGTTGAGAGAGCAAAAGAATTGAGAAGGGCTTTCAAGACAAAGAGTTGCCTTCCACATCCTTCAAGAATTATTAATGTATCATCTGCATATTGCAATATGGGAAAAATCTGAAGTATACTATACAGGAACTAGCAACTTGAGAAGACCTTGTTCTTTAGCTCTGTTGATTATTGATTGAAGCAAGTCTGCAACCAACACAAAAAGCAATGGAGACAAAGGATCTCCTTGCCTCACACCCCTTTTGCAATGAAAAACTTTACCCGGCACTCCATTTAGCAAAATAGCAGAGGCACCAGAACTGAAAATCATTCTTATCCATTCGATCCATCTATCCCCAAATCCTTTTGCCTCCATGATCTGAATGATAGCCTCATGCTCAATCTTGTCAAAGGCTTTTTCAAAGTCTAACTTGAGAATAACTAATTCCTTCTTGGATTTGTGACATAAATGGAGGTACTCAAAAGACCAGGCCAGACAATCCTGAATGGACCTGGTTTTTATAAAACCATATTGATTTTTGTGGACCAAACTAGTTATAAGAGGTTGCAATCTGTTGTCCAACAATTTAGTAATGATTTTGACAGAGGAGTTAAGGAGAGAAATTGGTCTAAAATCATTTACAAAAATAGGACCATCAACTTTGGGATCAGGGTGATGAAAGAGCTATTAATGCTTTTAAGATAGAGATTACCCTGATAGAAATCCATACAGAGATTATTAAACCCATCAATTTAGTCATGCTTAATGATTCTCCAACACTTCTTTATGAAATCGTTATTAAACCCATCAGGTCCAGGAGATTTATCCGATGGTAGGGCCTGAACAATGCTATCAATTTCCTGATTAGAAAAGGGTTGCACCAAAGAATGAAAATTAGTATCAATACTAGGACCAAAGAGAGAAGGAAGGTCAAAGAGCATTCCATGGTATTCCGTGACACCAAGTCTATCTTTGAAGCTTTTCCAAATAATATCAGCCTTCAGATGATGATCTTGAACGAGACTCCCAGTGTGATCTTGGAGGGAGGTTATTATATTCTTTCTGTGTTTTATAGAGGCATTAGCGTGAAAGAAACTAGTGTTTTCATCACCTAGTTTAACCCCTTTAATAGCACCTCTTTGTTTCCAATATATCCTCTGTTGTTGCAAGAGATTGACCAATTTATCACAAAGAAGCTCTTTGAAGTTCCATTCAATGACTGTAAGATCCCTCCATTCCTCCAACAACTCAAGAAAAGAAAGAAATAGCTTGATAGAAGAGATTAGAGCCTTCAAATTGGAGAGCTACTTCTGCCAAGATCTAAGAGCACCCCTTAGAACTTTGAACTTGGCTGTTAAGACCTTTGCTTGATCTTGGAAATTTGGAGATGTGGACCAACATTGTTCAACCAGAGGTAAAAACTCATCATGAAGCATCCAACAATTTTCAAATCTAAAAATTTTCCCACTGGGTATTTTTGTCTTTACTTCAATAACACAAGGCCAGTGATCAGATATTTCTAAATTTAGAGAATGCGCCAAAGTATGAGGATATGAAATAGTCCAAGAATTGGAGGTGAAGAACCAGTCCAATCTCTCCAAAAGTGGAGGCAACTGTTTATTTGTCTAGGTGAATTTTCTACCATGTAGAGGAATTTCAACAACACCTAGGGAATTGATGGCCTCATTAAAACACAACATCTCTGAGATATTCCCACCAGGCTTGTTCCTATCACAAGGGTTTCTGATGAGATTAAAGTCTCCTATTAACAGCCAATCAGAGTCATCAGGCATTTGGATATTATTAAGCCATTCTACAAAACTTCTCTTATCCTCATGAACACATGGACCATAAACCACAGTTAGGATCCAAGGGGCACCATTGTGAAGGGCAGTAAATTCAACAGAAATGGCAAAGTCATTCTGGAAAACTTCTGTGCCCATAAACAGAGAACTCTTCCAAGCAACTAAAATGCCTCCTGAGGCTCCAACAGATGGAAGAAAGCAGAAGGCATCAAAGGAGGGGGGAGAAAACTTCCTGATGTACATCCAATCAAAAGATTCTCTCTTAGTTTCCTGAAGACAGAAGATGTCACAACCACTCTCTATTATATTATCCCTAATCGAATCCCATTTACTTGCAGAATTTAAACCCCTTACATTCCAACATAACACATTCCAGGATTTAAACGAAGGCCTAGAATTCATGATGGTTCTGGGTTTTTTTTCTTCAGAGAAGGATCCTTCCCCCCAGGGGTAGTTTTCTTCTTATTATTATTGAGCTCCTCATCAAAAAGAAGAGTTGGATCAATGTTGCAGAGATCTGTTCCCAGTCTTCTAATGGTGTGAGCTGAAAGGGAGGGTGGGATGGCATTACAACCAAGACAAGCCTTGTTCTTGCACTAGGGGCTTTTAAAGCCCTTCTTTAGATCTTTAAATCTTGGACTTTTGCGCACTTGGCTTTCCACAAGGACAACCCTTCTGTTGATCTTCTTCTTGAGGGTGGAATAATTCTTCTGTAGATAAGTAGGTTCAGACCCAGCGTCACCGACCTTGCTAGTAGCAGAACTACTAATCTTAGCCTCCCCTCCATCACTTGGTTCATTGAGCACACAAGAGCCATCAATATTACCCAAGCAATTTTTTTGGGATGAAGAAGTTAACACCTTTTTGGGACTCCATCAGAGAGGCTGGAATGTTGGAAGTCATCAAATTCTTGACACAGTCAAAATGCTTAGGAGAGAGCATGAGAGCCGAGAAGAAATTGACCCATGCTACTGGAATCACACACATGGGAGCATTCTGAATTGAGGAAGATAGAAACTGAGTCCAAAGGCTTGCAGGCAGAGTGGGGTTCCCAAGAGTGAAACTTTGCCTTTTTTAAAAAAAGTTCAGGATCGCCCCCAAAAGAATCATGTAATCTAACCATTCCAACATTAAGGTTTTGAGGTGGAGGATTTACATCATTATCCCTCTCATCACCCATCAAAAGATCAGCATCCTCTTCATGATGAAAAAAGTTCTCCATAGGATTATTCAGAACTGGAATGTTGACTTCCACTTGATGTGGCTCACCTAAATTCTCATTCAAGTTGCTGTCCAGGAGTTCCATCACCTCATTTGCTTCTTCCTCTTCTTCCTCAATCTCATTAACTTGGTTAAGAAAAACATCAGGTCTAGGAGCATAAGGCTGAGGGATCACTAGAGGATCAAGAACGACCTCAGCTAAATCCAACACTGGCTCCTCATTCAGATCAGGGATTAAATTTGGAGGAAGACCATTTAAATCCAGCGCATGAGCTTGCATTGGGAGTTCATTGTTCGACCAAGGATCCAACATATCATCATCCAGGGGCTGAGCATCTAAGTCTTGAGGAGCATTATTGGGACCAGCAAATGTGTTGGGAAAAGGACCCATCTGAGGCTGCTATCCTTGCTGGCCAAAAGGGGCAGACCCATTCTGACCAAAACCGAGGAAATCAAACGGGCCATTTGGAGGGAAGCTATCAGGCCCAATAGTGGGATCTTCATCTGTTGGCTGCTCACCAAGCATCTCGCCAAGCAAGACCTCACATTGCACCGTCCATGACTCCCCATGATGATTCTCCCCCATTGTGACAACCGGAAAGTTGGGAATAGATTCTAGATCACTGACACGAGCCCTGATAAGAAGTTTGTTGATGTATGCAGGATCATCAATCCAGTGCATGACTCTTCCAAAAGAACTAATAGCATTGACTATGTACTCATCATCTCTGTAGTCTTGCGGAAACCCCATCAGCATAATCCAACACTCATGATTGAAATTAAGTGCACACCAATTGCGACCTTATCATGTTCAACAAAAGTGAGTGTTACATTGCCAAAATGTTGTGGACCCTCACTAATCAACAGATCTCTATGACAAGGAAGACATAGCCTGACCAATGCCTGACCCAAGTGTGTTGGTTGTATGGTCTTGAAACCCAAAGCTTTCTCATTGATCAAGAAATTAGACAAAACTTCATGAATGGCCTGGAATGTTATCTGACCTGGCGAAAGCGGATTGAAGGTGACGATCGCCAGATCATTGTTCCTTGCACGTGGCCGCAAACAAACAGCCCTTGCCAATGATGGCCAGCCAGAAATCTCCATTGTGTCCATTCCACTCGGGAGAAAGGGCCTCGGGTCAGCTCTTTGGTACGCCATTGTTGATTGCAGCAAGGAGCAGGCAGGCTCAGGATTGTTTAGATCAAAAGCATGAGGAGTGACTGTTGGGCCCAACAACAGAGAGATCGCTAGCTTGAACCAATTGGAGACATCAGAAACTAAGCGACCTCCTCCTGAAAAATTATCCACTGGCCTCCCTGTAACCAATGCTCGCAACGTTTCCCAACCTTTAGAGCAGTTCACTGCAATGTGGCCCCAGCCCAAGCATTTAGAGCATTTGATGGGAGAGGTGCAATTTTGCCTCAAATGAGACATCGAGAGGCAGCGTCGACAGCTCACCAGACCCAAGGAACTTTCCCTTTGCAATTGATTGCGAGTTAAAGATGAAACCAAAGAGTCACTAGCCAAATTCAAATTAAGATCCAAACTGAGTCCATCCCTGACTGAGTTAGTCTGAACTCAGTCAAAGGCTGTGTTTGGTTACATTTGCCGGTGGCAAATGTTTTGCCATCAGCATTTGGCAAAAGATTTGCCATTTGGTTTGGTGTTTGGATGACTGAAGAATAATGGCCCTAGTTGGTTTCGGTGATTAACGA
>CM039122.1:11014663-11034962 GCA_022036555.1 Microstegium vimineum | reverse complement strand
TTCGCAAATCCATCCATCCTTTCTCTAGTTCATCCAAGAGTTCAAGTGTGCATTCTCTAGTTGTGACGCTTGAGTGAGTCAAGCGAAGATCGAGGCTTGTTACTCTTGGTGATCGACATCACCTAGACGGTCTGGTGGTGTTCGGAGGAAGGTGATCGTCGGAAGATTGTCGGCGGCCCTTCTCCATCGACGTGTGTGATCGGTTGTGGGAGATTCACCGAGCCGGAGTGGCGAAGAATCAGCCCGTAGAGAGCACTCATCCCTTGCGCGGGATTGAGGGGGAGCTATACCTTGCGAGGTGCTCCAACGAGGACTAGGGAGGAGTGTCGACTCCTCGATACCTCGGCAAAACATCGCCGTGTCAAGCATCTCTTTCCCTAGCTCTTTTTTACCGCATTACTTTCCGCACTTGTCTTTCAATTCATACTAGAATTGTGTAGGTAGTTTTCGCTTTCCTTTGCTTTGTTACCGCTTTCTAGCTAGGACACACAAGCGGTAGGCACTAGAGGGTTAATTGGCTCTTTATAGGTTTAATTCTTGTTTAGAAATTAAAAAGAGCCCAATTCACCCCCCCTTCTTGGGCATCTTGATCCTTTCAATTGGTATCGGAGCAAGGTTGCTCCAAATTAGGCTTCACCGCCTAGAGCAAGATGTCCCATGGGGATGGACCACCTCCCATGTTCGATGGAGACGACTTTCCTTATTGGAGAGTTCGTATGGAGGCCTATCTAGAGGCCGTTGACGTGGGCGTGCTCAAAGCCGCCACAAAGGGAGGTACTCTCTTCGCGGAGGACCTCAACTTTGAAAAGCACAATGCCAAGGCAAAGAACATACTCTTTCGTGGCATTAGCAAGGATGTCTTCAACCGAGTGCGTAATGCCAAAGACGCATTTGAGTTGTGGACCACTATTTGTGCACTTCACGAAGGCACAAAGAGTGAGCGTGAAGAACGCTATCACTTGGTTATGGCTAAGCTAAATTCTTTCTCTATGCATGCAAATGAAAATGCAAATGAAATGTACTCACGACTCAATATTATTGTAGAGGAATTGAACGGGCTTGGTCTCAACCAAATGGAACCGGCCGATGTGGTACGCAAGATTCTTTGTGTATTGCCCATTGAGAAGTATGGCCACATCGTCACCGTGCTTCACCAAGGAGATCTCTCCGCCGCTACACCAACACAAATTTTGGGCAAGATCAATGCCCATGAGATGTACATGAAGATTGGTGATGGTGGCTCATCTTCCTCCTCCAAGAAGAAAGAAAAAGAGAAGGAGGAAAAGAAGAACTTGGCTCTCAAGGCATCCTCGTCGGAGAAGCACAAGATGCAAGCCATGTATGAGAGCACAAGCGATGATGATGATGATGATGATCTCGCTCTCATGGTGAAGAAAACAACCAAGATGTTGAAGAAGCTAAGCAAGAATGGAGTCAAGTTTGACTCAAAGAAGAAGAAATTCTTCACAAGCTCTTCAAGAAAGCCCCTCTCCAAGATGGATTGCTACAATTGTGGCAAACTTGGACACTTGGCTCATGCTTGTCCCGAAGAAAAGAAAGACAAGTACAAGAACAAGAAAACTAACAACAAGTTCAAGTACAACAAGGGCAACAAGGTTGAGTCAAGTGATGAGGAGAAGAAGGATGACAAGCCATTCAAGAAGAAGAAGAACTTCAACTTCCACAAGAAGAAGAAGAAGAATGGCAAAGCCTACATTGTTGGTGATTGGCTCACCGACATTGAAGACTCAAGTGACTCATCCGGAGATGAAAGTGAAGAAGAAAAGGTGGCCGCTTTGGTGATTGGTTTCATCTACTCCACCGCCACCCTCTCCGTCATCTCCGGGCTCATCCTCTACACACCTATGCCTCATGGCTAAAGGTGACAAAAAGGTGAACTACAAGACCGGTGGAAGTCATTGGGTGATTGATAGTGGATGCACTCAACATATGACCGGTGACTCCCGGATGTTCACCACACTTAAGGAAGATTGTGAAGGGCAAGACAAGATTACCTTTGGGGACAATTCAAAAGGCAAAGTGCAAGGTCTAGGCAAAGTGGCAATCTCAAATGATCAATCTATATCAAATGTCTTGCTAGTACAATCATTGAGCTTCAACTTGCTATCCATGGGACAACTATGTGATCTTGGTTTCTAATGTCTCTTCACTCCAAATGAGGTAGTTGTGTCCAAGATTGAAGATTCATCATTGATATTCAAAGGGTTTTGACACAACAATCTCTACCTAGTGGACTTCACCTCAAATGAAGCTAGTTTGCAAACATGTCTTTTCTCCAAGAGTTCTTTGGGTTGGCTATGGCATAGAAGATTAGCACATGTGGGAATGTCAACTTTGAAGAAGCTTGTCAAGAAGGAATTGGTTAGAGGTGTGAAGGATGTGGTGTTTGAGAAAGATAAACTTTGTAGTGCGTGTCAAGCCGGCAAGCAAGTAGCAAACACTCATCCAACCAAAGCTTTCATGTCAACCTCAAGAGTTCTAGAGCTACTCCACATGGATCTATTTGGACCTACCACCTATGCTAGCCTTGGCGGAAACCTCTTTTGCTTGGTGGTAGTTGATGACTACTCTAGATACACTTGGGTGTTCTTTCTTCAAGACAAGGGAGAAACTCAATCAATATTCAAGAAGTTTGCAACTAGAGCCCAAAATGAATTTGATGTGAAGATCAAGAAGATAAGAAGTGACAATGGGACCGAGTTTGTAAACACCAAGATTGAAGACTATTGTGATGAAGTTGGAATCAAGCATGAAGTATCCGCCACATATACTCCTCAACAAAATGGTGTAGTAGAGAGGAAGAACCAGACACTTATCACACTTGCAAGATCAATGCTTGATGAATACAACACCCCCGAGAAGTTTTGGGCCAAAGCAATCAACACCGCATGCTATGCGGCCAACCGGCTATTTGTCCAAAGGCTTCTCAAGAAGACCCCCTATGAGCTTGTGACTGGAAAGAAACCGGATATATCCTTTTTCCGAGTGTTTGGTTGCAAAGTGTACATCTACAAGAAGCGCCAACACTTGGGCAAGTTCCAAAGAAGATGTGACATTGGTTTCTTAGTTGGGTATTCACTTAAATCCAAGGCATACTGTGTATTTAACAAAGCCACCAGCTTAGTTGAAGAAACATATGACTTGGAGTTTGATGAAACTAATGGCTCTCAAGAAGAGCATGAAAATCTTGATGATGTAGGTGATGAACCCTTGAGGGAGGCAATGAAGAACATGCCAATTGGTGCTATCAACCCACAAGAGGTGGAAGAAGTTGAAGATGAAGCGAATCAAGATCCTTCTCCACCTCACACGCCTCAAGTTGATGAAGAAGATCAAGTGAGGGAAGCTCAAGAAGACACTCACATCCCTCAAGATCAAGCCGAGGCCGAAGCAAGCAATGTTGAAGCACCGCAACCTCCTCCCCAAGTGGTCAATAGAAGATCTACACCTATGCTTCAAGCACATCCTCAAGATTTCATCATAGGGAGTCCATCAAGGGGGGTAACAACACGATCTAAACTTGCTTCTTATGTTGAACATCACTCTTTTGTTTCCTTTGTTGAGCCTTCTAGTGTGGAGGATGCACTTGCGGATCCGGATTGGGTGAACGCCATGCACGAAGAGTTGAACAACTTCACCGGAACGAAGTGTGGACACTAGTAGAAAAGCCCAAAGGAGCAAGAATCATTGGCACCAAGTGGGTGTTTAGGAACAAGCAAGATGATCAAGGCGTGGTTGTGAGAAACAAGGCAAGATTGGTGGCAAAGGGGTTCTCCCAAGTTGAAGGCTTGGATTTTGGGGAGACTTTTGCACCGGTTGCAAGACTAGAAGCCATTCGTATCCTTTTGGCATATGCTTCACACCATAAAATGAAACTCTTTCAAATGGATGTGAAGAGTGCCTTTCTTAATGGTTTCATTAATGAACTTGTTTTTGTCTCACAACCTCCCGGGTTTGAAGACCCAAATTGTCCTAATCATGTGTATAGGTTGTCTAAGGCACTCTATGGATTGAAGCAAGCTCCAAGAGCTTGGTATGAGAGGCTAAGGGACTTCCTACTCAAGAAGGGCTTCAAGATCGGGAAAGTGGATACCACACTCTTCACCAAGGTGCTAGATGGAGAGATTTTTGTTTGCCAAGTATATGTCGATGACATTATATTTGGGTCAACAAACCAAGATCATAGCAAGGAATTTGGTGCATTGATGTCCAAGGAGTTCGAGATGTCGATGATTGGCGAGCTAACCTTCTTCCTAGGCTTCCAAGTGAAGCAATTGAGGGAGGGCACCTTCATATCTCAAGAGAAGTACACTTATGATGTGCTCAAGAAATTCAAGATGGAGGATTGCAAGCCAATCAAGACCCCAATGCCTACTAATGGGCATCTCGATCTCGATGAGGGAGGTAAACCGATCGACCAAACTCTATATCGTTCTATGATCGGTAGTTTACTTTACCTCACCGCTTCTAGGCCGGATATCATGTTTAGTGTGTGTATGTGTGCTAGATTTCAAGCAAACCCTAAGGAGTCGCATCTTTGTGCGGTTAAAAGAATCCTTAGGTACTTAAGGCACACCCCTAGCATGGGTCTTTGGTATCCCAAAGGAGCTCTCTTCCAACTAGTTGGCTATTCCGATTCGGATTACGCCGGGTGTAAGGTTGACAGGAAAAGTACCTCCGGTGGGTGCCACATGCTAGGAAGATCACTTGTTTCTTGGTCCTCAAAGAAGCAAAATAGTGTGGCATTGTCAATCGCCGAGGCGGAATACATTGCCATGGGAGCAAGTTGTGCACAAATCTTATATATGACCCAAACACTCTTTGATTACGGCGTGTTTTTAAAAAAAGTTCCACTTTTGTGTGATAATGAAAGCGCCGTAAAGCTTGCAAACAACCCGGTTCAACACTCTCGCACCAAGCACATAGATATTCGTCATCACTTTCTTAGAGATCATGTGGCTAGGAAAGATATAACACTAGTTGGAGTTAAGAGCGAAGAGCAATTGGCGGATATCTTCACTAAACCACTCGATAAGACAACCTTTTGTAGGTTGAGAAGCGAGTTAAATGTGCTTGATCACTCTAATTTCACTAAAAGATGATCTTGTGTGAACCTTACATTCATATGTAATATAACATGTTTAATTTGGTAATGCACATAGGCTTGGCTAACGCGGGTAAGATAACCGCCCTCAAAGCGTGTGACAAAGCTTAACCGCGATTTAAACTTGCAAGCAACCTAGATTCACTCTTCGTATTGCATAACATTTGCATGTGTGTTGTTTGCCCTTTTCTTTTTTGATTAAGTTTCTTGAGCATCCTCTATGTTAGTCCACTTAGGGGGAGTATTCCAAGCTCAAATCACTTCTCTACCCCTATTGTGGCCATACGATGACTCCTTGGCGCTTCCACTTGAATATTTTGAGCTAAAAACTAAATTTAAGCCTATGGCAAAATAATTGAAAATGAGTGTTTGAGAGATGGTTCTCATATCAAGTTCAATCAAGTGTTATTTGGATCTTATTGGGATTGGAACTTGGTTGGGAGAAAGACGCAAAAAGAAAATTTGAAAAATTCCTTTTTTAGGCGTCGGACGCTGCCGACGGACGCTCGGTGTCAATTGCCTCAGCGTCTGTCGTGATCGTCCGGAGATTAACCTTGCCCGCAAAAAGGGCAACGGACGCTCTCCCAAGCGTCCGTCGCGGAGCTTCCATCGTGGTCAATGCGATTGGGCGTTTCAATTCGGCTCTGGAAGCCCGACGGACGATGCCATCGGACGCTCCCCGAGCGTCCGTCGCATGCCGACGGAGCGTCCGTCGACTATGCGTCGGACCGTCCGTCGCGAACTAATCGGCGAAATTTTTTTAAAACTCCCGATCTTCTCTCTGTCTCGCCAGATCTGGTCAGTCCGCCGCCGCGCCGAGTTTCTAACCCTAACCGCCGCTCTTCCCACCACCGTTCTCCCTGCGCCGTCGTGGCCCTTGCCAGCACCGCCGCGCTTCCTCCTACGCCGCCACGGATCCCTACTCCCTGCGCCACCGTGTTTCTCCACCCAGCACCGCCATCCCTGCCCTGCGCACCTTCCACCATCGACGCCGTGACTTCATTGCATTCCGCGCCAGAGCCCATCCTCTGCTCCACCGCCGCACCAAGTGCTCCTTGCCCTAGCTTGGCTGCTCCTCTGAGTACTTCAAGCCGTGGTGGTCACTCTCTGCCAAGGGGTTCTTCTTCAAGAAGGTGCCAAGGTGAAATTCGTTTTCACTGACTCTTACTCTCTTTAGCAAATCACCTTGCCAAACCCTTTAACCCCACTCCTTGCCTTGGTTAGAGTACGGTTTGCGGATTATGGTTGGCGGTTGACGGATCGGGAAATCTCCTTTCTAATCCCTTTTTGGTCAGAGGCTCGAGGTATGGCAGTGAATATCAATCGTTCGATCCTTATCTTATATCATGCTTCTATAGCTCCGTACCTCTAGTTATATGCTTATGGTTTATATCTCTATCTATTTCCGACGAGCAGGGTCAGTTTGTCAGTTGATCAGAGACTCAGACAGTGGGCAGTGATAGATAACTCGGGGCAAAGCCCGCGAGTACGGATCGAGGCAAAGCCTCGCGAGGACAGTCCAGGGCCGGCGTGCCACTCTCTCAGTTATTTGGATTGTCAGTGGTTAGGGACAGTGGTTGGTTGGCAGTGAGTTGTTGGTTGGACTCTTGAGCTTGCTTCTCAGTGGATTGATTGCAAATTTGAGGTATGGCAAGGATGAAGAATGCAGGTCCCGTTCCCGGCAGTGGTGGTGACCCTCCACCTCCACCGCGTCCACCCACTGACCGCGGGAAGGGAAAGCAGAAGGTCATTTCTCGGAAGCGCAAGAGGCCAGCTATGGATCCGGATTCAGTAGCCGCGCTTGCCGTAGCAGAGGCAGCTGAGTTAGCAGAGCGAGGAGGACGTCGCGCCGGCTTGAGGCTCTCGCCTCGCCGTGGAGCGCGTCGTGAGTCCCCTCCACCTCCAGTGTCAGAGCCCGTCGAGGCTTCAGAGGCACCAGCGACAGAGCCAGTCCCAGCGACTGAGCCGACCGAGGCCGCGGGTCATTCTTCTATTGGAGAGCTGATGAGCCATCGCGTTACTCGTTCTTGAGGCTCAGGTGCACCACCCGGCCCTCCAGGACCCCGGCTCCCAGACCCCGTGAGGCACCAGGTCAGGACACTTACAGCGAAGCAAGTTCAGATGCTTCGGTTCATCGACTTTCAGTCCTGGTTCCCACCTCAGAGGGACCCCCGTGCCGGACCAGAGTTCTATACCACAGTGCACGAGGACTTCTACCGAGCGTATGTTGACACCGATGCTCCCCTCAGGGCCCACAGGGTGTGCCCAGCTACTCAGATTGAGGGGATCGGCGGTCCAGAGATCCTGTAGCATCTCCAGTACATCCAGGGATTGACAGATCTGATGGGTCGCTCAGTCAAAGGTAAAAAGAGAAGCCCTATCTAATTCTAAGTTTCTGAGAGCTCTTTCACCTTGGATCTTCACCTACCAGGATCCACAGTCTTTGCTATGGGGATCAGGAGGCTCCTCAAAGACCTCACGATGGCATAGTGCCATCCACAGACTTTGTCAGTCCGTGCTTTCAGCAGCCGTTCACTGAGGGTTCGAGCCGGACGCCGCGTGACCTCACCCCTTTGGCTCGGATCCTCCACGAGGTTCTCAGACGGACCATTCTACCCAGGATTGGAGCTAGGGATACTATCACTCGACTTCAGCTTTGGCTCCTAGCTCACATTGTCCGGAAAGAGCAGTTCGATCTATGGGATCTGATAGTGAGCGAGCTCGAGGACATCATAGCTGCTGGATTCAGAGGTCATTGGCAGCTACAGTTCGCACATTGGATCTCTTACTTGGTAGTTGCCAAGACTGGGTCAGGGGTTATGAGAGTCACCCTCACGAGGTCAGCTACAGAGTTTCCTGTCTATTCGATGAGCCAGCTTGTGGCTCATGGGCAGCTACCTCGCCCCAGCAGAGCTTACAGACCAGGCACGAGACAGGCCAGAGTGCCACCACAGTCAGCCGAGGTCGCCGATGCCACAGTTGAGCAGATAGCTCAGGCAGAGCTAGCTGGTTTGGACGCCGAGATCGATACAGCTGCAGAGACAGTGTTTAGAGAGGATCTCGACTCTGACAGCTCGGACGAGGACTACCAGCCCGTGCACGAGTATACACCTATGAGTCATGACCACGAGGCTGGTGGGTCAGGCACAGCTGCAGCAGCTCCAGCTCCAGGCTCCAGCTCCTCAGAGGCTACCTTGCTTACTATACTCTCGAGGATGCAGGAGGAGCAATCTCGTCAGGCAGAGGAGCAGAGACGACAGGCTGCAGACCTACGGAGGCTCACTGAGCAGCAGCTGGCCGCTCAGGCACAGACACAGGCTAGGCAGGATGAGTTCCAGCACTAGTTCCTAGCCTATCAGCTCCAGCAGGCAGAAATCCAGAAGACTCAGACTCTTCTACTTGAGCGTCTTCTGGCCTCTAGCTCCGGGCAGACCTCGACGCCACACTTTCAGTTGCCCGCAGTCTCTCAGCAGTAGCAGTTCACCTCTCCGCCACCGCAGCCTCCAGTAGTAGTGGTGCCCACTCCAGCGTTACCGTCCAGAGGACAGCAGAGTCAGGCACCAGCTACACCTCCCTTCCAGCCAGCAGCTTCTCCAGAGTACCAGACTCCGAGGACCCAGGTGTCCTCTTGGATAGGTTCACCCGGAGAGTTCCAGACGGGATTCACTCCTACCCGGGGAACTACACTAGCAGAGGCCTCGCGAGATCTGTCTGCTTCGTACCTAGAGATCACGGGAGAAGACTCCCCAGGAGCACCTCAGCAGGTCACACCAGCTCCAGAGACCGCAGTGGATCTTCCGGAGACAGGCACTCACCAGTCCTCAGTTGCGTCGTCGGAGATCGCACCTAAGCAGTCGGCACAGACAGTCACCACACCTCCAGCTGCCGTTCAGACGGATGCCATATCATTAGCAGATGAGGTTACAGTGGCAGTGTCCTCTCCTGGTCAGACTCAGCCTGCAGAGGTTGCAGCGGCAGTGTCCCTAGTGGCACTAGCAGTGACCACGTCCCCCTCGCCTCGAGTTTTCACTCGTCGGGCCCCCAGGCCCGCTACTATTGAGGCAGGACCGTCAGAGGCACCAGCAGAGTCTCAACGACAGTCAGTTGAGACTGCAGCTCCAGAGGTGCCAGTGACAGCTTCAGAGGCCACCCCAGTTGCACCTACACCAGCAGAGACCGTGTCAGATGAGTCAGACGAGTCCGATCTTCAGGACTTCATTATGCTGGATCGCCGAGCTACCGCTACTTCGCCTTCTTCTCCAGCCCCAGACTCGTAGTTTTTGGTGCTAGACGCCAAAGGGGGAGAGAGGGTCGAGTATAGAGATAGGGGGAGGGATTTGGATCTTTGTATGATTATTTCCCCGTACTCTATCATCCTGTCTCTCTTTTATGCATTTGTCTATATGTGTGATGTGATGGTGGTTGATGTATATATGGTTGCTTGTGACAAACTCTTGTGGTTCTCTATTATATCTTGTGAGTTGTTTCATGTTCTTGATATATCTCTTTGCCTAACGATATTTGAGCTTCCGCGTTTTACTCCGTACATCCTTTGAGAATATCATGAGGTACTGCTTGTTCATTCATATCCATAAGTACCATGTTTTGTGATTTGGCTTGGGTGAGCAAGTGTACTTCATTCCCTTTCTACTAACCCTTGCTCAACCGTTCCAAGTCATCCTCGATTCTTAACCAAAACTCTTATCCATACTCGAGGTTCTATTGTCGTCAATCACCAAAAAGGGGGAGTTGAAAGAATCATGGCCCTAGTTGGTTTCGGTGATTAACGACAATTAGAGATTATTATGGCTAACATGTGTTCTGCAGAGGCTATGCGTAGCCTAGCCATGGTGATCAAGGAAAATGGGCTCTAAAGGTCATCACTTAGCCCCCAAGATGGATATCGTTTTGGCTGTTAAGGAGACATGATGAAGACTCTAGAATGATAGGATAAGTGCCATAAGGAGATGAAGGGCACTTAGAATTAGATAGGGCTTCTCTTTTTACCTTTGACCGTACTATTAAGAGGGGTTGAGACTAGTAGCTTGACTTAGGAAAGCTTCATGTTTAGGTGTGGTGCACACTTGATTTCCTTAGCTCTAAGCAAGCCTATGGTGACCGTAAGATAGCCTAGAACAACTTCCATATTCATCGTGACGAAAAACGGAGTTGTCAAAATCATTTTCTGGGCGATGGACGCTCCTGGCAGGGGCGCCGGACGCTGGGTGGTTGAGTCCACAGAGTCCGTCGGCCTTCCAGAGAGGTTGTTTTCTGGCTAAGTTTTTCAGGGTGCGTCGGACGCTGTCCGTCGGCCAGGCGTCGGACGCTGCGGAGAGCGTCCGTCGACCTTCCAGAGAGGGTGCTTTCAAACCCTAGCCAGAATTTAGCGTCGGACGCTGTGGCTGAGCGTCCGTCGCCCAGTGACGTAGTGTCCGTCGCTGGGAACACTGTGTCAGAACTAGCCGTTAGACAGAGGCGTCGGACCGTCCGTCGCCTAGGCGTCGGAGCGTCCGTCGCCTCAATTATGAACAGAAACTAGCCGTTGGGCATGCGACGGACCGTCCGTCGCCTAGTCGACGGAGCGTCCGTCGCCAACTTAAAATGCCAGCTCGAGGCAGTTTTCAGAGGGTCTATTTATAGCCCCTCCCACTTCTCTCCCGCCTTGCCTTTGCTCATTTGAGTTGCGGAGTTCGTTGAGAAGGTTGTGAAGAGAGCAAGAGCCCTAGAGAGAGAGAGAGTGATTCGCAAATCCATCCATCCTTTCTCTAGTTCATCCAAGAGTTCAAGTGTGCATTCTCTAGTTGTGACGCTTGAGTGAGTCAAGCGAAGATCGAGGCTTGTTACTCTTGGTGATCGACATCACCTAGACGGTCTGGTGGTGTTCGGAGGAAGGTGATCGTCGGAAGATTGTCGGCGGCCCTTCTCCATCGACGTGTGTGATCGGTTGTGGGAGATTCACCGAGCCGGAGTGGCGAAGAATCAGCCCGTAGAGAGCACTCATCCCT
Organism: Microstegium vimineum; assembly: GCA_022036555.1. Lineage (NCBI taxonomy): Eukaryota > Viridiplantae > Streptophyta > Magnoliopsida > Poales > Poaceae > Microstegium > Microstegium vimineum. Next base: position 11,023,832 of record CM039122.1, on the reverse strand, counting down.
TGCGCGGGATTGAGGGGGAGCTATACCTTGCGAGGTGCTCCAACGAGGACTAGGGAGGAGTGTCGACTCCTCGATACCTCGGCAAAACATCGCCGTGTCAAGCATCTCTTTCCCTAGCTCTTTTTTACCGCATTACTTTCCGCACTTGTCTTTCAATTCATACTAGAATTGTGTAGGTAGTTTTCGCTTTCCTTTGCTTTGTTACCGCTTTCTAGCTAGGACACACAAGCGGTAGGCACTAGAGGGTTAATTGGCTCTTTATAGGTTTAATTCTTGTTTAGAAATTAAAAAGATCCCAATTCACCCCCCCCTCTTGGGCATCTTGATCCTTTCAATGGCTTAGCAAATAATTGCAGGATCTATTCCAAATGATTGATTTGCCCATCATAAATGACATACAGTTGTATTTGTCAAGTTGGGTGGGTGAGGGCAATCTGTCTGACACGGACTCCCAGGTGCATTTGCCACAATTTGCTACCCTATCTTGGCAAATGGAAATAGGCAAAACATTTGTCATTTGCCAAGTTTTATCAAGGGTGTTTGGATGCATTTGCCAACAAATTGGCAAAAAGTGGCATGGTAAATTTCCAGATTATGGAAATATATCCTATTTTAAACGTTGTTTAATACCCCAAGTATAAATCTCCCTCTAAGCTTGTGAAGTAATGGCTCTAGAAATTAATTTTGTTAAAGTGTTCAACGCTTTCAAAATCTGGAATTCATAGTCCGTGACATTGGCATTCCGCGTTCTCTAAAATTTATCAAACAACTCAAGTTTCTCTAAACATAAAAAGTGCAACTTATGTTTTGGAGAAGAGCTTGCAAAAAGTTGGAAGTTGTTTGACTCCGTTTTGGTGGTTAAATTTAAGTTTCCAGAATCGCTGTCAACACGTTGACACTAGCATTTTAGAAATTAATGAACCATTAATCCACTGTAAAGTTGTAGATCGTTTCGTGGGCTTCAACTTTGCTGTTTGGCAAAAAACAAAATTCGGTCTGCATCACGTTGCCCGCTACCTGTTCAGGTTAATGTCTCAATGGGCGACGTGTGTCCAGGGCGTGGCAGCCATGCACAGCTCACCCTCCACCTTGCCGCCACTTCCCCTCCCACTCTCTCTCTCTCACCCAAGGCCAAAATGGGGAGGCACCAGAGCACCCTCCACTCTCGTCTCCTCATTTCCTCCGTCTCTCCTTCTCCTCCCTCGGTCCGGCGCAGCAGCAGCAGCACGCCATGGCCATGGCCGGCCGAAGCTCCGCGACCGCCGCCGTTCCCATCGCTCCGGCCTTCCTTTGCTCCAACCGGCTGCAGCACCATCTTCCCCGTCTCGCACCGTACCTCGGGCGTCTCTTCCCTGGCTCCGACCGCCGCAGCAGCGGCGCTGCCGCCCGCCGCCGTCGTCTCGTGCTGCCGGCGCACGTGGCCAGGCCGCCACGGTCGTCCTTGCGCCGAGTCGAGCAGCCCAGCGGGTGCGCATTTGACTCCCGATACTACTCCACCCCTCCACGGCCGCCGACGAGCCTCCTCCGTCCGGGAACAGCGAGCTCAGTCGCCTTCCTCTGCTCCAAATCGCGCGGGGATCTTCTCGCAACAATTCGACTTAAGGCAGTGACCTATCTGCACACTCAGTGACTCATGTGAATAGTGCGCTACAGTGTTTCTCTTTTTCTTTTTCAAGAATCTGACTGAAACTTTGGAAATTCATGTTTATTTATAGAAAAATTGTATGCATGTGTTTTTGGTCTTTTTGGAATCCTCATGAAGTTCTCTACGCAGTTGATCTATCATATGTCATGCTTTAGTTCATTAATTTTTCTGTAAAAATCATTTTGTGTAAGCATGTCAAATCTGTTAAGATATTTTTGTCATTTTCATAGCCACTGTTATGTTCATCAAATAAATATGAAAATTTATGGGATGTTTACAAATTTGTGCTTGATGTCTGGTTAAAATTTCATGATTTTAGGATCTATGGTTGTTAAGTTATAAAAATGGCAAAGTTTCTATCTCTCTGTTTAAGACTGCTGCAGTGATGTTTGTTGAGCATTTTATTTCGTGGTCAAGATGATATTTTCTGTGGCTGAGTTGAATACCAAAGTGATAGATAATTTTATGATCTGTCTTGTATTAAACTTTAATGATTTTACATCTGATAGTTTAAGATTTATGAATTTTGCAAGTTGTATGCAGTTGTTGTTCACTTTCTGGACAGAGCTGATAATAATGAATTGTTTGAGCAATTTACTTTTAAATTCATGCTTTGTCACTATGGAAAAATTTGAATTAAATTTCATAATATTTCCAAAAAGTTAAGATTCATATTTTTAGGTGTTGTACATCTCAGTTTATGGCTGTTCTAAGTTAAGTATGAAAATCTATCTTGTTGTTTGAGTTGTTTACAATAGAGCTTTTGCCTTTTTCATAGAGGCTTATATACTTGCTTAAATGACATGAAATTTGTACAGTAGACTAATGAAAGCATGTGTAGGCCTCTATAATTTTGATATATTTTATTATGCATGTTTGATATGTGTTCATAATTACACCTAGTTATCTAAATAAATTAAGAAAGTGTATGCAAAGAATTTATTTAGCAATGAAAATTATGTTTTCTAGTGTTACTTAGTCATGATTAACATTCTGATAAAGTTAGTTTTTTCCAATTATGTGTTTGTAACATAAGTTAACTTGTATTTATTGCAATTGCTAGTTTCTGGACAGTTCTGGGGGTAATCCAAATTACTCCATGTTAATGATGTTCTTTGAGAATCTTATGAATACTAAAGTAGTAGATAACTCATGTATCTAGCTTCTGTTAAAATTTGGTAGTATTTGGCCAAGTAGTTTATGATTTATGCATGTTTTAAGTTGGAGTTCAGAGATGGCTGCTCTCTGTTTTTTAGGGACAGAATCTGTAACATTGTAATTTCGACTTAGTTAACTTGTGAATCATGTTGTACTAGTATGGAATGAAATGTAGATAATTTCATAAGCTTTCCAGAATATCTTGTTGCAAGTCCTTTGGATTTGTAAAACTATAGATATGATTAAAATGGTGACTGTTGTCTTGCTGTTCAAAACTGCACACATAGGTTAATTGGTTAACTTTATCTTGTTAGTTTAATCTAATGTTTACCTCTTGGTTAATGAATACTTGGTTAGTCTTAAGCTAAGTTCAATTGTGTGTTATGCTTTAGATTCTTTTGCATATCCAAATGTTATGTTTAGTAAGGTTAGTTAATCAACTATGAATGTCTATACTTTGTATAATATTGTGAGGTCTTGTGTGCTTTAAATTGTCTTGCTTGACTAAACTTATTAGTTAATCTTGATTGCTCTTTACTTGACATAACTTGAATCAAATCAACCTGATTGTATTATGTTTGAAGTTCTTAACATATCTAACCTTTATTCTTAATAATATTGTTTAAGTAATTAAAAATGCTTTGTCATGTTTTATCTTAGATTACTATTCTGCGCATTCATACATTTGCATCTTTGCATATCATTAAGGTACGATAGATGTATGCGTGATGGATAATATCGAACCCGAAACGGTGATTGGTGGATCTAATCGAAGATGTATTGATGACCAAGTTCAAAAGATGGTCAATCTCGGTTTTCTAATGTCAATCTATATATGATACTTGCTAAGCGAGTATCATCTAACAAACACTGACTAGTGTTCTTACCTAGGCAAGCCTCGGTGCATTCAAACCCTACCTTGGATTTAAAAGTTTTCTTTAAATACACTTATGGTTAATTATTGCATGGTTACTATTCAAAATTCCTACTTGATGCATAGCTTTATCTTAAATTACTTACTTCCTATACCTTGATGCCGTTTTAAAAAAATACGAATGATGCTTTATGCTGCTTAGCAATGCTTAGACCGATGGAATCAGATGATTACTGTCATCTGCGAGAATAGGTGATAACATGATTGCTTCGGCAATGCTTATGTTTTTTAGAAGAATAGCGGATTGCTGCGGCAAAGGGATATGTCTTAAAAAGGAAATGATGGATGATGGAAGTAATAATCGGGACCGGGCGGACTCGGTGTTGGTGAGCCACCAGATGCGGATATCTGGTGAGCGGGTTCTCTTCGTCTGTGTCATTAGGGCCTTGCCGTTGTTAAAGTCTGAGAGTTGTGACTTTGGAGTACTAATCACATACCTTGGGGAAGCTGGATTCTGGCTATTCTCGTCTTAAGAACGGTCAAACCGCACTAGGAGTGAAGAGATGGCGAGAGTAGAGTGTACCCTCCAAGTTAGCGAACTGGATGGAGGTGTACTGTGCTCTCGGGTGGCGGAACCCCGGTTTTGGCGAGAGGATCCAGGGAAAGGTAGTCATATGCGTGCTTTAGTGTTGTATATGTCGTGTGATTGGGAAGTCCCCACCTGGGATAAATCGGTTCGAATCGTCGTGTTCCTCGGATATGGAAACATAACCCTGTTTTTATCAACGTAGTTAATGAAACTTAAACTGGATACTTGATGTTTCCTTTTTAGATGGCTGTTGCCTCGTGATCGATCAAAACATTACTTGAGTAACTTTTATGAGAACTAAATCAATTTCAATTCTTTTTATAAATGCTCATTTATGCAAAACACTTGATTCTTGTAAAACCCCACTTTGATACATATGACTTGCATATCTTTTATCCACCAAATATTTTTATTTGTCGGATAAGTCTTGTTGAGTACTCCCGTACTCAGGGTTTGTTAACCCTTGTTGCAGATGATGATGCTTCTAGAGCGGTGGGTACAGCTTCATGTTGTATGACCGCCGTTGTTGTCGTTGAAGATCAGTCCTGTTATAACTCTTGGGCAGAGTACCTGATTTGATCGTCTTATAATCTTTACCACCAGCTTGATATAGTAATGACACATATGTTATATTTCTAAACTAATGGTTTGTAATATGACTTATGTCTTTCGCTATTTTGATGTAAATTTAATTATTGTATTACTCCTGCAAATCTGTAATGAGGATCCTGCTCGGAAAGAGGTGGATGACCCGTTGCAAAACGGTGACACCTGACGGACCAATTAAGACTTGAATCATTTGTTGGGATTAAGTCGGATGGACGTTAATTCTGACAAGTAAGCTATATTCTTAAAAGGTACTATCAAAGCATCCAAACATACCCTAAGAGAGAGAAATCTGCATTTGAGGGTGCAGGGGAGGTGACCGGAACCTTGAGCTTCTCCTGGATGAAACCAGCAAACTCGGTCCCGCCGCTCGGGAGAAGGAGACCGCCATAGCCAGAGAGCAAAAGGGGGAGTTTACAGCTCCATCGAAGACCAACAGGAGGATGGGGGAGCACAGTCTCCAAACACCAAACAGTCTTCAGAGAGGCGGCACCAGAGAAGAAGGGCTTACCAGACCACGATGCGGCGTGTCCACAGCCCAGCCCCTGCCGCCATCGGCGACAGCACTGGTGCGAGTTTGAAACGTTGCGACGCTGGCCAGCGACGAGACGCCATGCGGTGCGGGCGGCACCTGCACCTGCCGCCGGCTAACTGAGTGAAGCGGCAGAACGGGGTGGCAGCCCACCGGAGCTAGCGTTGAGCGGTTCGCGCCTCGCTCATCCGCAAGCTGCTTCTGCTCGCTCGTAGGCTACTAGTATCGTAACACATTGCATTGGTACGGTACGGACTTGCCGTCTGAGCGTGAGAGTGCGCATACATACTAGTATGTTTGTACAGGTAGTCATTATATTAGGTCAGTCTCAATAGGGATATGTCTCAGTTTTCAACACGTTAATATTTTGAAAACAGTTAGTTTCATCCCATAAAATTAAAATTATCTCTGTTCCCATGAAATAAATGTCCGATGGCTACAAACAAGATCCAATATAGAATGCAATAAATAAGATTCAAATACCTCTAGAAATTGCTCCGAGAGATAGTTCTTATTTTTATAAAAAAAAATGGTACAAGTTTCATAATTTTTTGGAGCTAAAGTAAATTAGTTAAGAAGATATAGATTATTTTCTGAAAACCAGAAAAGGGGAAAGTCAGGGATCAATACGTGGCAGATCAATATTGTGGTACATGGCAGCACTAGGTGATGACACGTGACCAACTCATATAGGAGGACACGTGCCGTGTCCCAGTGATGAAGTGGTGGAACGTGATCTAGCTAGGATCGGAGAATCACCCCCAAATGGTATCATCAGTCAAGGGGAATTACAAGAGTTCTGATCGACACACAGCAGCTCACGGGTTGGAATGGGATCGAAAATCTAGTTGACTACTACCAATACGATCGCGATCTCGACATGTTCGTTTGGCTTATCAGTCATCGAAACAGTGTTTTTTTCTCACAACAAAACAACAAAAAACAACATCAGTCGACTTATCAGCCACCGACTCTCTGCTCATACCATGCTAGCTACAACAAAAAAAAGAATAGGGGTGGGTGGGGATTGGAAGAGCACCAGATCGAGGCAGGTATAGAGGAAATAGGTTCAGCAGCTAATGATTAATGTAACACGAGTAGATTCCTATTTTGCCTAAATAATCTTCTCTCTGCTTCTCTCTATCTATCTATCTATTAATTTAATAATACTAGTCTTGCCAGCTTCCAGCGACAGAGTAGCGCACTTGTTCACGTAGATGTGTTTACGTATGATAAATTAACCAGTTGTAGTCCATGCTTCTGCAATACTAGAACTAATCACAACATCTTCTTTCCAAAAGGAAAAGGATACATTTTTTTAGATAATGGAAAGAGTTTCGGCTTTAAACTTCGAAGGAGAAGCATCAGACCAAAAGTATTAAAAAATACGTACACCTGAAAGTTTAACTTATTACAAGCACACCATAGAGTCCAGTATGAAATGTAAACGACCAACCATTAGCTGCAAAGAAGCTCATTGCTCTTGGCTCTAGGATTTTGTGTGCCATTAACATTGCACTCCTTGTCCAAGCGCTGCAATAGAGCACATGACCTGAGCCAGTGTGCATCCCTCTGAAGAATATCTGCAGAAAAGATTTGGGGTGCATTTATCAAACATCAAGTCATTTCTTGTGAGCCAGATTACCCAACACAGAGCTACCCCTCTTATCAATAACAATTGATTGTGTGACTAACTGTTAGAAAGATGGAGAGAATGTCTTGGTTATTTAGTTCCAAACACATAATACGCAGCACGACAAAGAAATCGGGCATAATGGCACTCAAAAAACAAATGTTGATTGTTTCAAATTTTACTACAAAAGCAGCACTTCAAGCTACCATTCCAGTTTCTCCTAGCAAGGTTGTCCTTTGTAAGAATCACTCCTTTCTTAAGGAAACAAAGGAAAAATTATTTTTAGAGGTACATTCATATCTTTACACCGTTATTGAATAGGTATCTTTACATATAGAACTTACAGACAATGTGACATTTCTATTGAGCAACCATGTGGATTTATCGTTGTTGTCATTTAAATTAACATGTGCCACTCTTCCAATTAAACTGTGCCATTCCAATACCTTATTTCCAACTAATGCAACTAATGCTCGTCTGAAAGACAGATTGAGAATATTAGCATTGAGCACTTCTGCTACCATTGCATGTTTCCTACGCACAATGTTAAACAAATTTTGGATACTGGAACTTCATAGGTCTGGGTTCCCAAAATCTGATTTGTGTTCCATTGTTAATATGGAACTTCCCTAAATTTAGGAATTGGTCTTTGACCCCCATCAAGCCTGCCCAAAAATGGGAAACTCCTAGCACGCTTCTCAACTTGAAAAGATACATTGCCTAGTTTTATTTAACATAGAAAGGCACTCCTTACAACTACAATACAATAATAAAATGAAATCCTGCAAGGTACACCGTAGGGCAGCATTGCACTACAATAAAATGCTACTATTGCCTGAAACTGAACATTTAATTTAGAAGGCCATGTTGATGTTGACGCATTCCTCCTTCACCTGAGCAAAAAGTTCTGAATTTAAGTACCTCTCCCCACCACTGGAAAACATCGTCACAACCATCTTTCCCTTGTTCTCCTCTCTTGCCGCAACCTGCAAGGTAGTACACAATCATATGACCATGGGACAAGAAGGAAGACTGTAGAATTTTCACAAAAAGCAATAAGAGTACTAAAGAGTGTGCCTTTAAGCAAGCAGCTGCATTTGCCCCTGAAGATATGCCAACGAGCAATCCTTCTTCTCTTGCCAATCTTCTTGCCATGTCCATGGCTTCTTCGGAAGTTATTGTTATGATTTCATCTATCTGTGATGTGTCTAGTACTTCTGGGATAAAACCAGGCCCTATCCCTTGTATTTGATGGTACGCTGGCTCACCACCTGCAGTTCAAATAATACACAAACATAAAGGTCCCGCGCACTAAGCAAAGGCAAACTATGATGAACATACAACGGTGTAATATTGACATACATAGTGGTCACATGTTATTTTTCAAAAACATATAGTGGTCACATGTCTTACCTGAAATTACTGCACTTTCAGCTGGCTCAACGCAGATTAGCTTTACGGATGGATTCATCATCTTCAGATACCTCCCAGTGCCTGTCAATGTGCCTCCTGAACCTGTTGCAGCAACAAATATGTCCACTTTGCCTTTTGTATCGTTCCATATCTCAGGTCCTATAAACAAATTTTAGGATAGAGAAGAAGTCTCAGGAACAGAGTAATAAATTACTGACGTTTGTTCCTAATCAAAAGTTGGTGCTTTGTGGATTATGATGCTACAGGATTAGCAATGGATAAACAAAAGGATTCGAAAAGGGCTTCCTTTAGCATCTCTAGCAATGGCCCCTACTTGAGATTTGAGGACTCCCCTACTTTTGATGCGGATCTTGTTTTCTGGGCTTAATCTAGCAATGACCCCTTAAATTGGCCGACGCCCTCAAGGACCTTGGGGAACACGTCCTGACCGCACCCTCATCCTCACCCTCATCCGCGGCCTCAACGACAAGTTCGCCTCCATCGGCCTTCACCTCCAGCGCGGTGTGCTTCTTATTAGCCAAAGGCTGGGAGCCAAGTCTTCCATTATCAAGAAAGCATAGTCCTTCATAGACACTTCGAGGGAAAATGTGCATTCTATATTCATGTAAAAGTCAGTGCGGTCTTGACTCCATGAAACAGTTAGTTGGGCAGAATGCTTTATTCCAGAAGCTTAGTTCATGTTTGCATGGTGCAAACTA
>CM039122.1:10986801-11014563 GCA_022036555.1 Microstegium vimineum | reverse complement strand
CGCTCACTGTGTTCTTTGGCAAGGCTAAGGGTGTCCGTCGGACCAGTCTTCGGACTACCCTCCGGACCACTGTCCATTGGTCCGGAGGTCCTACCTGAACTGGTCCGGAGCTCTCTGTTGGTTGCTGTTTTGTTTCGTTTTGCCTAGGTTTTTGCCTCTTTTCCCTAGGGGTCGAGAACCTACGTTTTAGGGTTTCCAGTGAGCTTTCCTCCACTGACGGTGAGCACCCAACAACTGGGTTGGTTTTTGGGAAGAGTGGCCCGAATATTTCGAGAGAAATTTGAGGCTCCCATTCACCCCCCCCCCCCTCTGGTCGCCATTCTTGGTCCTTCAATAATTAAACACTTTATCTTTTGTTTTTAATAGATACACATAGCAAAATCTCGAAGAGTCATCTATAAATGTGAGAAAGTATCGTTTACCACCTTTAGTCAAAATTCCATTCATCTCACACATATCAGAATGAACAAGTTCTAGAGGTGTCAAATTCCTCGCCTCGGCAGCCTTGTGGGGCTTGCGAGGTTATTTTGATTCCACACAAACATGGCACTTAGACTTTTTGACCAAGTTAACTTTAGGAATTAAATTCAGATTTGCTAACCGCATAAGACAACCAAAACTCACATGACAGAAGCGTGAATGCCATAAATCCGACTCATCAGAAATATCAACATAATTCACCATCTTATTACACACATCATGTAGTGATAAGCGGAACAGACCTCCGCAATCATATCATTTACCCACAAAGAACCATGTTTCGACACAACACATTTATTTGACTCAAGAACAACTTTGTAGCCATCTCGACATAGCATGGAAGCACTAACAAGATTTTTCTTGATGGAGGGAACATGGTGTACGCTCTTCAATGGCACCATCTTTCCCGAAGTAAACTACAGAATGATTGTACCAACACCAAGAACATAAGCACGTGACTCATTTCCCATCAACAAGGCGCCAGACCTCTCGACCTGGTAATTGGAGAATAAAGAAACATCAGCACACACATGTATATTTGAACCACTGTCCATCGACCACTCTGGTGAATTACATACTGAAAGAACAAATGGTAAATAATTACCATACCCAAATGTTGCTCCTTCAGTATCAGCAGTAACAACATTAGGTGTTTTCTTCTCTTGTTTGAACTTGCGATCTGGGCACTCACTTGCCCAGTGTTGTTCACTGCCACACACATAGCAGCCTCCATTCCTCTTGTTCGTGTTGTTGTTCTTCTTTTTAAACTATGTTGTTTGAACAGGCTTTGGGGTGTTCTCTTGCTTGTTCTGGTTTTTCTTCTTTTTATTGAACTTGTGGAAATTAGAGTTTCTCTTCTACACAACATTTGCAGTAGAGTTCTCAACACCTTTTCCATTGTCCTTTGCTCTAGCTCTCTCCTCAACATCAAGAGTACCAATGAGTTCTTCCACATTGAACTCTTGTCTCTTATGTTTGAGGGAGGTGCCAAAGTCCTTCCAAGAAGGTGGTAACTTGGCGATTATACCACCAGCCACAAACTTGTCAGGCAAAGGACAAGGAAAAAGTTCAAGTTCCTTTGCTAGTGCTTGAAACTCATGAGCCTGTTCCACTACCGATCGGTTCTCAACCATTGTGTAGTCATACAACTGTTCCATGAGGTACAGCTCGCTACTAGCATCAGTAACTCCAAATTTTCCAACAAGTGCATCCCACGGCTCTTTCCACGTGGGAAGTATGATATAGCTTTTCTGGAATTTCACATCAAGTGCGCTAATCACTGCACCTCGAAAGAGGTTGTCATCATCCTTAAATCTAGCCCCATCCGCAGGAGGAAGATTAGCAGGCTTGCCCTCAGTGGCATAAAAACATAACATTGCAGTGAGCCACAATTCCATCTTAGCTTTCCATATCAAGAAGTTTTTACCATCAAACGGACCAGACATTAAAACGGCAGCAAAACCTCTGACAGAAAAATGCCTATAATTAGGTTTTTGGATTGTTAGAATATTAGACAATTTCCATGTCATTTTAATTCTATAAATTAACATAATGATGATGACATATAAAATATTAAGCATAATTGAGATCATGACATCAAACATATTCATAGCAACATGAAACATGTGGATGTCAAAAGCATGTGAACATGATATATATAACAAAACATAAAAACATGTCATATATATCATAGCAACAACTAGCACTGGACTGCATATGAAACGACGAAACATAACTACAGAAACATATCCGCGGCAACATATGACACATCATAACTATACTACTGAAACAGAGATGCAGAGCATAAAACTAATAGGAACAGAGAGCAGATAACTTATGATACGACATAACAGAGCAAGTGAAACATACTCGCGACAATTGATGAAACAACATGAATGAACTACTGAAACAAACAGGAACTGTACGACGGAAAACAGAGAGACGATGAAACATTCATAGCCGCCCATTTGCATATCTGAGGATCTCGATCCTTGTCCAACCTCTGTGACCATGACGTAAAAGAAGAAGGTGTACTCTCCACCGGGAAGAACACAGCGATGACGATCACCGGGAGGAAGATGACAGCGGCGTCACCGGGAGGAAGATGGCGGCGTCACCAGGAAGAAGATGACGCGACGGCGGCAACAACCTCCAGGAAGAAGACGATGTCGACGGCAGCGGGAGCGTCTCCTCCGTGAAGAAGACAACGGATGGTGACAGCGATGACGACAACGAACGACGACGGCGTTTGGCAGTCGCGTAGACGCTCCCCAAAAACCTAATTGTCGATCCCTCGTGCAAGGTCTCGAACGACAAGGGCTCCGGAGGCACCTGCCCTATCGCTTCACCGTGCGCGCGGGTTCACGAGATGGGAATACAACTAGCAGCTGAACGGAGTCTGGAATTTGTGTTCTGTTCAGAACCGTTCTGAGTTGGAAGAGGAGGGGAATTTATCTCTCCCGCAAGGGAGGCCAAAATGCCACGCAAGCTTCTGCGCACGGGAGAGAGAGAGAGGGATGGGCATGCAGTGAGGCAAGTGTGTGCGTGAGAGGGAGAGGGAGAGTTGCATGCATGCATGCAAGTTACTAGAGGAAACTCCCTCAATTAATCGAAGGATGAAACTCTCGTAACTTCCTCTCATTAGTAGCTATTAAAATATTAATTACCACGTCACGCTCGCCTGCCATGTCACGCCTCACCCTTTGGAATACAAATAAAATATACATAATTACATACCCATAGAGCTTATTGATTTATTGAATAAATAAATGGGGCTGACCCATAAATAAATCCAACAAAAAGATCTTTTAGTACTATAGGAGACCTCATGTGCACGAGCACCTGCCATGTAAAGTATGAATAGAGCCAAAAGAATGTACTCCCAAATCGATGAACAGCAATGGTGGGGAAACTTTAGAACACCTGTTGGCTATGAGCCTTTTAGATTTTACAAGTTGCACGCTCTGTTAAGATAGGAGATTCTATGCTATCTATAGATTAGGAGACTTTGTGTTCATGTTGTATTCCAGTTTTCCTATAATGGGGCATGGGGTAATATTCTCCCACTACATACTATTATTGAAAGCTAACTGATTGTCATAGGCTCATAGCTCCTTGTCCCATTCCGGACTGCACATTGTCATAGGCTCATAGCTCCTTGTCTCATTCCAGACTGCGCAATTACTGAACAGATGGTCCAGTGACGCTTTTAGAATGGAGCATTCTTGTGAGATTCGGAGAGATTTGCTGTTCCTTGCAAAATTCCGAGAAGGCGCCAAAATGGTTTGACTCCAACAATTATTCCTCAGCATCACTTTCACTTCCTGAATCTGAATCTACTGACTTTAATACCTGATGGTAAACAACGATTCAAGACTGCCCAAACAGATGTCAGATGTGAGCGTCGTCACACAAATGAGAGCTATCAATCCTGAATCCTTTGGAATCCACATAAACTGTACAAACGCACCAGCTACATTCCTACTGAAATGTACCCATTGACTCATCCTATATAGGCTGAACCGGCCCAGGCGCCCAGGCGCCCAGCCAACCATCTCCAAACACTGAGGTTGCACGTCCAAAATGAGAGTTTCTCAGCTTTCTGCACATTACTGTCAAAAAAAAGGAGAGGCAGAATTCAAGAGCAAAAAATACACCACACACCAGACACCATGCAAAAGGGCAACAGCAGCAGTTGTGAAACCCTTTGGTACAATAATTGGCCAGCTAGGGTTTTGTCCTGTTAATTTCTTTTCCTCCACAGTACTCATCAAACCCAATCTTGCAAGGAGGGCAGGGGAGGAGGGCTCTAAACTGAGAACAGAAGTCACGGTTCTTTAGTCCTTTGTAGTGGGACCCAAACCTAATGCTCATCCAATCAAGATATTTGCAGTACAGTTTTAATCATGTGTTATATTGTGTGCTGGTGCAGTACATTGTTGAAGTCACTACAAAATCAGAAAGGCTCCACAAGTAGTGCACTGCACTGCAACATTCAGCCGTGTGACCTTGGTTTCAATAATTGTGAATCGCCAACTCCACTCAGTTTTGAAACCACGGCAACCAGCATAATTTGACACAGTAGTAGTACACAATCAGGACTTCAGGAGGTGCTCAAAAGACCCTATATGACTTGCTCTACGACTGTTCGCTTGACTTATCAGCCGGCTTATCAGCCACCGAAACAGTATTTTTGTCTCACAGAAAAAACAACAAAAACAGCATCAACCATAGCTTATGAGTCAAAAACAGCCAAACGAACACACTTGTAATATATATGATTATCATTGTCATCGTGGTGCGTTTGCAAGTTGGCCCAAAAAAGTGACAGGTCTTCAGTCACTTTTGGTGGTCCGTGTATCATTCACTCACATTTTCCAATGGGATAAACTGTGTTGGGGGTACATTTCTGACTTTGGCGGATCCAAGAATATTCGAGGATATTGGTACATCCTATCAGCCTACGAAATATCTTCTGTCAGGCTTTCCAGTAAGTATTCACCGGTTGTAGTAATTGATGCATGCCATCTGTGTTTAACATTAAACAAGGGTGAAATTATAGTGACAAAACATAATTACCAGTGTGCCATATGAAGTTTCTGGGGTTGATAATTACCTTGAGAAATGAGAAGGGTGGAGCAAGTTCTGAAAGGTTTTACTATTTCTATGCTTCAATTATCTTCTGGAAAAGTCTATATCACCCCCCAAGGTTTGAAGTGGTGTCTACTTAACCCCTCAAGTATAAAACCAGGTATTGGACACATATTAAAGTTTGTAAAACCAGTCAAATCACCCCCGGGGTAATTTTGCTAGGCGGTTTTGCTCACGTGGCAGTGGTTTTGTTGAGTGGCGCGCTGAGGTGGACTATTATGCTAAAGTGGACAACTGACGAGTGGGCCCTGCTGATAAGTAATAGGCCCTCCTCTCAGTACCAGGCGGTCCCCACCTGTCATACCTTACCTCCAGCTCTGCACGGCGTAGGCGAACCGCACGGGTGGCTGGACGGGGAGAGCCAGAGGCTGGCGAGCGCCTACGACCTCATGGAGATGAAGCACTACTTGTACGTGCGCGTCGTCAAGGCGCGCAGGCTCCCGGCGAGCGTCGTCGCCGGCGGGTGCAGCAGCCTCTATGTCGAGGTCCGCGCCGACAACTACATCAAGGTCCACGTCGGCAACTACCGCGCCACCATGCGGCATTGCGAGGGGAAGGCCGTCACCGTCGCCGTGTGGAACCTGTGACACCCTATGTCAAGCTTGCATTAGGATCATCATTAGCCACTAAGCATAAGCATTGCATTGCATTCATGTTTATCTATACCATCATTTCATGTGTGTTTATTTATATACTTCACACTAGAATTGAATAGATGTTTTGTGCTCTACTCTTGATTAACATGTTTAAATAAGTTTGCTATGTTTAGGATAAAGAATGGTGTGCTTTATAATTAATTACTCTGCCTAATTAAGCTTAGTTTATTTGTTAAGAATAAAAGTAATTCTTTTCTTAAATAACTTAATTGGCTTTTAATCTAGAACCCTGTAAATTAATGGTTTTCAGAAAATGAGACCTACATGAAAAATGTAGAGCATATTATTCTGAGCAACTTTGGTTTATATTTCAAAACCTAGTTTTGAGTTTTTGAAACTGTTTTGAAACAATTTCAGTTTGAAACAAATAAAAGAAAATGAAAAAGAGGAAACAAAACTGAAATGGGCCGAGTCCACCCATTCGGCCCGCTCGGCCTTGCGCAAGCCCGTGCACGCGCCCGCAACTGCGCACTCTCGTGCATGCGTCGCTCACGTGCTGCGCATGCTCCAGCACCTGCGCCCGACCGCTGGTCGCGCCGTACGCCGGCGTTGCCGCCACGTGGCCGACGATGCCCGAGCACCGAAGCCGACAGTCGCGCTACGCCACTCTCGTCGCGCCGCGCCCTGCCGCACTGCGCCGACCACGCACTCGCCCACTCCTCGCCTCTGCGTCGCGCAGAGCGCAACGCTGCGCCGCTGCCGCGCTGCTCGCCGTCGCGTCGCCATAACGCCGCCGCAGTGCCGCGTCCGGTCAGCCGCTCGTCCCGTCCCGCTCGCGATCAAGTGCCGAATCCGCCCTAACGGCGCTAGGACCAAGTAGCGCCATGCCCCGCGCGCTGCCGCCCCTGCCCCGCGTGCCGCAGACACGCCTCCCCGCTGCCGACCGCCGCGTCGTCGCGTCACGGCCCCCACCGGCCGCGTCGGTCGGCCATGACCGCGCAAAAGGGAGCGCCTACACCCCCTCTCCCTCTCGCACTTGCCAGCCCTCACTCGCATTCACTCTCTCGCTCACTCTGCCTCTACTCTCGCCGCGTCGCGCACCGAGAGCACCGCAGCGCCCCCTTCGTCCGTTCGCTGCCATCCGAGAGCCTCTGCTCGATCCCTCTCGCACACCCACTCGCCTTCGCCTCGCACACACACTGCTCGCCTTGCCTTCGCCAGCCGAGCTCCACCGTTGCCGGAACGCCGTCGCCGTTCCGCGGCCCGCAGGCGCCACCGCAACGACCAAACTCCATTCACCCCTCTCCAACCCGCTTCTATCGCCTCCATCTTCGTGGAAGCTTCACCGGAGGTAGTAGAGGTGAGAACACCCTTCCGCCAGCACCCTCGCGCACTGAAACGACACCACGCCGTTGGCCGTGCGCCATTACCGCCACCGCGGAGCTCACACGTGGCCGGACCTCCTCGGAGCTCCTCTGGCTCAACCGACACAGGGTAAGTCTAGCTGAGTACATTCCCGTACTCAGGGTTTATCCCGTTTGTTGCAGATGGCCAAGTATACTTTGGCTATTGTAAGCACTGTCTCTATCCTGTCGAAGGAGAAGAGGAGTAGGCTTTGGGCAAGGTCTTCTACGAGCTCATCTTTTGCTGTTATTGGACGAGGTCTCGTGAGCACCCCTATCTAGTATGGTATTTGCGTGGAGTAAGACTTTGGGTTGAGTTTCAAAACAATGTTTCATTTGGCCACATGTGTTGTGGCGTGAGTACTACTTTATTTGGGACAAAGTGTTGTAATAACTTTATTTCGTCCTTCAAGTTTTTCGTTTAATTGTTGGTTCGTTCGAATGTGCATACCTGAGTTTACGCGATCTTGGTTGGAGATACGATTGTTAGAAATCCTTCGAGATTTCCGGACTATCGGGATTATATGGGCTCAAGTTTTTAAAGCGGTCGTTAAATCAGCTACTTTGGTACTTGTTGACACAAAAAGCGTCAGGATCTGCGAACACCTCGGGCTACTACCCGAATTCGATTTCCGAGGGTGTGCCAGTCGATTTGACCAGTTAATCGACAAGGATGATAACTAGAACAAGATCCAATCAAGACAACGACGATACGCCCGGATGTCAAGACTCAGACTTGATCAGGATAACTAGAGCAGAGCTGAACGAGACAACAGCGATGCGCCCGGATGTCAAGGCTCAGATTACTCCCACGCGGAACTTACAAGGGTTGACGGAGATCAAGGAGATGCAGCCTGTCGAAAGCTTGAAGAACTCGTAGATAAACTAAGACTAATGCAATAAAAGGGTAAATTGCAGTAAAAGTAAATAAGAGTAATAGATTTGTTTGATGTATGATTGATTTCCTCATGACCCCTAGGTACATATTTATACTCCAGCAAAAGGAGTTGTAGACAGACACGACTCGTACCTTTCCTAAACAAAACTCTATTTTTAAGGAAACAACCGACCCGCGCAGGAGTCGGGCCCAAATAACAATAATACTTTCCTAAACAAACATCTCTATTTTTACGGAAAATAAATGACTCATGCAAGAGTCGGACTCAAACTTTTATAATAATACTAGTATAAGATCACCAGTTTCCTTATGTCTTTTCTTCGATGAAACTTTCCATCGGCAGACTCTTCAATCCGCAACTTCCTTCTATTGCCATCGGCAATCCTTGCTGAGATCAACCGCCACGTCATCCTGTGCTCGTCGGCATCATCTCTTTATCGGTAACATCCCCAATCGGCCATTCTTCACTCCCATCGGCAACATCCTTATCGGCAACATCCTTATCGGCAACCATTCTGCTGTTGTTCAACTTCCATCGGCAACAAACTTATCTTCATTTGCAGAATTCATTTTCATCGGTAACGTTAACCGATAACCTGCCGATGCCGATAGAAAATAGCTACCGATCAATGCAAGTCTTAGCTCATTTGACATATGCCGAAAAACGGTGTCAACACATGCCCCCTAATTTCGGAGTGTAGAATATTTTACGCGCCGAAATTTTCTCTACTGTAACCTTTCCCTCCAAGATACTTGCACGTCCTCCTCGATTACCGCGCGTAGAAATCGCAATTTATCAACAAAATTTTGCGACTGTAGTGCGAACAGTTGTAAGCCCAATCACATCTCCTCGATTGTCGCGCATACCTATTGCATACCTCTCTACATTCCTGCTCAGTGCAAAGAAAATTCCAAAATACCCCTGACCAGGCTTATAAAAGTTACCACCTTCATTTGCCCTCATCTTCAACCTCGACGGCAGCTCTAAAGAATAGTCCTGCGAACTAAAGTGACGGCAACTTCCTCAAGCAGAGCGTGAATCACAAGGACCTCCTCAGCTTCAATGGCAATCCAGTTCGATGTCCCCAGAGTAAGTCTACTCTCTTCTTGCTTCATCTTCTGCAAGTTTCTCTTCTAGATTAATTTCGTAATCTTTCTTCCCCTTTCTTTTCCTGATTTTTTTTTGAAACCTAGAAAATGTACAACAAGGTTGTAATCCCCATTGAACAATCCAACTTCAACTGTTTAGGTCCAATGGGAAACCCCGATCCCACCAATCTGATTAATGCGGAAACCAACCGCATCCCTTTCAGATCCGAGTGTTTTAGTCTAGGGTTATGGAAAGATGATTTCCGTTCATGGCCTAAACCCACCAAGGGATGGAAGAACTGGTACCTCAGAATAATCAGAACACAGCAAGTTTATTGGTCAGAGCATAACCTGGACCAGTGCATTAGGCTCTCCATTGCCGATATGGCAAAGAACAAAAATATGATGATGGCTGCATCTTATTTTTGGTCCGATATAATGAATGCCTTCTTATTTAGACACGGACCAACCACTCCCACCCTTGCCGATGTGCATATGCTTACCGGTCTTGATGTTTCTTCTGCCGATCCCTCCAACCTTTTCGGTAGGAAAGCCGAGTATAAAGTGAACACACGCAATATCGGCGGTTGGACCGGATACATCCGAGAGAACCAGAAGACTGGATCGGTAGGTCAGAGGGAGCATGCCACCTTCTTAAACATGTGGTTAGAAAAGTTCATCTTCTGTGGCAGAACAGTCGGACCTACCACCATGTACCTTGCCGCAGCAGAGCTTCTGGCCGATGGAGCAAGACTTCCTCTTGGCCGATACCTCCTTGGATCGGTATACCACCTCCTGCACCAAGTATCCAAGAAGCTATTGCTAGGCGAGTCCATCGGCAACCTTGGAGGTCCTTGGTGGTTTATAAATATGTGGTTGAACGCACACATGTCAAAGGCCCTCTAATTTGACTTATTCAGTCAGCAGTTTCCAAGGGATATATCGGAGGACTATGTATTTGATGATGATGAATCGACAACCCGTCCCCCACTCAACTTTGGGGAGGCTATCATAATGCTACCAGGAACCGATGCCAATGCCGATCAATTTGGTAGGTTCTTCCAAAAGCTTTACAATGGAATCCCCGTCGCAGAATGGCTTTGGTGGCCTTATGTTGATGAGAACAACCGATTCCCATTGTTATTCAATCTTACCGATTGGAACGTGCCACATAATGAAACAATCATGAAAGCCAGCATTGTTCCTCGAGCCATTCCAGTCAACATCTTTGGAATCAGGAAGAACTCTCCTCCATCTTATGAGTTCTATTATCCATCGGCAGCAGCAAAGCAGCTAGCATTCGGCCAATTACCGATCAAACTTAGCTTTGCCAATGTGATAAAGCCAAGAGAAACTATCTCCAGTACCATGGATTGGAACAGGATTGTCAACCTTTCTCCCCATGCCGATACATCAAACATTGACCTATCCTCCTGGGCACCAACATCTTTTATGATAGAGTTATACAAATCTTGGTGGCAAGAATGGAGAGGCCAACTGTTCGCCAAATCGTCACACTACTATCGGCATTTGATCGACGCCGATCACACCATTCCCGATGATGCAGTAAGTTCTCAACTAATGCATTCTCATTATTTTCTACTATCGGCATCTGACCCTCTTCTTAACAGGTTGATGATCCAATCCCTCGAATGAGCAAGAGCGGCAAGCACTTCAACCTTCAAATAATGAGTCCCGTATCAATCATCGGCAACAAGGCTCCCACATTGGCTGCCTTCACACCTCAAAGGGTACCTAAGGTTACCTTCAAGCCTAAGCCGACACCTGCAAAGACTATCGATAGTCCATCAGTTGCTACTGCCATCTTGGCGCGAGCTTTTGCAGTAAGTTTTTATTTCACTCATACCGATTACAAATTCGCATCGGCAACATTTACTCCATTTAACTTGCACCAAATATTTTACAGGCAACGAGGTCATCGGCAGCTGCTCCGAATGTACAAACTTCTCCAACTCACCTGCTGATGCCCCCAAGCTTCGCAGCTGAAATGCGTCGGCTCACCAACTGCTGCTCCGAGGAAGAAGAGACGTCTGAGGCTGGCCACCCCATCTATGCCACCAACTCCAATTGCATCACCAACTGTTGACGCACCAACAGCAGAACCACCGTCAGCGTCCATTCCTGAGCAGCCGATGGACGAAACTCCCGACCAAGGAATACCACCACTGCAGGAACCAGCTGCAACAACATCGGCATCGGTACCAGCACCTACACCGAATGAAACTCCTGACCAGAGGACGGCAACATCACCACAGGAACCAGCCACCACAGCAGAGGCAACACCAACAATAGCACCATCAGCACCAATCATTCCTCCCGCTGAGGCAAGTTCATCGGCAACCGCTGCCGATCTTCAAGACGATACTACGCCAGCTGCCTTCCCAAGTTCCAGGCAAGAAATCCGCTTCAAGACGGTAAGCCGACTGTCACAAAACCCATAACACAAACTTATAATCGGCAAGCCCTAATCTTCTTCCTTTTCAGGCCCAAGATTCTCCTGACAGCTTATTTTCCTTCGCCGTCCACCTTCCTGATGAAAACGAAGACAAAGAAGACTTTGCTCCAGCGAATAGTTTGTTCTCCTTCGCCGTCAATCTCCTCGATGAAGACGAAGACGAAGAAAGCTCTGCTCCATCTCTATCGGCAGAAGTTAAACTCAAGCTCGAAGCATTGCTATTTTTACTGCAACAAGACACATCTCACCTCGTCCAAGACTCCACTACAGTAAAGATAGCTTTCAAAGACATTCAAGGCTGTCTATCTACCGATATAGAAGAAACACTTTTCCAGGCAGCATTTCTTGAGAGTAAGCAACTCCAATATCAAAGGCTCTCTCGTCGTATAGCCGATAGAACTGCTCAATTAGAACTTAAAGAGAGAATGCTCCAATTCAAGCAATCTGCCGATGAAAAACACAAGGACATAGGTCGCCTAGAAGCTTCGGGGGCGGAGCTTGATAAAGACATTGCCCATCTATCGGCAAGGAAGGAACAACTATTAGCAGAGCTGAAACAGGTTGACGAAGCCCTGATTGCAGCCAATCAACAGAAGACTGAATTTCCAAGTGCCATCCAAGCCTTACAACAAGAAAGAGATGCCGATGCACGTCAAGCCCTCCGAATGAAGAAAAAGATCAAGCCGATAGAGGGATCCGCCGATGATGATGCCAAGGAGATGGAAGAAATAGAGCAAATTCGCCTGCGTGCGATATCAGCCATTCAATCTTTGTTGTAATTTGTCACAATCTATTGTATCGGCAAGTGTAATATTGATACTTGATTTTGCTCGTAATATAATGTCAGTACGCTTTTTACCGATGTCTTATACAACTTTCCTTCCATCGGCATTCCAACGGGTATTCTATGCATCTACCCAAATACTAGGGTAATATTTCTTCAAGTATTTACCGTTGATTGCTCTGGGAAACACAACCCCTTCGAGGGTTTCCAAAATATATGCATTACCAGGAACAGATTGATTTATCCGAAACGGACCCTCCCAATTAGGAGACCATTTTCCAAACTTAGAACTCTTAGTCACAATCGGTAAAATCAATTTCCACACCAGATCACCATCCGCAAATTCTTTCACCTTTACCTTCTTATCATACCATCTGGCAACCCTTTTCTTATTTTCTTCGATGCTAATCAAAGCCCTCAACAGATAACTTGCTAAGTCTTCTAACTCATCCTTCATAAGAGTATTATACTCATCGGTTATCAATTGATCTTGAGAAAACAATCGCCTAGAACCAGTTTAAAATTCCCAAGGTAGGACAGCATCGTGTCCATAGACCAACTGATACGGCAAAACTTTGGTTGCACCATGACACGCCATCCGATACGACCATAGGGCTTCATTTAACACTATATGCCACTTTCTAGGGTTTTCTTAAATCTTGCGTTTGATAAGCTTAATAACCCCTTTATTAGTCGCCTCAGCCTGACCGTTAGCTTGGGCATAATAAGGAGAAGAATTCAATACCTTGAACCCCATATCAGCAGCAAACTCATCAAACTCTCCTGATGTGAACATGGTCCCTTGATCGGTGGTAATAGTTTAAGGAATACCGAATCGGTAAACAATGTATTCTTTTACAAAATCTACCATATTTACCGATGTCACCTTCTTCAAAGGAATCGCCTCAACCCATTTCGTGAAGTAATCGGTAGCAACAAGTATAAACTTATGCCCCTTGCTTGACGGTGGATAAATTTGGCCGATGAGATCAATAGCCCATCCTCTAAACGGCCAAGGCTTGATTATGGGATTCATTGCCGATGCAGGCGCCCTCTGGACATTACCAAACTTCTGACAATCCTGGCACCCCTTAAAATAGTTGAAGCAATCTTCAAGAATTGTTGGCCAATAATATCCATTCCGCCTAATCATCCACTTCATCTTGAATGTCGATTGATGTGCTCCACACACGCCCTCATGGATCTCGTCCATTAACTCTTTTGACTCTTCTCTACTAAGGCATCTGAGCAAAACTCCATCAATTGTCCGATAATACAATTCATTGTCAAGGAGCACATACTTGGTAGCTTGGAACCTTAGACACCTTTCAACCTTCTTAGACGGATCTCTTAAGTAATCGGCCATTTCTTTTCTCCAGTCATCGGCAACCATCACCGATGTCATGACTTCTTGAATCGGCTGATATCCTAAAGCGTTCTGTGCTAACTGATTAGCCACTTCATTGTGCAACCTAGGAACATGCTCAAGGCGGTACTCTTTGAATTCTTTTAATAACCGCAGACATCTCTCATGGTGTGCAATCAACATTTCACTTTGGCATTCATATACCCCAGTCAATTGATTGATCACCAACATGGAATCACCGAAGATTTCAATGGCATCGGCACGTATTCCTCTGAGTAATTCCAACCCTTTTATCAAAGCCTGATACTTAGCCTGATTGTTTGTTGATGTAGCAACAATCGGCAACGAAATCTCATACTTCCGTCCTCGGGGTGAAATTAAGAGCACACCGATACCTACCCCTTCCTTGCACGTAGACCCATCAAAGAACAAAGTCCAAGGAGCAATCTCTACAGATCTTACCACATTGCAATGCTGGGTAATAAAATCAACCATCACCTGACCCTTAACTGCCTTAACCGATTCATACTTCAGATCGAACTCTGAAAGTGTCAGAATCCATTTGCCGATTCTCCCATTTAATATCGGCATTGATAGCATATACTTAACCACATCATCTTTACAGATAACAGTACATTCGGCCAACAATAAATAATGCCTGAATTTTATGCAAGAGAAATATAAACATAAGCATAATCTTTCTATGGCCGAATATCTTGTTTCAGCATCTACCAGTCTTCTGCTCAAATAATATATCACACGTTCTTTCCCTTCAAATTCTTGAATTAAGGCTGATCTGATAACACCGTCATCGGCAGACAAATACAACCTGAAAGGCTTCCCGTGTTGAGGTGGAACCAAGACTGGAGGGTTTACCAAATATTTCTTGATCTCCTCCAAGGCTAACTGTTGTTCATCTTTTCATGTAAACTCTTGATCGGCTTTCAGTTTTAACAATGGACTAAAAGATCTAATCTTACCAGATAAGTTGGATATAAATCTTATAATGAAATTAATCTTGTCGATCAAGGATTGCAGCTCAGTCTTGTTTGTAGGGGCAACTACTTTGTTAATTGCATCAATAGATTTTCTGCCGATCTCGATGCCTCTCTGATGCACCATAAAACCCAGAAACTGACCTGCCGATACACCAAATGCACACTTGTTAGGATTCATCTTCAACCCATGCTCCCTTGTGCATTCCAGGATTTTTCGCAAATGGGCAAGATGCTTTTCAAAACTTCTGGATTTAACCACCACATCATCAATATAAATTTCGACTATCGTGCCGATGTACTTATGAAAGATAAAATTCATCGCTCTTTGATAAGTAGCACCGGCATTCTTCAAGCCAAAAGTCATCACGACCCACTCAAACAAACCGACGTGACCTGGACATCTGAATGCAGTCTTGTTTATGTCTTCCTCAGCCATGAATATTTGATTATATCCAGCATTACCATCCATGAAACTAATGATTTGATGTCCGGCAGCGGCATCAACCAATAGATCGGCAACTGGCATCGGATAACCATCCATCGGTGTAGCCTTGTTGAGATTCCTGAAATCAATACAAACACGAAGCTTTCCGTTCTTCTTATACACAGGAACCACATTAGAAATCCAATCGGCATATCGACACTGCCGAATAAACCCAGCTTCAATTAACTTTGTAATTTCAGCTTTAATGTTAGGCAACACCATAGGATTGCATCGGCGCGCAGGTTGCCGATGTGGTTGGAAACCAGACTTAATAGGCAACCGATGTTCGACTATTGATCAGTCTAAACCAGGCATCTCTGTATAATCCCAAGCGAAACAATCTTTATTTTCTTTTAATAAATCAATCAATTGCCGCTTACATTGGGAATCCAACTTAGTACTAATAAAAGTAGGCCTATGCTTACTACCATCGCCGATATCTACTTCTAATAAATCATCGGCCGATGTGAACCCCTGTCCCAGTTTTCCATCATTGGTGAATTGATCCATTAAAACTCCTCTTCAGGACCGACTGCTTGGATCGGTGTAATATGGTAATCGGCAACTTTGAGGAACTCCGTGTCCCAAGCTTCACCTGATATGTACCTAGTTTGCTCATAAGTTTCCGATTCTGCCGATGCAACGATTGACGGAGTTTCACTCCGGACGACTTCAATCTTGTCTCCAACCCACTGCACAAGGCTCTGATGCATAGTAGGAGGAATACAGCAATTGGCATGGATCCAATCCCTTCCTAGGAGCAAGTTGTAGGTGCCTTTGCCACTGATCACGAAAAACGTCGTCGGCTCCCATAGCTGGCGACACATTGCCTTCAAAATCTTTAAGTTTCATGTCCGTCTTGACTAAGTCTTGGTTGCCTTTTCCAAGCTTCCTGAATATTGACGCCCCGCCATTCACCAGCATTTTCGTTACAGGCTGTCCATCCACTTTGCCCTTAACAAATAGGGCCCTCGGGTGCTGCCTTTCATCATCGGCAGGTTTCTCAAAGACAGCTGCCATCGGATCCAAGACCAATTGCGCCATTTCTGCAGCCTCTTCTTCATCACTGACAGGTGCCATGAACTCCATCGGCAATATGACGACCATATTGATTTCTGCCGATGGATCCCCATCCTTGCGCTTTGGCCTCCACTGCTTTTCCCTTGAAGGATTTTCACTGTCATATAAGTCGCTTTGGCGTTCGCGCTGGATTCTCCTTTTCTGAGTCTTTGTTAGACCCTTAGGGCACCACTGAGGAAGTTTAGTTTTCCAAACAGGCTGGTGCTGCCTCTCACTGCTTGCATCGGCACCATTCCTTATGTTTGGACCTCTGGAGAATATTTCTTCGTCAGGCACTCTTGTATTGGCCATCTCCTCAAGCTCCTCTGGATGAACACACCTGCCAAGCCTGTTATGTGCACTGAGCTTGCCCCCCAGCCGGTCATGTGCCGACTTCTTTTCTCTGAGCGGCCTAGCATACCTGGATATCCGATCGTCGAAACAAGGCTTCTTTTCTGACCGATCGGCAGGGTAATACCCATTGCACTCAGGACAATTATCGGCAGTAGGTAGCTTGATGCCTTCTTCCCAGCAGTGGACGAAGAAGGGACACTTCCAGTGGTCCTTATGCCGAAGCCACTCTTGGTGCTCTTCTTCTTGCCGACGTTGCTCCTCTCGCGATTGTCGATACTCTCGCCTTGGCTGCTTATGCGTGATTATAACACCAGGAGCCCTGTTGGCATTGCTACCTTCATCGGCAACTTTCTTGCCATTTCTGTCATCGGCAAACCTCTTCTCATCACGCTCAGCTACCTGATGACCAGGATCTACCGATGCATTCTTCCTGGCAGCTTCCGACGTCAGCACTTTAGTTTTTTCACTGGTTTCCACCATATTATTTGGAAATGGGTGCTGATCAATCTTCATCAGTTTCTGGGCTTTAGAATTTTCAAATGTAATTCGTCCAGATTCAATTTCTGACTGCAACTGTTGCCTGAATACTTTGCAGTCATTGGTACTGTGCGAAGCCGCATTGTGCCACTTACAATACCTGATCTTTCTGAGCTCTTCGGCCGATGGAATCACTTGGTTAGGCGCCAACTTGATTCGCCCTTCTTGAAGTAATAAGTCAAACATCCTATCGGCCTTGGTGATATCAAAGGTGAACCTTTCAGCTTCCTTCTGGCCAAACGGACAAGACACAAATTTCTTATCCTTCACCCATTCGGCAGCGCCGATGCTTAGCTCTTCATCGAAATCCTCTTCTTGCTCAATGAAGGTCACCTTCTTGTTCCAAGTCTTCCTGGGCTCAAAAGTCTTAACATCCTGATCGGCAATTCTCTGCACAAGGTGGCTTAGACTTTCAAACTCTTGAGACACATACTTGTCTTTGATGTGCGGCAGTAATCCTTGGAAGGCCAAATCTGCCAATTGCCGATCATCAAGCACCAAGCTGTAGCACTTGTTTTTCGTGTCTCGCAGTCTCTGGACAAAGCTTTCCACCGATTCATCATTACGTTGCCTCAGCTTAACCAAATCGGTAATCTTCTTTTCATGTATGCCAGCGAAGAAGTATTTATGAAACTGCCTCTCTAGATCGGCCCATGTGATTACAGAGTTTGGAGGCAATGATATAAACCATGTGAACGCCGATCCAGACAACGATGATGAGAACAATCTCACCCTCAACTCTTCTCTGATGGCAGCTTCTCCACACTGGATAATGAAGCGGTTGATGTGCTCCATTGTTGATGTGTCATCTTGGCCAGAGAATTTGGTAAAAGCAGGCACCTTGTACCGATTTGGGAGAGGAATTAAGTCATACGATGGAGGATATGGCGTCCGATAAGAGTATGTGTTAACCTTAGGCTTAATGCCGAATTGTTCCTTCATCACTTCAGCAATCTTATCAGTCCAATACACATCCTGCTCTTGCCGACTCATAGGCTGATTGTTGACTGATGGAGCCGGCAGATGCGCCCCTTCAGGTCTCGGTAGAAGATGCGGAGTAATTGTCCCGGGCGCAGCACCAGTCATCTGGATGTTATGCATCGGTGGACTTACCAATGGATAATTTTGCACACCCACTGGGTTATGTTGTAGCATCATATTCATCGGTTGCTGTACCGATGCTCCATTCTGAGTGTTTGCTGGACTTCCATAATGATACATCAGTACGCCAAGCTGTTGAACCGGTGGCTGATTGGTCCATCCAGGATCATGAAACATCGGCACGTGACTTACCGATGGCTGATAGTTAACTGGCGCCTGTTGTTCCTGCATCTTAGAGTAATCAACAAATTGGTTACCTTGATGTGTTATTACCCCGGCCTGAGGATTTACCACCATAGGTTGACTTCCAGTTGCTATACTGTGTTACATCGGCATAGAGTTTGCCAATGGTGGCATCATAGGTACTTTAGGAATCACCACCTGGAGATCTTCTGATGGCATTTGCACCGTTGGAGAAGACGTGGAGTAATGCATCATAGGGATCATCGGCTGTGATTGCATTGTTGACGCCATGGAGCCCTTCCAAGCTAAATTGTCTCCCTGCATCAGATTGGAACCAGCAGATAGGTTTGATGGCAAACCGTAACCCCACCAGTTGACGGGAGCTGAATGATTCTGGATAGCAGGTCCCGACATCGCCGACGCCACCGGATCTGCACTAAGCTTGGTGATGCTTTCGGGACATGACCTTGGTTGTGTAGCCACATCAGTAGACGTATCCACGGGAGTAGAAGACGCCATTGGGGCTGCCGATGGGTTTATAGATGCCGATCCAGGTTGATGATACGCTGAACCACCATATTGAGGTGCTTGTCCTTCTTTGAAAGATTGCATAACAGCATTGTACACAGTATTGGACAGCACATTGGAGTGGTTAATTAATGCTTGATTTAAGGCAGAATTAACCATCTCTTGTAACTTACCAGGATTGGCATCATACGTGACCTGCTGTGGCAACGGCGGATCTTGCTTCAGGATGGCTTCGCCGCTCCTGCTTAGGCTGAAGGACTTCAGATACAACTGTTTATACTCCTCCATAGCCCGCTCCATAGCCAGCTTTTGATCATCTTTCAGATCGGCCTCGGAGACTTCGATGACGTTCCTCTGGTTAACGTCGGAGTTATCACCCATGATAGATGTATAATTGGTCCCACCGGGTGTGCCAAAAGAGGTGTTGACACAAAAAGCATCAGGATCTGCGAACACCTCGGGCTATTACCCGAATTCGATATCCAAAGGTGTGCCAATCGATTTGACCAGTTAATCGACAAGGACGATAACTAGAACAAGATCCAAACAAGACAACGGCGATACGCCCAGATGTCAAGACTCAGACTTGATCAAGATAACTAGAGCAGAGCTGAACGAGACAACAGCGATGCGCCCAGATGTCAAGGCTTAGATTACTCCCACGCGGAACTTGCAAGGGTTTGACGGAGATCAAGAAGATGCAGCCCGTCGAAGCTTGAAGAACTCGTAGATAAACTAAGACTAATGCAATAAAAGGGTAAATTGCAGTAAAAGTAAATAAGAGTAATTGATTTGTTTGATATATGATTGGATATCTCTCACGACCCTAGGTACATATTTATACTCCAGCAAAAGGAGTTGTAGACAGACACGACTCGTACCTTTCCTAAACAAAACTCCTATTTTTAAGAAAACAACTGACCCACGCAGGAGTCGGACCCAAATAACAATAATATTTTCCTAAACAAACATCTCTATTTTTAAGGAAAATAAATGACTCATGCAAGAGTCGGACTCAAACTTCTATAATAATACTGGTATAAGATCACCAGTTTCCTTATGTCTTTTCTTCGATGAAACTTTCCATCGGCGGACTCTTCAATCCGCAACTTCCTTCTATTGCCATCGGCAATCCTTGCTGAGATCAACCGCCACGTCATCCTGTGCTCGTCGGCATCATCTCTTTATCGGTAACATCCCCAATCGGCCATTCTTCACTCCCATCGGCAACATCCTTAACGGCAACCATTCTGCTGTTGTTCAACTTCCATCGGCAACAAACTTATCTTCATTTGCAGAATTCATTTTCATCGGTAACGTTAACCGATAACCTGCTGATGCCGATAGAAAATAGCTACCGATCAATGCAAGTCTTAGCTCATTTGACATATGCTGAAAAACGGTGTCAACAGTACTTGATCTCTTATAAGTTTGACGGTTCTGCCACAGAACCTAGTGTTCGCCTTCTCCAGGGACCGCGTGCAGGCCACGACGCTGGAGGTTCTCGTCAGGGACAGGCAAGCCCTGGGCCGCGACGACGATGACTACGTTGGCCGATACGCGTTCGACATCGCCAAGGCACCCGTGTGCGTCCCGGCGGACAGCCCGCGCTCTCGCCGTAGTGGTACCGCCTCAAGGGTACCGCTCGTGGTGGTGGCAAGATGGTGGCCAACGGCGACGTCATCATGCTCGCCATCTGGGTCGACACGCAGGAGTGTTAGTCCAGGGATCACTATCAAGCACTGTATGGTGGATTAGATGAACACAGGATCAAGAACGAACAAGAACACGCAAATGGGAATAGCAACTGCCCAGAGGTCTCCCGGGAGACAGCGCCCTTTTTCGCTTAAGATGGTTCAAGATACAATTAGCCTTTCCGGCTATTAACTCGACACACTCACACATTGAACTACCATGTCCTTATATACCGGACCTTACAAGCTAACACGACCCATAACAACTGCTAACATAGATACAAGACCATGTAAAACACACGATCACAAAACTGCTTGAATGTGGGCACAGTCACCACGACCATCTCCCGCCACTGTTGTCCACATTCAAATTGAATGTTCCTGCCTGGCTTCTCCATGTGTCAGCTCTGAACCGCATCTAATATAGTTTCAGCGTCAGGCTTAACACCCAACAAGGAGGACGAGGCGTTCTCGAACGCGTGGCACGCCGACGCCGCCTCCGTCCATGGCGGTGATGTCGCGACAGCCGTGCACAACACGCGGTCCAAGGTGTACGTCACGCTCAAGTTGTGTCGCTGTGGTGCTTCCATGTGAGCGTGCTCGAGGCTCAGGACATCATGCCGCCCGCACCCGACCTGCGCATGGACGTCGTGCTCGAGGCTCAGGACAAGGTGCGCGCCGCTCGTCGTGCTACACTCGTCCGGCCTACTGCGCAAGAACGGCGAGCTCTACCTGGTCGTGCTTGGCTTTGCAACTGCAGCTCTCGCGTTTGCATGTGCGGATCGGCCTGGGCGGGTTCCTGGGAGCTGAGCTGTTGCAGCTCTCGTGTTTGCATGTGACCGAGAGAGAGAGAGACGAATGGAGAGGTGGTTATTAACATAGAGTGTGACAACTTTGGGTTTCCCACTTGTGATCTCACTGACCAAATTCCTGAGCCATAGAGCCTGCTTAGCTGTTGTTGTAGCTGCCATGAACTCAGATTCACAAGAAGATAGAGCCATAGTTTTCTGTTTCTTTGAGCACCAAGTGATCAGGTTCTCATTCAAGTAAAAGGCCATGCCACCAGTGCTAGTTCCTTCGACAGTATCAACACCATGATCACTATCAGTGTACCCCACTAACATATTAGCATTCCCACCATGAACATACACCAGTCCAAGGTTTATGGTGCCCTTCAGATATCTCAGAATTTGCTTCACTGCCTTGGCATGCAGCATTGTTGGCTTCTCCATGAATCTACTTGCTAAGCCAACTAAATATGACAAATCAGGCCTAGTGTGCAATAGATACCTCAGACATCCAATCATCCTCTTGTATTCAGTTGCATCAACTAACTGTCCACCTTTGTCAGCATTCAGTTTGTTCTCTAGTTCTAATGGAAACTTTGTTGGGTTGCATTCCCACATCCCAAACTGCATTAGCACCTTCTTAGCATATCCACTCTGCCTAACAGTCAAAGTTCTGCTAGGCGACGACAAGGCAGCGACCAGGCACGACTAGGCGCGAGTCGAAGGGTGTCTGCCTCGCCTATGGGGGTAGGAGGACCCTAGGCGACGGCGGCTCGTCGGCAGCGCCTGGCGGAGGTCGCCGGTGGGGGAGGAGGAGCTGTGTCGCCAACTCGCCGTGTGTCGCCATGGGGGAGGAGGAGATGCCTCGCCGACTCGCCGCTCGAGCGGTGGAGGTGGAGGTGCGTCGGAGGAGGAAGAGAAGGAGGTGGTGGAGGCGCCAGGGACGAGACCGACAGCAGCGTGCGGCTGGCGGCTGCGGGCGTGGGGAGGGAGGAGGCGGCGGTGGAGGAGGAAGATACGGGCGGGAGAGGGAGGAGGCGGCCGGCGCGCGTGCGGCATGCGGCTAGCGGCGCGGGGAGGGATGGGGTGCGGCGGATGGGGTGGAGGGGGTGGATGGATAAGGCTGTTGGGTGGATAGGTGGGTTGTTGGGCTTTTTTATGGGCCTTTCTATAACTTTAGGTCCATATATATCCTATTTTTTCTTTTATTTAAGAGATATGTGTGTCAATGTACAAAAATTAAAACATCTAGGGAAACGCCTAGGTGCGATTAATCCCGACTAGGCTCTAGGCAGAGGGTCAGCACCTAGATCCTGCCTGGCGCCTAGCTGAACTTTGCTAATAGTGATGTGATCACTCCTCTGCTCAACCTCTATCCCAAGGTAATAGTTCAACAGCCCCAAATCAGTCATCTCAAATTCTTGCATCATCTGAGTTTTGAAATATTTGATTTGATCTGGATTTCCTCCTATCACAATCAGATCATCAACATACACCCCAACTATGACTGCATTAGAGCCTGTCCCTCTGGTATATACTGCTTGCTCACTCAAGAACCTTTTGAAGTTTAACTTCTTTAAGCTTCTATCCAGCTTAACATTCCAAGCTCTAGGGGCTTGTCTAAGTCCATAAAGAGCTTTGTTGAGCTTCAACACATACTGCTCTTTACCCTTTTCTGCATAGCCTTTAGGTTGAGAGACATCCAAATGATGCACACTCCATGCAAAAAGGCTGACTTGACATCCAAATGATGCACACTCCAACCACTGTTTGCTGCAAATGCCAACAACATTCTCATTGTGTCCAATCTGGCCACAAGAGCAAAGACCTCCTCAAAATCAATACCATGCTTCTGAACATAGCCTTTCGCAACAAGCCTGGCCTTGTGCTTCACAACTTCTCCCTCAGAGTTTCTTTTCAACTTGAAAACCCATTAAGTCCAATAGGTTTCTTCCCCATGGGTAGCTTAACCAGCTCTCAGGTCTGATTCTTTCTAATAGACTCCATCTCCTTATCCATGGCTTCACCCCATTCTTGATGAATGACTGCCTCCCTGTAGCAGGTTGGGTCTTTAGTTTTAGTCAACAAGGCTTCCACATCTAAATCTTCTAACTCAACCTCTATTGTTTCTTCATAAATCTCATCAAGATCTCTGAATCTTGCAGGTTCACTACTTGTACTAGAAGATGGTGTAGACACATCATGCATGATAGTTGAGTGAGATGGTGAAGAGAACTCTGCTATAGAACCATCTGTCTGAACTGCATCATCAGTTTCAGTTAACTGTTGCTTATCTGGCACATAGTCTGAAGCTGCATCTTCTGCATCAGACAAATTTTGTGTTGGTTCAGCTGCATCACCCAACACCTCATCACCTATTACCAATGCATCCAGATCATTCTCAACAGTGAATTCAACACTTAGTTCACCTTCCAGGACTGTACTCCAATCCCACTATTTCCCTTCCTCAAACACAACATCTTGACTCACAACAATTCTGTTTGTGTCAGGATCATACAGTCTATGTGCCTTACTTCCTTCCTCTACACCAAAGTAAACCAATGCTTTGCTTCTATCATCAAGCTTCTTGAGGTGTGGTACAGCTGGTCTAGTGTGTGTTGTACAACCAAACACCCTAAGATACCCCAGGTTTGGCTTTCTGCCATTCCAAGCCTCATAAGGAGTTTTGTCACCCATAATCTTTGTAGGCAATCTGTTTAGCAAGAACACAGAATGCCTAACAGCTTCTGCCCAGAACTTGCCTGGCACCAACATGCTTTTCAGCAGTGCCCTTGATATCTCCATCACTATTCTGTTTCTCCTTTCTACCACTCCATTCTGTTGTGGTGAGTAAGGAGTAGTCAGCTGTCTTTTGATTCCATCTTGTTCACATACACCTGCAAACACTCTAGCCAGAAACTCTCCTCCTCTATCAGATCTGAGAGTTTTGATCTTACAACCAGTTTGGTTCTCAACTTCTGCCTTGAACCTGACAAACATCTCACATGCTTGATCCTTGTTTTTCAAGAAATACACCTGCATCCACCTTGAGAAGTCATCTACCAACAGCATAAAGTACTTGTTGCCACCTGCTGTTGCTGGAGTTATAGGCCCACACAAGTCAACATACACTAAATTGAGCTTCTCATCAGAATGCCAGCTTGTTCCCTTTGGAAAAGAGCTCCTTGTCTGTTTGGCTGCCAGACAGTCACTACAGACTTGATCTAGGTGACTGATCTCAGGCACTCCCCTAGCCATCTCCTTTCTTACAAGTTGCCTCAAGGATCTAAAGTTTACATGTCCAAGACGACCATGCCATAACCAAGCCTGATCATCAATTCTAGCAAGCAAGCACTTGGTCTCTATTGTATGCAATTCAATTCTGTACATTCTATTCAGAGTTCTAGGTACTTTCATGATCAATCTATGTGACTGTTTCTCCAAAACTTCTAACCAATCATCATCTAAGACAATTCTATGTCCAATCTTAGTTAGCTGACCAAGACTAATGAGGTTACTTCTAAGCTTTGGAATGTAATACACATTTGAAAGTACCCACTGATCACCGAGTTTACCCTGAAACACAATAGTACCAATTCCCAGAATATCTATAGTGGAGTCATCACCAAATCTCACCTTGCCTTGAATAGCATAGTCCACATCTCTGAATTTCTACAGGTCACCAGTCATGTGATTGCTTGCCCCATTGTTAAGAAACCACAGATTGCCACTTGGATTACCTCCAACAGAGAAATGAAGTTCAGGAAACACCTTGGTCTCATTCAGAAGCAATGTCTGAACTTGACAGCTTCGAGCCTGCTACGGCAGTCCCAGTTCCACCATTTCTGCTAGCAGCACAGTAGGCTCCTTGTCTGTCGCCTTGCCCCCCTCATCTCCCTTCTTCTCTCCTGGACACCTATTGGCATAGTGCCCATACTCCTTACACTTGAAGCATTTGACATGGCTCTTATCTTTCTTCCCAGAGCCATCTCTGTTGGCATTACCAGAGCTTCCACGACCATTGCTCCCTCCGCCACAGCCACGACCTCGCCCTCGACTACTACCACCGCCTCTCTTGTTCTTCCCTGAAGAATCACTACCAGCACTCCTTTGCCTGGCCTCCCATTCCGCCTGAGTCGGTAACACCTGACCGCCTTCCGATCTCCCACCACAACTACTCCGTCGTGTGCGTTCTTCGAAGGCCTTCAGTCTCCCTACTGCCTCATCAAATGGGATCGTCTTCATATCATAGAACTGCTCAATGCCCGCGACCACGTTGATGTAGCGATCAGGGACAATGTCGAACAACTTCTTCACCAGAGCTGCATCGTCGAGACTCCCCCCCCCCCAAATTGTTGTACCTCACTGACATGGATGTAAATTTGGCAACAACTGGATCCAGCGCTTCGTCATCCTTCATCCGAATTCCCTCGAACTCAGACTTCAGGGTTTGCAACTGTGCATCCTTGACACGCTTAGCACCGACAAATCGCGCCTTCAGCGAATCCCAAACTTCCTTCCCCGTCTTCTTCGTCGCCACTTGCATTAGTATATCATCCGGAATACACTGAAGCAAGTTGGCCCGCACCTTCTTGCTCTTAGCGGTTCTCTTCGTCGTGTCCGCCGCAGACTCCGCCGCAACCGCTCCATCCATGCTCGGCTCAACAACCTCCCACTCATCCCGATCCTCCATGATGGCTTGAACACGAATACGCCAGCTAGTATAGTTCGTGTTCGTCAGGGTAGGGTAAACCTGACGAGCTTCCCCGCCGCCACGCACCCCCTCACCGCTGCCGCCGCTCGGCACGATCGACATGGCCGTGATCAGGAAGATCTTGAGTTACTCCGCAAATGATAGATGGCTCTGATACCAGATGTTAGTCCAGGGATCACTATCAAGCGTTGTATGGTGGATTAGATGAACACAGGATCAAGAACGAACAAGAACACGCAAATGGTAATAGCAACTGCCCGGAGGTCTCCCAGGAGACAACGCCCTTTTTCGCTTAAGATGGTTCAAGATACAATTAGCCTTTCCGGCTATTAACTCGACACACTCACACATTGAACTACCAGGTCCTTATATACCGGACCTTACAAGCTAACACGACCCATAGCAACCGCTGACATGGATACAAGACCCTATAAAACACACGATCACAGAACTGCTTGAACGTGGGCGCAGTCACCACGACCATCTCCCGCCACTGTTGTCCACATTCAAATTGAATGTTCCCGCCTGGCTTCTCCATGTGTCAGCTCTGAACCGCATCTAATACAGTGTCAGCGTCAGGCTTAACACCCAACAAGGAGGACGAGGCGTTCTCGAACGCGTGGCACGCCGACGCCGCCTCCGTCCATGGCGGTGATGTCGCGACAGCCGTGCACAACACGCGGTCCAAGGTGTACGTCACGCCCAAGCTGTGCCGCTGTGGTGCTTCCATGTGAGCGTGCTCGAGGCTCAGGACGTCGTGCCACCCGCACCCGACCTGCGCATTGACGTCGTGCTCGAGGCTTAGGACAAGGCGTGCCCCAGCGCGCACCCGCTCATCGTGCACCTGTCCGGACTGCTGCGCAAGAACGGCGAGCTCTGCCTGGCCGTGCTTGGCTTTGCAACTGCAGCTCTCGCGTTTGCATGTGCGGGTCTGCCTAGGCGGGTTCCTGGGAGCTGAGCTGCTGCAGCTCTCGCGTTTGCATGTGACCGAGAGAGAGAGAGAGAGAGAGACGAATGGAGAGGTGGTGCCATGCGGAGCTAGAGGTAGGGGATGACAGGTGGGGACCACCTGTTTGTGAGAGAAGGGCCTATCACATACAAGTCGGGCCCACTCGTCAGTCGTCCACTTCAGCATAATAGTCCACCTCAGCGCGCCACTCAGCAAAACCACTGCCACGTGATCAAAACCGCCTACCAAAACCACCTCAGGGGGTGATTTGATTGGTTCTGCAAACTTTAATGTGTCCAATACCTGGTTTTATACTTGAGGGGGTTAAGTAGACACCGGTCCAAACCTCAGGGGGTGATGTAGACTTTTTCCATTATCTTCTCCATCTTCCTTTTCTTGACACTTAACCTAAAATGTACCTAGAGCCTATGTGTTTTGTCAAACCTTACATTTTGATGGTTTATGAAAGTGGTGAAACATAGCTCTGATGCAAACTAATCAAGCAGAGAGGATTTACAGAATGCATAAACTCACATTAAAGTACTATTAATTTCAATTGTACTGACAGTCTGATACATGCGTTGGAAAAGGAGCTTCCGTCTTTTGCAACCACAAAGCTAAAATGTTCTTT